>CM046835.1:42874172-43439172 GCA_025618425.1 Heliocidaris tuberculata
AGAAGAAGAAGAAGAGAAGAAGAAGAAAAAGAAGAAGAAGAAGAAGAAGAAGAAGAAGAAGAAGGAGGAGGAGGAGGAGGAGGAGGAGGAGGAGGAGGAGTAGGAGGAGGAGGAGAAGAAGGAGGAGGAAGTCGAGGAGGAGGAGGAGGGTGGAGGAGGAGGAGAAGGAGGCCAGAAATTTTCGGCTCCGCCACTGACTAGCCTAGTTGTTATACGTGTACCGGTACTTTTAAAATATTATTCGAAATGAATCTCTGCATATTTCACGAACCCTATACTCTGGTAGCATTCCATAGATTTGAAGGGGGAAGGGGGGGGGGGGGTGAATGGTGAAGAGCTAGCTAGCTAGCTATAGAGGTTTGTTTAGTCACGTGATATATGATCTCGAGAATCAACGTATTACCGGTATACGACGTCCATGTACATTTTGTGTGTGGGTGTATATGTACGCTGTAGACTTTATACTGTGTGTGCATGTGTATTGCATGCGCTATGCGCAATTAAGAAGCTACGAGAGCTCAACATCTCACTTCTCAGATTTTGTATCACTGATCTGACTTATCTAAAATTGCGGATAATAGTATATTGAGTATCTGGATGCACGTTGGTTTGTCTTTTTAGATTTTTTTAGAACTTATTCGGAGTCAGCTGTTCTGTTTCAGAGATGGCGGAGAGAGGGCTGGACGTGTCGCGGTTTCAAATTCCGACCCACATTCAGGAGTCGTTAGCCGAACTGGAGCAAGAATTAGCTGAAGGTAAGGTCCATACGCCACCGCATATTTTAGCCAGCGCTACGGGCGTGTGCTTGCTTGAGTATGGTGTGTACGGGTGTGTGGACTCTTAACTGTGTGTCAGCTGTGCATTCCAATATTTTCAAGCCAATGACCAAAAAGAGAGACTGATCAACGAATATTACAAATAAATCTAACATTAACAACACAAGAAATAACATTATGAATTGTAGAACTATGCTTGGGTGTCAAGACTTCATGGACTTTCTGACTGTAGTAGACTAACTCCAGGGAGCTCGAACGCGTAGCTACGCGTTCGAGCTCCCTGGAGTTAGTAGTAGACTAGATCTAGACTGTCTATGTAATGTAAAAAAAATTAATTTTAGGAACTGAGTGATCCATTGTTTCTCACTATCTCAGACTTTATTATTATTAAATGTTATTTTAAATGTTACAAAACTTCATATCGTTAAATCTAAGTTAGATTTTACATTTAGAGTCTTTTTAGACCCACTCAGTGGCGCAAATCCATTTTGAAATTTGGGGGGACATTCGCCTCGAAAATTCTCTGACAAGCAAAAAAAAAGAAAAAAAAAGGTTATTCAAAAAGGTGGGGGTGGGGGACATTTGCCTATCTTCAAAAAGGTGGGGGGGGGGGGAACATGTCCCCCTGTCCCCCCAGGATTTGCACCCATGGACCCACTCATGGAACCATCACTACATGTATATGTTATCTCCAATAACCTTGCATAAGTGTGAGTGATATGGGGCTATAGGGTTAGGGTTAGATTCTTCCATAGGATATTTGTCTTCTTGATCAAGTGAAATTTTCAGACTGTTTTTGGCCAGTGATCTTGCTCCTTCCCAGCACACATATGTGCTAGAAATCACAAGCTTGTGGGAGGCACTTCTTCGCAGTACAATAACCTCACATGTGTGTGAGTGAGTTACATGTAGACCTACATGTAGGGTCCTAGAGACCCTATACCAAAATAAAAATGAAAGCAAATCTGTGCTGGTCTACAAAGTTTTGCAACTTCAGAATTTACTGATGAAGAATTCTCGAGATATCGTGATCTCAAAATTCGCTGTCCGATCACAATGCGCAGCAATTGAAAAGAGCGGTCACAATAACAACAATGTAACAGAGTAATTTTGTATATGTAACTTTCTTTTGTTGAATCAGTGTCCGAATTCTTACAGGGCTCAAAATTCATGGTAGCCTGTTTTGAAACCTTACAGGCATGCCCATGCTTGCCCTAGTGGTAAATAAATCGGAGAGATTATTTCATTGTGAATTTTTTGTGGTTCTTTGTTGGCCTACATGGAGGTGATCACCTAAGAAAAGGAGCAATCGTCTACATGTACATGTAGGTTGCCCAGGTGGCATATCCAAGTAAAAAGTCATGAGAGAGCCCTGTCACACAAGTAACAGACCTCATCTCAAAAGAAACCATCCCTATTTTTATTGGAAAAAATCCATCTGATCAGAACAAAGTTATCATTCAAAAGAGGAAACTCATTCTTATCTATGGTAACTTATGGAAATGAGGTTTGTACCGTCAATTTTTCATGATTTTTGTTGCACACAACTAAGATTTGCCCTTATGGTGAATGGGAAATCCAGTCTAAAATTCAAGTTGCTCTGAAAGAAAGAAGAAAAATCAGAGAAGCAGATTGGTGAAAGTTTGAACGAAATCGGAGAAGCAATTAGAAAGTTACAAATTTTTTGAAAGTTGTAATCACTATAGATATGGGAATTTCAAATTGACCGACTAAAGTAGTAAGTAATGTGACTGTCTTAGTTGCGGACCACTCCCCCACTTGCTCCAACACAAAAAAAAATGACCGCTCAAAAAGGGTGTTCTACCAAGGAGTTATCATAACTCCTTGGTTCTAATGTACATGTATGATAGTTTTGACTATTGATTGACTATGGGTCTGTATGCGGCAAGTGCTAGTAGTCCTCCCAGGAGGGTGCTGTGACGTATGCTCCTGTGACCATTGCTCCGGGCCTTATTTCATCTTAGGATAATAGGGTTAGGTTGCAATTGGGTTTTAACTTTTAAGTTACTGTAGGGTTAAGGTCAGTATAGGGTTTGGTCAAGGGTTAAAGTTTAGAATGTTGTTAGTGTACAAAATTGACTCAGAGCAATTGTTGCCCGAGCATGTGTCGTACAAACCCGCAGGTGCATGCTGTGGGTCGCGCTGTAGCACAACCCAGAGATCTGGGTCCAAGACTACAAATGTACATGTACATGTAGAGGACATGTGTCTAACATTTTAGCAGGTTTATGTATATTTTGTTTGAAGTGTAAACACTTCTGTGCCTATGGTACTAGTGTTCACTGACCATATATAAGATGTGTTCATACAGGCACTGAGCACGCATACTTCAGCAGCTCATAAAGATCGGTGTCGCTCATGGTCTTATCCGATCTTGAGGGATCTGAGAGGAACTTGAAGGAAGTTGGGTTTCATCCAGGGAAGCTTGATAATTTCCTTTCTCTCATTTGCCTTGATTCCCTTGCGTATTTCTGGTGATGGTGTACAGAGATATGAGGTTCACAGGTAGTGCATGCCTTGTGTTGTTTGTCTATTTGCTGGCTCTTGATCTAGCGTGATTATCACCCTTGAAGAATAAAGAAGACGTGCATGTCTGTAAACAAAAATTGTTATGTTGTGATCTCTGATCATGAAGGATAATATTTAAGAGAAGTAACTAAAAAAGGTACTGTGCATTTTCATTTGTTGTATGATTTTCATTTCTTAAATCTATCTGTCAGAGAACCTATTTAATGTATCCATCGAGCATTTCATTCATATGTTGAATAGCCTTCATTCTTTATAGAATGAACTTCTTTCTTTAATAAATGCATTAATTAGACAATTGTCTTTCTTACACACACACTGTATGTTCCAAGTATGTTTTCATGAATGACTTTTAAAAAAATGAAATATGAAGCAGAATCTTTTAAAAAGTGATTTATAAGTAAAGCAAAATATTTAGAATCATATTCTAAAAGACTGAGTTTTCTGTCAAGTACAAAGCACCTTAAATGTCCTTCTTTTAATTGTAATCTTTATGAATTCTTGGAATGTTATATCCCAGTCCCAGTCCCAGATCACTGGTTATTCATGTAATTGGCACCATATACAGTGTACATGTACGTACTATTGTACTTCACTTTCTGCAAACAGTAATAAAAAGTAGTCCGCCTTCCATACAAAAGAAAGATGAGTTTGAGCTCTTTGAATCTGTTTGTATGTATACATGTAGGCTGTTGTGTTAGAACTCTCTTTTTAACCAGACCTTAGCAGTTCCAACTTAAAGAGTATTACAAAGAAAGTATATTTTTATATAGCCTTACAGGAGTTATCATGTCTTTCATCTATGAAACACAGCATTCGTCTCAGACATTGCACAAGAAGTAATACCCACATTAAGCACTTCCTGTACCCTAATAAACTTTGATATGCCCCTTGTCTTTCTCCTGTCTAGACGTTGCCAATTTGCTGCTCCCTCCGGTCACTAACTCAGAGCTGTTAGACACATACATGTATCTACGATGCATAATTCCTACTTGCATACAAAATTAAAAAACAAAATTAATTATCTGGATTCTGGAATATAATATACAGTACATGTGTAGGTCTTCAGTTAATCAGTAATCACTTATTAAGGAAATCAAAATATCTGCTTAGACTTACATGTAGACACAGATATCCTATCAGTGCAGTATTTTCTCTTGGTAATTCTCATGTTTACACGTATGTCGATTTTAGTGTTGGTATACATTTATGAAAATCTACAATGGATTTACTGTACAGTACAACAAAAGAACAGAAGAATCATTTTATTGATAACAAGGTCAGCTTTTTATCATGTGAGTGCTAGTCAATTACATGTATGGCTCAATTAATATCCTTTTTTTGAACAAATGACAGGCTTTGTGTACTTGTAGTGTCCTATTTTCAAAGCCTGATTCAACTCTGCTACAAAACTACATGTAGGCTGACTTGTGTATCAATATTGAATCAATTCAATACATCAATTAAATAAAAGCTGGATAACATTTTCACAATAATGGTTGCAACATTTAAACTACAATTAGACGTCTACAGTCAGTCGTACATGTACATATCTGAAGGTGTAAACTTATTCATTCTGTGATAATTCCTTGGTCTAACGGTAGCAATATGGGGAGACAGGATGGTAGCGTAATTTGTTGGAACCTTGATCCTTTTCCTTTCTCTTTTCCTGATGATCCCCATAGACTAGGTTCATTTGAATGCACCTGATTCCAGTTATACCTGTTCTAGGTTTTAGTATACATGTAGTACATGTAATACCATTTCCATTTGTGATTAATTCCTCACACTAATAACCCTTTCATGACAGGAATTATTCAATTAATCACATTTCGTTCTTCAAATTGGCAACAATAATATTTTTCTTTTAGTGCAGCATGGTTCTAATAAGGTGTAATGTTTTTGAGAACAATAAACATGGTTAAAATTGTGTCAAAAAGTTAAATAAATTGCCAATTTTGATGAAATTCAATGATTTTGAACTTCTCAATGTGTTGCCAATTTAAGGATTTCAAAGCTTATTCTTGTTTTTAAAATTCCTGGCATCGAACGCAATATGGTCATGCAGCAAAAATGCACATAGTGTGTGCAGAAATTTTTGCTCTTTCTACTCATGCATCTGGTATATTTTTTATATTTTTTAGAACTCTGAATCGAAAGTTATTGAGCCAAACCACAAAATGTGGTCAATTGTCTTGAAAGGGATAATAGTAGATATGACAAGGCAAGCTACATGTACATGTAAGCATTATTTTTCTTGTAACAATTATTGAAATTTATACTCTATACCAATTCTGTTTGTACATTTACATGTACATTTACATACATGTATGTAACTATGTATGCAAGAATTTTGTGATCAGATGGACAAAAGGTGTGCAATAATACCATATACATTACATTTAAATGTAAACTTATTTTTGATGCACTTCTACATGTACTGTAATGCATGTTCTGGAGCAAAGTCTGTTCATTGTAGGCCTGAATAGTCAGTCACCACTACATGTGAGTAATAAATGTCCAGTATTGTTCTTTGTTCAATCATGGCAATTGAATTATGAAATAAAATTAATCAAGAAAAGAACTGTTTGTATTTGACTCCAATATCGATAAATTTCTGCCTAATGATTTTGATGTACTATGATCACAATCAGGCTAAATTGTTTGTAATTGATCATAATTTCATGTTCTTGTTGGAAATTAAGCTCCAGGAGCTAAATTTCATACATGTGGTATTAAAAGTATGCTCTTCTTCTATAATGCCAAATAATGGTACATTTTCTTCATATGAGTTCACTGTACGTGTACATCAGTAAATATCCTTGAACTTGTGTTTGTTGGAGTTTTGAATGTACAAGTAATGACCGTTAATATGCTTCCGAGCTGAATGGAAGAACAATGGCAGCAAACAAATACTAAACAATGAGATCCATAGACCGTCACTTTTGAACTCACTGGTGTCTAAACCGATTTGTTGATTTTACCATTTTCAAAACCAGCGTGCGTCCAAAGAAACCACCCTTTGCGACCCTGTGTGAAATCCATTCCCAACCGTATCAAATGTTTTAGTGTAGTGTATGCATGATTGATACAGGGATGACTAATTGTGCCTAGAATATCTTTTATGCTGTGCCAGAGAAACGTCACGAGATGGACCACAGGACCACAGACTGTATATTTTGTGGGAAAAGTTTCACGAGTTTGGTTTCCTGTGCAAACATTATTTTTAAGGATACAACTGGAGGGTGTTTCATACTACATGTAGTAGAAAAATTCAGATTTCTGTTATGATCCACAATTCAATCATCTTTCGTGTAAACTTCAAAAGAAAATTAAATACTGTAAGAATGCTCTTGTCATGATATTCCCCAATAGTGCGTGATTTTTTTGTAATGCTTAGAGAATAAATTTTTAAATTTATTCTGGTGCATTATAAGACACCATTTTCCTTTCAATTTATGTTGTGATAATGCTTGATTTATTTGTTAAGCTCTTTAGCCCGTTCAATGATTAATTGCATTTTTACAGCCAGCACTTGAATGCCTACCAGTGTTTCCATCAAGAAGTGCATACAGAATATGGAGATAGAGCGATATGTTTTGTTATAGTAAAATACAGTGTTGAAAACAATCAATTGAACCTCACAATGATCGATTTTGTTTAGATAGGGAAGGAGAGACCAGCCAAGTCCAAAGTCCAAGTTGAATCAAAACATAACTGTGTTCATGGTGTAGGCCTTTATATCACTCTGCATCTTAATGAAATGTGTAAGATGGAAGAAAAGGGGGAGGATATATGGAGGAAATAAGATAAAATTGGAAGAGAGAGAGAGAGAGACAGAGAGAGACAGACAAACAGACAGACAGAAAGACAGAGAGACAGAGAAATAGAGAAGTGATGGAAAGAGTGATTGAAGATGCTTACAACCAGAAGGGCGTTAACTCACATGTCTACATGTATTTATGTGTAAATGTTAAAGAAGAATGATACCCTGGGGAAAAATAAAAAATCATATGTTTTGTATGCAGAATTTCATATTTTCCCCATTATCTTTCAAGGTGCAGCTTGTCTCCTTCTTAGCTCAAGAAATGTCATAGGAAAATGTATTTGACACAACATATGTTGAGTTCACAAAATGACAAGCAGCATCTTAGAGATAATGGAGAAAATATGAAATTTTGTGTACAAAACATAAATTGAGAGTTTTACTATACTACTCAACCTGCCATTTTGAAGCAACATTGCCAATTTGAGGACTGCCATAGAAAGTAAATTTAGAATTTTCAAACTTTCATAACTTTTTCATTTTGTAACCAATTTTGATGGAACTTAAAAAAAAAAAAATGCTTCTCCCTGTCCTCTCTTTTCATTAAAATGGATATTTCCCCATGGTTTCATTCTCCTTTAATGTCTTTCTGGCTCTGAGAAGATCATGTAAGAGATACATGTAGGGAAGGAGAGGATTGAAACAGTGGCAGAGAAAGAGAGAGAGAGAGAGAGATTGTAAGATTGAGTGAAAGAGCAAACAAGCCAAACTAAGCACAATTGATAGGTTCAGAGAGAAAATAGATGAATCAGTAGAAAGGTGTAAGAGAGGAAAGAAGAGAAAGAGATGGATATTTTCTGTTTTGATAAAAAGCCTGAGTAAAAAACAGGATCTTTGATAGTGTAAGGTGATATGATCTGTTGCTTATTTTCTCATGATAAAGCTTAATGGTGTCACCAAGTTGACCTTTGATTGTGACCCATGACCTCTGGCTTTGTACTTGCCTATGACTTTCTGACGTGGAGCTGTAGCTTGCATACCTTCACATAAGATATTGATGGATAAACATGAAATTGATCAAACTGATGCAGTGCTCCCACCTGTTCTAAAAACTCCCTTTTGCAGTGTACTGTGTACTAGAAGTTTTCTCTTGCATGAAATGTTCATGAAATTCGTGACTGGTTTACATCTATTGCAAGGGTTTTAGGCAGCGGAATACAATAATTGCATGACAACTTACACTATGTGTATGCTGAATTTTGCAATAAAAAAGTTTCTGAGTGTCTTTACAGTATACTAAATAAGATTTATAAAAAAACAGCTGTCTAGAAAAATGGAGAGAATAGTAACTGCATATATATGCATACAATATTTTAGGGCTGAGTCATCACGGGTTTTTCCAAACCCGGGTTTGACTCGAAAATTTCGGGCGGGGACCGGGTACCCGAACGGGAATTCCCTACAACAGACAATGTGAGTGTATGTAGTGACGGGAGTCAACAGTCAAGGTAAAATTGCTAAACTAAAATGCAGCATAGAGGACAGTTACTGAATCCAAATCGATAAAACAATGCTTTTCCCGAGAGAAATAACATTTCGGAATAAAAACAAAACATTAAGAAATACAGCCAAAGGTCTCTTTGTTACCTAAAATTGAGGGCTGAAAGAGGAAATCAAGCTTCGTGGTAGGTATCGTGCACGTTCAGAAATGAAGTCCGAATGTGAGTCACCTGTGCCCAGTGCGCACGAATACAGCCCTAGACCGTAATACACAGACGAGGGTCGAATATAACTGATGTGATCGGATCAAAGTAAGCTTGAAAACACCTAAAAATACCACGTAAGCGACAAAAAAAATACAAAATTACCGTAAAATAATTCTTCCCTTTGGCAAAAAACAGTTTGGGTATCCATAATATTTCATAGAAAAAAAGATGTTGGAGGATTGCGAGTGCACTTCATATCGAGATTAGGCAGCCATATTTGACATTGTTCTGCTTAGCAAGACCGTAGATGGCAGCAGAGAGGAAAATAAATGTGGGCACTAGATCAGGTGATCGGCCACAACGGTTCCTCTCTGCTGCCATCTACGGTCTTGCTACGCAGAACAATGCAGGGTTGCCATTTGGCCTTTTTTCCGGCCAGATTCCAGAAATCTGGCCGTATAAAATTTAGTTTGGCTGTGAAAAAAAATTATTTCACGGCCAAATTAATTTGGCCGTATTCTGGCCGTAAAACAGAAATCTTGGCCGTGAATCTTTATTTCTGGCCTTTTTCATAATCAGATAGGAAATGTAACCATAAAATCACTTGAAATATGTAAAAATGCAATAGGATGTGCATGCGCGCGTCTGCTACGGCGTGTGTTATGCATGAATTAAGCCCTGGGGAGCGTTTCATGAAAGGACTTGTCGGATTTTTTATCCGATAACTGTTATAAGCTACTGAAATCCTTGCATCTGATTGGCTGAGAGCAAACTTGTCGGATAAAATATCCGGCAAGTCCTTTCATGAAACACTCCCTTAGCCTAGTCTACACACTAGTCTGTGCTGCAGGCCGGGGGCACGGTCGATTATAAGCATGCGTATACATACTAGTATTCGCATGACCACATCTTATTAGACTCAAATACAGAAACTTGCACGTTGTCGCTCAATATCATGTCAAACTATTTAAGCAGGCTTTATTGTAAACCTAGGGGAGTGCATGAGACAGTTAATTAGTGTATAGGGGTATACCTAATTTCATTTCTAAATAGATATAATTTGGCCGTGAAATTTGGCCGTGAAAAAAAATAGTTTGGCCGAATTTGGCCGTAAAATATGTTGAGTTTGGCCGTGAAGACTAGCCACGATCTGGCAACCCTGGAACTATGTCAAATATGGCTGCCTAATCTCGATAGGAAGTGCACTCGCAATCCTCCAACATCATTTTTTCTACGAAATATTATGGATACCCATACTATTTCTTGCCAAAGAAAAGAATTGTTTTACGGTAATTTTGTATTTTTGTTGTCACTTACGTGGTATTTTTGGTTGTTTTCAAGCTTACTTTTGGCACGATCACATCAGTTATATTCGACCCTCGTCTGTGTGTATTACGGTATAAGGCTGTATTCGAGCGCACTGAGCGCCGGTGACTCCCATTCTGACTTCATTTCTGAACGCGCACGGTACCGCCTAGCTTGAATCTTCCTCGCAGCTCTATTTTTTTAGACTCATGAAAAGACCTATCGTCGTCTGAAATGATTTCCATTTATTACTGCAGCAAATATAATTGGATTAAATTGAAATTCAGTTTGTGAATTGCATGTTTAAAGTTCTAAATTGCAATATATTAGTGCTAAAATTAGTTTGGAAAAACCCGAAATCCGAAAATGCAAACCCGGGTTTCAGCGTGACGGGCGGGGACCGGTCGGGGAACCGTTTCGACTCAGCCATAATATGCATACAATATTTTAAGTTGCTTGACGATCCTACAGTGTACATACAAAGAAATTATATTAGCCACATACATGTAGTACCGCGAACTGAAACTGAATAGAAACTAGCAAAAATAAAAGAACTTTCAAAACTGTCAAGTGCTGTTTTATTTAACAGTGTTACTGTATTTTGAATCAATAGAGAGTGAAGGAATAAAAAATTAACAATAAAGAGTCAACTTATGGAAAAATTCATATACTGTACAATGTACATCTTCATGCTAGCCTAAAGTGTAGGAGATTATGGCATGGGAAACAAAGTCAAACCAAATTTGTTAATTCATTAAGGTAGAATCTGGTAGATTTTATTCATATTTCAGTTAAGAAATATAAGTCTCACAAAGAAAATGAAAAATCAGTTTGATGTTGTACCGTAACCAAAATTTTTATGATCCAATATCCTTAAGACTCTTTTTGTTAACTGTGTGAAGAATACATGAATGAATTGTATCAATATCAAGGATTAGTTTTAGGTTTAATTACATGTACGTTTTGTTAAGTACATATAGGGTACCCATACTGAAGCTTCCAAATTTTTCATGAAATTTACATTTCATATTAGGGTCTTTACAAAATTTTGTAAAAACCTTTTTAATGAGGAATAAGCAGAGCTGCCAACCGTTAAAATTCGTATTTGTTACAAAAATATAATTAATATAATTAGCTTTTAAAACAGTTGAAAAGAGGGCCGGTTTCAAAAATAGGAATTTTGAAGGAAAAATACTAATTTTGGAGGTGCTGAGTACTGATTTGTGGTTCCAATGGTTGGCAGCTCTGAATAAGGATGAGAATGTTGAATGTCCTTTGTCTTGTGAGTACATGTATGTGGCTCAATGCATTTAATTAAATTCAATGAAGGATGTAGATAGATTAGACCATGATTAGTGCAATATAACAGTTATTATGGAATCTTTTGATGCACAAAATGAAGTGCCATCTGCCTTCCTAGTACTTCTTTCACAGCGCCAATATCATTTCTTGAGATTCTTGTTGGCAACAATGCAGAAAATTTAATAACAAGATACATTTGGCTTTGTGAGCAGCTTTTGTTGTGATGAAATCGAGCCGATGTGAAAGCCCTCAAGGGTCATTCCAATTGACCAGCTCACCCTTTCTGGTGGGTCCCTCTCCACATGGGTTTGCATTCATTTCGTAGTAGGTCCATGTTCATACAAGGCAAGACTCTTGGAGGACATTCCTTTTTCCATAAAATTGATACTTGACAATCAAGATTGCATGTAAATCTCCTTTGTATCTGCGTGTGCATACTTAACTTGTATTTGTATTTGTATTTGTATTTTATTTGTTTAATTACAGTAAAAGACCTGCTATCAGCTAAAAGCTGCTTTTCAGCAAGGCCATGAACATAACGATAAATAAATACATGTACATACAAAATTATATACAAAAGAAATCACAACAATCATATACAAAAAGAAATCACAAAATCATATACAAAAAGAAATCACAAAATCATTAAAAGAATTGAAAGAAATAAAGTGAATAAAACGTATATACATTTATACTGTTAACGTGTATAAAATATGTTTTATAATTGAATTTACTGACAGTGATTATGTACAGGAGATGTTGGCTTACAGGAGCTACATGTAGTACTTCAAACAATAAATAAATAATGTATTTGTAATTCAATGAATGTACATCCTCTATGTAAAAAGCTATTACTTCCAGCAATAAATATACAGATAATGTATTTGTAATTCAATGCATGTACATGTACATACCAAAATGACATCTTGTGTTGCTTGGCAACTACGTGTAGGCCTTATATTAAAAGTACATTTAGACATACATATTATTGATAGATCTGGGGCCCGTTGCACAAAACTTGCGTTTGAACGCAACTCAGGAAAATCAAATGCAACTTTATTTTCAGCCAATCAGAAGTGCGCATTTAGGACTTGCGTTTGATTTTTAGGAGTTGCAATTAAACGCAAATTTTGTGCAACGGGCCCCTGGGCAAACAACACATGTACATGTACAATGTAGTCAATACACTGCAATTTACTTGCCAAAATTTGGAAGAAGTTTAGTAGTTCAGTTCCTTATATGAATGAATATACAAAGTTTATTTTTTGAAAGTCCTGCAGTGTTTTTGTTTGATTTTTGTTGGTATAATGTGAATAATGGAGAGAGAGAATAGTTGAAAAAGAGTCAAACAAGTGCTAGGTTGGCAGCTCAGTAGGATGCAGGTATTCTGTATGAGGCAGGCTGGATTCATCATCTCTCATTTATGTTTAAAGAAAGGATTCAGGTTTGAAGGCAACACAACCAAGTAGCCTACTGCCAAACCAGTTACATTCACAAATTTTCGCAAGTGTTTTGAATTTGTAAAAATTTCATTCTGTGAAATAATGAATCACAACCGATATAACTTTGAATGACTTTAATTTGCGAAAGTTTCTTAACATGAGAATGTCTGCTCACTCTGCTGTTTAAAGTTTGTGAAAGTATCATGTTGTGAAAGTATATGATTCTGGCCCAAGTCCACTTAAACTCTTTTGTTATTGTATTTTAGTACACAGCTGATTGTTAGGCCTACATGTAGATTATTTATTTATGCCCATATAGTGCATTGTAAATGTGTTTGTGTAGGCTATATTTATGCTCTTTATGAAATTGTATACATGGAATACTGTACGTTCTGTTATGAATATCTTCCGTAAATTTGGCAGCTGGTGTTTCCTGATGTCACACAATTTCCTCTTTTCTCACTAAGCCATTGTTTTAATTGCATAATTTCCTCCCTCTTTCTCTGTGTCTTCCCACAAACACACGCATACTCTCTCACTCTCTCTCTTTCTCTATACAGGTTGGCTTTAGTGTCATTATTTCTCAATATCTGTATTTTCTTCAACATTAAATGAAATTTTCCTTTAAGAGTTTCTTTCTGATAATTGTGGGGGGGGGGGGGGGGGGAGGGTATACAAAAAACATACCTGTACTTATACATTTGAATGAAAACATCATTGGAAGCAATTTTCATTTCTTTAGGAACCCAGCATTTTTGGAAAATTTTATTTTAAAAATCATTATTCCTGATTGCACTCATTTCAACCCCAATTTTAGGGCAAATCAGATGCTAGTTTTGCTAAAAATACTTGCCTTGTAACAGATATGCTTGCCCTGTGTCATTGGGCAAGTTCTTTTATTGCGTCCAGAAATACTACATCACACTACTTGTAAATACGACAGTGCAGCTTTAACTAAAGTCCTGCCCTCCCCTAGCAGCTGTGTGCATACTAGGTCACTCTCCGACTGCGTGCTGCGTGCATAATGTTCATTCAATGATACAAGCTCAAGTGAAGAGTTCTATACAAAATGCGTATAAAGGAGATGGTAGGGGTAGGGGGCCGAAGTGATAGAAGGAATTGCATGGTACTGGGGGGGGGGGGGGGGGGGTGGGGGAGCACCAGGTGAAATGAAAAAAAATTGCACATGGAAGAAACGATGTAGGGTTAATGCTGTGATTGTACGTGTATTTGTAGACAGTGAGAGAGAGAGAGAGAGAGAGAGAGACTAAGCGTTAAGATATAAAAGAGAAAGGAAAAAAACAGATGGGTCAGCGAAAGAAAGGATGTGGAGCTGCATGCATAATCTCAATCAGAAGGAAGATCTGTGCTTCTTCATAGACTCTGCACAATGGTGAAAGAAAGGAATATTGAAGCAAGAATGACCCTCTCCATCTTCTGTTTATATATGCGAGAGAAGAAAAGGTTCACAGCAGTATCGATGAACGTTTCCATTGGGGTGCCTCAGCCACTAATGACATAAACCGCTATTTATAGAAGGGGTGTTGTTTTTAATCTCCAGTATTTTGACCGTCTTTTTGGTTCGCATTCCTCAGGATTGAATCATAATGTATGATGATGTCATGACAGAGTTTTATAGGCAGCTATGACCTCTGACCCCTGATGGTCCACCTGAACCCCAATGGTAAAGTCACTGATTAGAATTAGAGTACCAGTTGCTAAAGGAGAATCTTGCACTTGTATCAAACAATCTGGACAGCTAGGTTTTTAGACTTCATATTTTTCACTCAGTACTTTGGTGTCATTTCAGTACCCTTTATCAGGAATTTATTAAATCACTCTGAATTTTCACTAGTGTCTAGCCTACATGTACATGTACATGTAGCTTCTTGTAATAAAGTGAAATGTGATACAGTGTAGGTGTCTTTGCCCCTATCAAGGTGAACAATATGTAAATTTACCCTTTTATAGTGTAATAATTATTTATTGATTTGAAGAAGTTAACTGATGGTATGTCTATAAAGAAGGAGAAAAAGTGCAGTGTTTTAAGAGTCTTGAAGAAGTAACATGATTTTACATATTACAGTAGGCCTAATTATCTGGTTTTTTTTGCACCATCATGTAGCTACATGTATCTTCATGCTCATTGTAGATTTATCACAAGGTCCAAAACAAATTAGCTAATCAAGTGCTTTTTATTATATAATTCTTAGTAAACACTACATGTAGATCAAATTTGTTAAACAGAACAACTGTTGACATTAGATTATGGCCATTGGTTGAATGTTATGTCTTTTTTTGTCCCCGCCGAACGAAGTTCGCGAGGGGACTATGAAACGGGCTCCGTACGTGTGTGCGTGAAGGAGAAAAAGTGCAGTGTTTTAAGAGTCTTGAAGAAGTAACATGATTTTACATATTACAGTAGGCCTAATTATCTGGTTTTTTTTGCACCATCATGTAGCTACATGTATCTTCATGCTCATTGTAGATTTATCACAAGGTCCAAAACAAATTAGCTAATCAAGTGCTTTTTATTATATAATTCTTAGTAAACACTACATGTAGATCAAATTTGTTAAACAGAACAACTGTTGACATTAGATTATGGCCATTGGTTGAATGTTATGTCTTTTTTTGTCCCCGCCGAACGAAGTTCGCGAGGGGACTATGAAACGGGCTCCGTACGTGTGTGCGTGTGTGTGTGTGTGTGTGTGTGTGTGTCCGTCCGTCCGTCCGTCTGTCCGTGTGTGCTCAAATGTTAGAAAATGCTACTTCTCCGTCATTTCTTGGCCGATTTTGATTCCGATTGTTTTATCTGATAGGGCTGGGTGGGGGCTTCCAAACTTCTACACAGAATTTTGAAATTCATTAATTATGCAAATTTATGCAAGTTTATTCAAAATCGACGAAAAATGCTACTTCTCCTCTATTTCACATCGGATTTTGATTCCGATTGTTTTATCTGATAGGGCTGGGTGGGGGCTTCCAAACTTCTACACAGAATTTTGAAATTCATTAATTATGCAAATTTATGCAAGTTTATTCAAAATCGACGAAAAATGCTACTTCTCCTCTATTTCACATCGGATTTTGATTCCGATTGTTTTATCTGATAGGGCTGGGTGGGGGCTTCCAAACTTCTACACAGAATTTTGAAATTCAATAATTATGCAAATTTATTCAAATTTATTCAAAATTGACGAAAAATGCTACTTCTCCTCTATTTCACATCGGATTTTGATTCCGATTGTTTTTTCTGATAGGGCTGGGTGGGGGCTTCCAAACTTCTACACAGAATTTTGAAATTCATTAATTATGCAAATTTATGCAAATTTATTCAAAATTGACGAAAAATGCTACTTCTCCTCTATTTCACATCGGATTTTGATTCCGATTGTTTTATCTGATAGGGCTGGGTGGGGGCTTCCAAACTTCTACACAGAATTTTGAAATTCATTAATTATGCAAATTTATGCAAATTTATTCAAAATTGATGAAAAATGCTACTTCTCCTCTATTTCACATCGGATTTTGATTCCGATTGTTTTATCTGATAGGGCTGGGTGGGGGCTTCCAAACTTCTACACAGAATTTTGAAATTCATTATTCATGCAAATTTATGCAAATTTATTCAAAATGGCTGAAGGTTCATAATGTTTTCATGTTTTATATTTCAGTTGTATACATGCATTGTTGGTATTCTCTTCTTTTGCATGCAGTAACATTATTATTTTATTCACTAAAGTTTTTCACTGAAGTTTTAAGGTTCAGGCTAGTTAATTTCCACAGATCTGCACTTCCGGCGGGGACATTTATTACGCATTGCGTAATTTACTCATTCACTTGTTCTTACAAAAATTGCCAATTAATTTCTTAAGATTCCTTGCTTCTGAACTAAAAATAATGATTTCTGTCATATGCAGCGTTTTGGTTTTAATATATGAATCTAAAATTGATTATAGTGTATGATTTGGTTTTATGAAAAATATCTGAGCACGAAGCTGCTGTAGTTCCATGATATAAGTTTGGGGCTGTATTCTGAAAATGTTATCTTTCATGTTACGGAAAACTATGGTAATTGTCATAACAAACTGAAATTGTGCGCAATAAACACTAATCATTGGTGCTTGCGCAGATGTCGCTGTTAACTTTACGCAAGCACAGTCATCTTTGCGCAGTCATTAAGCAATGACTTATCCTGATTTTGATTTGTTATGATAATTAACATTGTTTTACTGACATAAAAGATTTACATATAGTTTTCAGAATACAGCCCCTGGTCATCACTGTTTGCCTAACCATGACCATGACCACCCTCCTACATGTACATAGTGAATATCATCTGCTCAGAGCCAGAAGGGTGTTAACTCATAATTCATTTAACATACAATGTAGGATTAACACCTTTCTTGCTCTAACAATAGGCTTGCAGTATACCAACATGCCGAGACATGTTCTATTTTATCCTTCTCACCTTTCCATTTGGGTATCATTCCTTTCAAGCCAAGCCATCCTTCCTCTTCTTCCTTCCTTTACCTTAGCGGAGGTCACGCAGAGTTCACCTCGAAATTGGACGATGATCAGAGATCACGATTGCATAGTGGGGAGTTAACTCGATATGAAGTCTATTGTGAGCATGAGATAACTTTACAATTTTATATACAGAGAGAGTGATATGAGCAAAGATATGAGGTGGTGTAGAGGAAAATGATAACTCCAACTGCTGTATTGACAAGCTGTTGGATTTCCTGTTGAAAGGGACATGCATATTAGCAAGTAACTCAACATACATGTATTCTGAAATACATCATAGTGTATCATAACCATTTCCTCCTTATTAATAGAGCAGACCTTTTATAGAACACTGTGCTTATTGAATTATTAAGGCCTATACCCCCCCCCCCAAAAAAAAAGGCCCAAAGTTTTTGTCAATATCAATTGTGATAGCAAAGGAAACTATACATGTATATTTGAGAAAATCCTTAGAATTTCTTCATGTGTTGAAAAACCTCTTTTGGAAGGATATACATTGAAATTCTAAATCTTTCTGTTGAGAACCAGAAGGGCATAAATTCTTTGTTGAAGTTGGATGAGTAAACGTCCTTCTTGCTCTCAGCACATGACGTCATAAATCATACTACTGCATGCAATGTACATGTAGGCTATGCATGTACATTGCATGCACATCTCTACTACATGTATGTGTTGTGCATGTGGGTCAAATGTGCTCCAAATAGTCATAATTTATGTCATCTACATCAATCTGAACCATCCCCCTCTTTGGGCCCACGATTTTCTTCCTCAAATTGCACATACATGTGTAGCAAGCATTCTATGCTGCTTCGGTTCATTGGGAGAAATGCCGCCTCTCTCTCGTAAAGTCAAGTTCATTAAACATTTTGCCACATTCCGTGGAAGTGATTTATCTGTAGGATGATAAGGAATCACAAATCAAAAGAAGAGGGCTTATTAGGGAACGACTGCTGGAAAATTTGTTCAGACATACTAAAGTTAGCTGTTGATGATGATTTATGTAGATGACTCTATCAGCCCTATATGTATTTGTTGAGGAGGCCTATGGATAATTGCTATGTTTTATCATGGACTCACTACATGGTTTTATTTACTGCTGGAAAATTTGTTCAGACAAAATTGCTAGTATTTTATGCTTAGAAGTGATGAGTCCATATTCCAGACATTTTTAGATTGCACTTTTTTAATTGGTTGATAATACAGCGTATGTTACTTGTTTTTAAAAAGGAATATCAAATTTAGTGTAATTAAAAAAAAAGAAATTTTCAGACAGCATTAAATATTTACTTCATTATATGGTAGCAATGTCAGTTTGAAAAAATTAATTGAGACAAAATTGGGATTGTATTTTGATTATGCATTTTAGTACAGTTTTGTTTTTCTATGCATTACACACGGAGCACAACAGATAACTTTGTGAATTTAGATTATGCTTTTGTCTTGTAATACATGTACAGATAGATGTATTCTTAAATAGTCATGTAAGGCATTGATTACTGTGCATTTTCCCCATTCTTTGGAGTGAAGTATCAATGTTTTCAGAGGTGAGAACTCCGTGGACACATATTGTGGCTTCTCAAGTCAAACCAAAGACACCCTCGTTGGTCTATTATCACAGACCCATGTTGATCAGCATATGTAATCTTGAATCCAGATATGACATGGAATGATTCATTGACCATTCAGTGACATTTGAATGTGTTGTTTGGGATTTTTATTGCATGGAGGAGGTTGCCTTTTGTTCTTATTCAGTCAATATTCTGATGTTTGAGGCCAGGTTATTTATTTCCAATAATTTCAAATCAAATCAAATCATGTTAATTTATGTCGTGTCTGTTCAAGGAGACTGAGCTGCATTTGATACTGTTTGTTTTGATCATATGAAGAAGTTTGTGGCTTGTCCTAAGGCTCAGTTCTTTGTATTTGTGTGCCTGTATGTGTTTGCATACTGTAAGATTTAGCATTATTTCCAGTTAGAGTTACCCCAAGTCCCAATTCAATTTTTTCATTTTTTCCTCAAAAGAAATTTCATAAGAAGTTCTTTCAAATGTATGAACCCCTGTCTCCCAAATTTTTTTTGAAAGTACAATTTGAACTAAATTAATCCTTGAAATAGAATTTTAGCTGATTTCAGGTGTCATGTTTGTTTTGTTTTTTTAACAGTGGAGGTGAAATGTCTATGTGTATGATCGATGTTAATACTCCAGCACTGGTAGAGATATTTTTATTAATCGATTGTGCTTGAATGAAGACTAGAGCTTTATGGGATTAAACATAATTACAAAATCTTAGCCTCTGGCCTCACTCTTTCATTAAAATTTAGGCCTCTACTATTGCTATGTATTCTACTTCCCAAACACACAAGTATTTTGTTTCAAATATCCCTGTATAAATTGATTTAAAAATTCCCTGTAAGAGTCTGCAATAGAGGCTACTCAAGGCATTGTTAGGCTGGATAGGGAGGTGATAGAGTTTAATGTAGTGTGATTAATTTCTTGGTAATGAAATGGATACTACACTTATAATAGCCTAAATTTTGGCTAATGAAAAGGGCAGACAAGGGTAAAAATGGATTCTGGGTTGATTTTCATAATTTTAGATTTGAATCTAGTCATACTGTACATGTATTTGTATGACAATTTAAGTCATGAATTTTGAGCAAAAAATGGCCACCTTTCGATGAAGATGTTCCAATTTGTCTGCATGCTCATATTCTATTGCTACACTTAAAAATGAATGTTGTTATTTAATAAAACAACGCCTACATGAGTTCAGATTCTGTAGGGCCTACTGTGAAAGTTTGCTAAAATTAATAGTGCTACTCATGGTAAATAGAATAATTGTATGAAATAAACATAATTAATATGCAACTGCATGTGAATATAGGCCATGAATTTGAAATTTTGTTAATTGGTATACATTCTTCAAATGGAGGCCAATATTGGCTTATATATGTATCTTTATTTCTATATTTTAAAAAATCTTTTCTTTTACCAAACTGTCCATTTAAATTTTAATAGTTGTGTATGGAACATTGGGAACTTACTATTATAAGGACCTTGGGACCATGAAAACTACCTTGTTTTACCAGGAATCTCCTTACTGTATATCAGGGTAAAAAAAAAACACACACACACACCAAAAGATCATAAAGACTTTATCCACCATCAAAATTACCTTGTTATATCAGGAATCTTGTTATATCAGAGCTCTTTACATGTATAATGAGTTTCCATTGTAATACAGTGTAGATTCGATGTAGGAGTTACTGAGTTGTTCACTGCATGTCCCATTTCCATTTCCATTATAACATTATGCATGAATTCTCTGTAATGGCCTCATTAAAACAACTAGGGCGCATTAGGTTTTATGTACTTGGTCCTTCTATTAGGATGACTGCTATGTAGACAAAAGATTACGTGTCAGAGACAGAATTTTATGTAGACTTCTCGGCCCATGTACAGGCTTTGTAATACTTGTTGTATGTATTTTTCATGGGCAACTCTACCGCGCTATTTTACAGGACTTGCCCAAACACAAACAAGAAGCCTGCTGAAATAAAAGAGAAAATACTGATGATGAAAATAGGCCTAAATGGATTTGCTTTCCTCAGCTCATTGGGCATGTTACTACTTGCTTTCATTGTGTGAAAATCAACAGGAGGAAAGGTGTGGGATTTTTTTTTTTGGTGTATATTAATGTGTGAGTAATGTCAAATGACAGCTTTTCCTTAAAATATTACCTTTGTTTTCTAGAAAATTATGCCGTGATCAGCACAAATTCACACCCCCACATTGACTTACTCTAGTGTTTTCTTCAAGTAGGTCGACATTGTTGGCTTTAATTTCAGTATGCAGTTATTTTATGGTCTATTCCTTGTAGTACACACATTTACTCCATCTACAAATAATTAAGTCTACCGGTATCGGTAAAACTGATCTAAATGTAAATCTGTGTCTTCCTATCGAGCTACATGTACGCTCACAAACTCCATCAGGATGGTTAATGAAATTTTTGGAAACTGATCACCAGTTAGATTGATTTAGTTTTTGCAAGATTCTTTTCCACGAAAAAATGATTGAACCCTAAAGCAGAATACTTGTTTCATGCATGATATAGTCTTTAAGTTGTAAATAAAAATGGAGCAATATTTCTTTCTTTGATAATTTTCCATCTTTTTGTATAATTCAGTATTTTATTTCAAACAAACTAAATCTAATACCTGAAACAATAATTTACATGTAATTGAGATGCCTTAATACCACCATGGTGCTGGAGGCATTATTATATACCTATTATTACATTATTTAATATCCTAGTTTCATATTTGTTTTAAATATGCATTTCAAGACATATTGAATAATTTGATAAGTAATGATGTACGTATTATATTATTTTGATAATATTCTAGTTTTCATATTTGCTCTATGCATTTTCAAGACATTCATGTTGTCTACTTTCCAGTCGAATGGGGGGTTTCATGTCAAAGATTTACAAGCTAAAATTATTTAATTATAGCCAAAGCCAAGATGACGAAAGCAATACCCCCCTCCCCCCCTGTAATTAATGGGTGAACTATGAGACTATCATTAAATAGTCTTGAATTTGTTTTATTCAGAGGAATATTAATTGGGTGTTCCCATTTTCTGAAAATTCAAAGGGTTTGTAATTAGAGACCAGTTTTCTGCTTGCATGCCTGTCACATGCTGTGATTAGTATTCATAGTATTTTGCTGTGCATGTCAAACAAAATATGGTTGGAGATATGCTTCCATGGGAGGGGCAGAAGTAAGAGGATAATAGCTGGGAATGGATCCTAATATGTGTACGAAGTTGATTTTGAACCTCTTAATGTGTTGCCAAGTAAAGGATTTTGAAGCTCTTCCTTGCATCAAACGCAGTATATGTACAGTGTAGGTCATGCAAAGAATACCTCTTTTAAACCAGTTTCCCGCTTAACTTCCGCTGTGAAAACTTCCAAATTTTACGAGCACAAAGTCCTTAGGTTACCCAGAGAAGTACAGGCGCACCTTCCAGAGCGACCTCACTTCCCCGGGAAAATTGCCATTAGTTACGAATTCCACGTTCAATCGGCCGGAAGTCAGGTGAGATTCAGGACGTGCGTGTTTATGTTTTTCGCGCAGGGTTTTAAAATGAAAGTCAAGGCGACGACGTGGGATCATAATGCGACCGGCCGGGAAGTAATAATTGATCTCTGACATATTTCACTGGGAAGTTCTCCGCCAACCTTTCAAACCGACCACTTACCCACTGAAACTCTCTTTCCCCGCGTAAGGTCTCCCCCTCGGTAGGTGGAGAAGTAACACTGGGAAATTCTTCTGTTTAACGCTGGTAACTTTTTCTTTGTTCCTTTCAGACCAGACCTTTCCCATGTAACTCTGAAGTGCTTGATTTGAAAGGGGTATTAGATGGACTTATTGTGCACAAAAAGTTTTACTCTTTCTACTCATGCTTCTGGTATATTTTTTAGAGGTCTGAATCAAAAGTTATTGAGCCAAACGACAAAACGTAGAATGTTGTCACAAAAGGGTTCATTCATATAGTTTACATAGAGCTAACACCCTTCAGGCTATTTATTTCATTCATGAGATACTGTATATCCCTTACTACTAACTTCCGATATCATTGTAATAGAACATTGACAGTTTTGATTTGTTCCTGTCATTGACAGAACCGTGGGGGAGTGGTTTATTCACTTGACTCGTGAGCAATCAAAAGGTTGAGGGTTTGAATCTGTGCCTGGTGTGTACATGTATGTCCTATGACCAGGCATTTTATCTACATTTGTCTTTCTTGATCCAAGTGTTGACTGGGTATCAGCAGGATTTATTCTTATCTTTATATCATCATCATCACCACCACAAGCACCATTGTCATCATTGTCATTATTATCATCATCCTCACTTTCTTAAGCATGGTAGTCATCATCATCATCATCATCATCATCATCATCATCATCATCATCCTCATCATCCTCATTGTTCCCTCTTTCCCTCTCTCCTATTCTCCATTTCATTACCCCCATCATTGCCTTTATCCTCATCACAATCTTTATCATCTTCCTCATCCTCAACGTATACCGTAGCGGCTATTCTTTGCATCCCTTCTGCTCTGATGCAGGTCACACGCTGCGTTTAGCATTCATGAGCTCGTGTGGTGAATGTCAAGCGGAATGTTGACAGATTGCAGCAGAGAATTATTGCCAATCTGCTTAAAGGTAATACACAGCAATGTGAAAAAAAGTGTAAGGGACACCAAATAAAATCAGTTCCTAGTTTCTCTTCCCCTCCTGTTGTTATTAGTTATTTTTGTTGTAAAATGAAGTAAATAATAGTCTGAGGACATCTAGACAATGAGGTAACAAAAATTATTGATATTGAATTTTTCCTTAGTTTTGAGCCATCTGAGTGTACAAATATTGAAATTAAAATAAGAAAATATGTGTTAAAACTGACCCAATAGCATTTATATTACAGGAAAAATATAAGTATCAAATCTGACAAGCAACTCAGAATCAATTTTACTTGACCTTACTAGATCTTAGAAATGAATTGAGGTTGCAAAAAATTTGAATTGCATTTATGTCTTGTGTACATTGATCCATTTTGCCTGTGCTGCTGATCAGTTTTCATGCACCAGTGAATAAATAAATGAAATAAAAGAATGAAATATATATATATATATATACATGTATATACTTATCCATTGTTTGAATTTGGTATGCTTGATATACATTCAAGGTTTACTTTATTTTCATATTTCACTTTTTTATACATATTGTCAGTGTTGCTTTACAAGAAATAATAATGATAAGAATAATACAGGGTATTGTCAATAAACATAAATATATAAAATATATTACATCACTTTGGTTTGCTTGTCGTTACTTGTAAAATAATACTAACAAAATTGGAAATGAGGATACAAAGAAGCCTAGGGTAATATAGCAAAGCTCGTTGGTAGTAGGCTCCAGAGAGTAATACAATATAAGTCTTACATGTACGTAGTTGTGAGAATGAACAAGAAGGAGTGGAAGAAAAGTTTAAATAAAGAAGTACATTAATTATTATGTGAATGAATAATCAAATACTGAAATGCTAATCAGTAAAGAATGGATTTATGTACGGAAAAGCTTAGAAATTAATAGTTGTATGATCACTATAGTGCATAGGCGCTGGAAGCGGGGGGGCAGGGGGGCAGTCGCCCCCCCAAACGAAAAAGTGGGGGGCAAAATGCATTTTCGCCCCCCCCAAAAAGCCCCCCAAAAAAAAAAAAAAAAAAAAAGGGAGAGGAAGAAGAAGAAGAAGAAAAAGAGTTGGAATGAAAATATTGTATATAACTTAGAAAAGTGGTTATTTTTCGCTCGCTCGCTTCGCTCGCTCGCAAAATAAAAGATTATATGTGTGATTTACGCCAGTGCTCGTAACGAGCTCTGTTGCTTCGCTATCTCGCTTTCGAGTTTCTTCGAAAATTTTTACGCGTCTTGTCCCCCCCCCCAAAAAAAATTCTGCGTACACCTCTGGTCACCTCCGAAAATTTTTGACATGAGCCCCCTCCCCCTCCAAACTAGTGAGCCCCCTGGGTTGTTTGCCCCCCCAATCCAGAATTGCTTCCGGCGCGCCTGCTATAGTGTACACACTACCCATGCACATTAGCATGTACCTGTTTGTATACTAGTTCTCTTTTACTCAATTTTTATGTATGGAAATGCATTTTAGGTTTGAGTTTCAGAGCTCATATCATATGGCGTTGTAACATGGCGCAAGTGATCTAGGTAAACTGTAGGTCTAGATCTTGGCCTACAGTGTTGTGAATACAATGTAGGTTTGGTTTAACAAAAGGGTCTAGTAATTAAATACGTCAAGACTCTGTGGTGTTTTCAGGTTTATCGTGACATCAAGAAACCAAGATTCCACTTTAGGAGAGATTTCCTGTTTGGGAACCGTTTCCTAGCTAGCGCAAACAGCTATCTGTCACGACAATCAAAGCTATAACCCTAAAACAATGGAGCATAACTCAGGTATCTAGTGAGCTTACATGTAGGCATTGTTCTAACTACCTAATGTGATCTTTATACATCTTGAAGGGTGAACATTTTTCTCTACCAGTATAGTTTTGAAATTTGTTTTTGTTTTATTAGAAAAGATTGTAGAGGTTGCAAACAGATATCCCCTAAACATCCTTGAGATTTTTAGAGGTTGCCTGACATAGCAGCAAGTATTGTTCACTTTTTTTTTCTTGTAGAGCCAAGTATTTGAATTTGTCAATTGGCTGTTTTCAGAGGATGACTGACATAGCAGCAAATAGTGTAGTTAGCCTTTCTTATAGAGCCAAGAGTTTGTCAATTGGCTGTTTACTGTTAGAACTGTAAAGTTCTAGTGTTTGCAAGAAGGCATACTCCTATTCTCTATTGATCTTTTGTAGGTTCCTTTTGAAGTTGGGTTTTCGTCTCTGAACAGCCCTATTTTTTTCAAAGCTCACCAGTAGCAAGACACATGAAAACAAGTTGTCAGCACAACAAGCGCATTTCTGAAATCAAAGAATGACAGCAGAAATTTCATCCCAATCTTGTCTGTCATGTCATGCACCTTTCTGGAATGTGATATGAGAGAATAAAATCAGTCTAGACGTTCTGAATATGATCAGCTCAGTTGTTTAAAGGCAAAGTATGATGTTTGCCCCTTCTCACTGGTTGCAAAGCTTACCTTTCCCATTCTAGAAGTACATTTATGCACTGTATTTTTTTTTTGTTCTCCAAAATATATTTCTTTTGAGGTTATCCCGAGGTCTCAACTGTGTATTATGCAATGAGTGGGTCAGCAAAGTTTTAACAAACTTAAAGGGTACCAATCACCAAAAATAATTTTGCTCTGTATGTTAGAGGTTTCATGTCATTATACTGTATTCAAAATATGGGCTTCAAATATTAATTCTATAAAGAGATATTGCAATTACACTCTCTATGAGCATAAAAGCGACTTGTGAGTAGACTACTCGACGCACCTGTACGCGCTCGCCAAGATAAAGGCTCGCGCAGAACCAAACTCTGAGTTCGGTTCCGTGCGAGCATTTTCATGTTATCCTTTATTTCCTTCATACCCATTAACTGTTGACCTATAGAATACCAGACAAAGTTCTTTGAGGTTGATTTTATATTTCCTAGCTGTACACAAATTATATTTTCAGGTGATTGGTACACTTTAAAGAGACTTCCAGAAAATGGCATATAAGCTGAAAAGCTGCAACATATTTTTGAGTGTATGGGACTGTAGGCTGTCTTATTTTGGACTAGTCCTTGTCTGCTTTGCTCATTACTTGGCTATTTTTGTCTATTTTTTTTTTTTTTTTTTTTTTTTTTTACCATTTGTATTCAGCATCATTTATTTGTACTTATGCATTGTGGAGTTTTAAAATTCAGGTAAATTTGTGAAATTCTGTGAAAATATACTTTTTTCTGGGGGGGGGGGGATGGGGTCATTTCTTGAATTCAAGACAACCTTCAACACTTTGGCCATTTCCAGGAAGCAAGGACAGACGTGGATTTGCCGACATTTCCTTTGTGACATTTATTTATGTCTATCTGGTGTTGACAGAAGTGTTATTTATGCACCAAATTATGATGATATTTCAACCTTGTGTGAACAAGAAGGATTTTTCTGAAGTTTGCAGAATTTTTGTATGGGTCACTGATTGACCTCAGTTGCTTTTAGGCATTATCTCCAAAATGATTGTTACATTTATATTCATACTCAGAGTCTTTGAAAAGAAAGGGGGAATAGCTTAGTTCAATGCAATACCACACTATACTAGTTTTTGTCTGCAATAATATATTTGTGGTTTTGAACTATTCAGTTCTATTATGAGTTGATTTCTCTATCTTTTTCAGTAATTTTCATTTTCTTTGTTTGTTTTTCCCTGCTAGTTTCGGTTGGTTTGATAGTCTCTTCTTCTTTCAAATATATCTCTTCCTGTTTCTTTTTTATTATCAGTCTCTGAGTTTCAGGTTTTATGCTTATAAAAATCATGTATTTTGCATCATAATTATTTCTTATCTTTTTTCCTCTCTCGTATTCTCTTCCTCTCCCCTCTCTCTCTCTCTTTCTCTTTCGTGCTTTTTTCTTCTTTTCGTACATGTACACTGTTCTGTCTCTCTCTCTCTCTCTCTCTCTCTCTCTCTCTCTCTCTCTCTCTCTCTCTCTCTCTCTCTCTCTCTCTCTCTCTCTCTCTCTCTCTCTCTCTCTCTCCCTCTCTCTCTCTCGTGCCCTTTTCTTCCTCTTCTTTTTGTACACTGTTGTCTTTCTCTGTCTGTCTGTGGCTCTCGCTCACTCGATGTCTCTCTGTCTTTTTTCCTCTCCTCCCTTGCTATTCTCTAGCATGCATCCCTTCACATCAGGCATCTCTCTCTCTCTCTTTCTTCCTGGCTTCCTTTCAACATTTTGTGAGATATTGATGGATGTGAAAGCTCCCATGATTTTGGGCGGCACAAAGGGTCCTATTTGACATGACCCAGCGACATAGAGGTCGAGTTCTAGGCCTTGGAATACCACCACTATACAGATGAGCAATAGAGCAGTACAATCTGCACTACTGTACAAAGTTTGGAATTTTTATGCGTGGAGCTCTGGAGGTAGGAAAAGAACCACACACAGTTGTACATTCTGCTCTACCAGTACCAGTGATCTTTTTATGAGTAATCTTCCAATTTTGCAAGTTTTGAGGACTTAAGTCATGGCCAGTGAAGGTAATTTTCATATAAGTTCTATCAAATGATTTTGACAGACTGCAGTATATTTTTGAAGTACATACATGTACAGTATTTGTAGGCTTAATAGTAGAAGTTTAGAAAGTTAAAGGCCTTGTACATGTATGTAAGCTTGTTTCGGCCTCTATGTATACTCTGTAACATTTCCTGCCTATATGTTTGCATGTTATTGTGGAAGTAGGTTTATAAGTATTTTACATTACCTTTGTACAATTCTTGATGTGGCCATGCACAGTTGTATGGTTTGGTGCCCCATGTCTGCGCAGTGCCCATGTCTGCGCATACACGTAACTGCGCGATTCTAACATCACAAAAGACGCAATGAACACGATCATCTTCATATCAATTTTAGTGATATGTATCAGCGAAAAAATGAGGAAAAAACTGGTGAAGAACGTCTATTTTATGCATTTTTACTCACATGCCTTGAAAACGCCTCCTTTCATGCAAAATATCCTGAACTGCGTGATAAGTGAATGAGTGCGCAGACAAGGGAACCTTCCCTTTTTTAGTGTCAAAATGACAGCGTCGCCTATTCTTATGAAAATGAATTGTTCTTATTCGAATTTTAATCAGATTTTCGGCACAGTTACTCTCTAGGATATGAGGATTAAAATGAGGTCAGTCATTAGAGGAATACCAAAGGAAAAGCTTGTCAATTTCAAGTGAAATGTTAGGTGTGCAGACAAGGGGCCCCCATCATACATGTAGGTGGACATTTAAATGTAGTTGTACAAAATTAGCACCAATAACACAATTGTACAAATTCTGTGATCTTGACCCACTATGGTTTACATGAACATGTATGTTAAAATCTCTAGGAGAAGTACATGTAGACCCCAGCGTCAAGTTGGTTTTAATAAAAGTGATCACTAAAAGTTAAAAAACAGAAGTGATCACTAAAAGTTTCATAAAAATGCACTCAGTTTGAGTGTACATAGACTACTTTTCTTGTATCCCTTCAATGCTCTTTTATACGTTTATGTAGATTTTACTTTCCAGTGCACTTGCCCAATAGCATTAATCGCAAATTAAGGTAGCCCCTACCATGCATGTCCGTAGTAGAAGATGCATGTTAGTTCTTCATTAAAAGTCTGATGAGGTTCTGATTGGATTATGTGGTAGCACCTTTTACAAGACACTTTTTATACTGGCAAGTCGACACCGCAACTACTAATGCTGTCTTCCTGTTCTATATTTCAAACATCTTTTCTATACAGGGATATTATAGTTTCATCGGAAACAATTAAACCACTTATGTGAATTAATCCGATGTTTCCCTTTATTAGACTGAACATGCTTAGATGAAAGGATTAATTTCTTGTACTAGGGTAGTTGAGATGTACTTGTAGTTGTTATATTCATATCTTCTATGTATAGCCCCCCCCCCCCCCCTTTTTTGAGTAGACACGTTTCATAAAATCCCTGGAAAAAGGTTTGGAATTGTCATTATTCAAGTAAAATCAAATCAGCCCCCCCCCCCCCCAACTTTCAAAATGTTCTGCAACCCTTGTATACTCTGTATGTATTCAAAAGCTAGCTTTGATTATTATTCTTGGTTTTTTTTTAATGAAACAAATATTTCTTCATAACTTTTCTCAAAGTCCTCCTTTTTATTTGTTTGACTAAAAGCAATTAATATTCCATAGCAGTGGAATCAGAAAATAAAAGAATATTTCATCCTCCATTTATTATTTAGGCCTATTAATTTGCATGGTTATAAATACTTTGAGGTGACATTCTACTTGCTGGTTCAACAAAACAAAAGTTATGTTGAAGTCATATTGAATGAAAGATTAATGTCACCTGTAAATGTCCGAACTTGTAGTGTTGATGTATATTGATGACCTTTATGGGCCTACACTGTACATACAATGTAGGCTAAATGTATATTTAATTACTTATACATGTAGATCTACATGTACATGTACCGTACATATCATTTGCAGTGTTATTTCTGGAATAACATGTGATTATTGTTGCATGTAGAAATCAATATGGGTGTCTCGTTTCGTTCATCTAACCAATCAATTGGCTGTGTCTGTTCAATCAAGGAGTTATCACAGTTCTGTTATAACTCCTTGGTTCAATGGTGTCAGATCTATAGGCTAGCTTCAAGGATGAATTAATGTTTATCCGCTGTCATTCCAGAATGATTATGATTCAGATTGAAATTTAGGCTAAATTTACATATTGTCTTCTGGGATATAGAAAATGTCATGTCATAGGGATGGGGATGTCATAGGGAAGGTATTCCCAAATAAGCCAGTATTTGTTGTAATGTACATGTACTGTTAAACATATATGGGTATTGTCTACAGCCCCCCCCCCCCCCCCGCTCCATTTTACTGTAGGTCTGTATGAGTGCAAACCCCATTTTGTATTAGTAGTTACATGTATGTGATTTACCTTTTTCTATTAAGCCTACATCATACATGTAAATTTTATTGTTCCTTTTTTTATAATCCTTCTTTGAATCTACATGTTTTGTCTACATGTGAACATATGTATGCATTGTACTAGTCTAATTCCAACTCATAGTGTTTGGTGTTGACCTCTTGATTTTAGCCTTTGTGTCATGTGTCTGTATATAGGCCTATAGATGTGTGTCATGTATAGTGTAAGTCAATCCTTATATTATTCTGTGGAGCCATAATAACAAAGCTACATTATTGAAGTTAATTATTCAGTGTAGTTCAGTCCTGTTGTTCAGTTTCTTTTTTCAGTCATGCTCATATGACTTCCTTTAGTTTCTAGATAATAGACAGGTCTATGTGTACATAATCACTCCTAAATCCCATGTACTAATGAACCATACAATAAAACATAATGAAGTCCATGATCTAGAACTGTGTACACAGACATTGTATAGACACAGTCCCATTCATAGAGTTTAGTGTTGGGTGTTTTTAGGTCACAAAGAAATGTAGACCTCCTTTGTTCCAGCACAAAAGCCCTACTGCTGGTCTATTCAGAACAGGTGGGTGTGTGTAGTGATTGTGCTCTAAGAAGTGAGTCACCACTGGCCTACAAAAGACTTGGTCCAAGGGTGGTATTTGAATAGGACCATTTACTGTTATATTAATAGGTCTTGAATTGGGAATAAGAAGAAAGGGAGTGGACCCTCACAAGTACAGTAACTTTGAAGTGTTAACTTTGTATTGTTCTTATAGCAAAACAAGAATTGAGTATCTTTGTACAGTGGACCGTTTGACTGTTAGTCATCAAACTACATTATTTTGTTTCTGTTTCTCCAGTCAATGGATAGGCCTATATGGGTATTGCAGGTTTCCCTCTCACTCTTTTATGCTAGTAAACCTCCAGCAAAGATTTTCTTGGATTGATGAAATAGATTATCGGAGACCAATTTGGAAACAATTTATAGATACATGTAGGCCAATGTTTTATTTTCTTGTTATTTTTATTGATCGAATGGGAGTGGCCCTTCCGAAAATTTTCCACTTTCTTCTCTTAATTTACAATTTTTCCTTTTTCCTTGTACATGTAGCACAGCCATTTAATTTACAGTTCATTTTTTGATAATTAAGACAGTCAACTTGTTTTGTATATATCCCATCTCATGTCAGATTTAACATGTATCTTTTAAATGAAAATACATGCATACTTATCTGTACTGTTTACTACTGCATGCTAGGAAAAAAGCAGAGTGTACATGCTGTATGCACCAGCAAAAGTGGAGGATATTCAGTATGCCTAGTCCCTGATGGCAGGATGCATGTCCAGTGAAGCAAACAGAAAAGAATTGACCTTTAGACTCTAGCCGCTCATCTTCTATGGTCAAACATAAATCGCGCTGGATAAATCTTAGTGCAAACAGTCAAATGGGAATCTAGTTTGTTTACTGTCATTTCTTTTATTTCAATTTATACACTACATGTATATATGCAATGTTACAATTGTGTTGAGGTACTAGGTTGCTATCTTCTTGTATTGGAATTATTTTTGACATAATTTCTTTGATTTTTGTTTTAGAGAGAAAATCTATTTTTCTCGTAATCTAAGCTTGCTTCAAATAAAGAAGGATTTGAAAATGAAATTGTTGTAGGCCTGTTTTTACACCAATTTATTTCTATTCAAAATGGTTTTCAATTCTACACATATGTACTAAAAACATGTCAGCAAATTATGTTCATGAGTCATGACAGAAACCTTAATGCAGAGAAGAAGAAGAAGAAGAAGAAGAAGAGAAGAAGAAGAAGAAGAAGAAGAAGAAGAAGAAGAAGAAGAAGAAGAAGAAGAAGAAGAAGAAGAAGAAGAAGAAGAAGAAGAAGAAGAAGAAGAAGAAGAAGAAGAAGAAGAAGAAGAAGAAGAAGAAGAAGAAGAAGAAGAAGAAGAAGAAGAAGAAGAAGAAGAAGAAGAAGAAGAAGAAGAAGAAGAAGAAGAAGAAGAAGAAGAAGAAGAAGAGGAAAGAAGAAGAAGAAGAAGAAAGAAGAAGAAGAAGAAAGGAAAGAAGAAGAAGAAGAAGAAGAGAGAAGAAGAGAAGAAGAAGAAGAAGAAGAAGAAGAGGAAAGAAGAAGAAGAAGAAGAAGAAGAAGAAGAAGAAGAAGAAGAAGAAGAAGAAGAAGAAGAAGAAGAAGAAGAAGAAGAAGAAGAAGAAGAAGAAGAAGAAGAAGAAGAAGAAGAAGAAGAAGAAGAAGAAGAAGAAGAAGAAGAAGAAGAAGAAGAAGAAGAAGAAGAAGAAGAAGAAGAAGAAGAAGAAGAAGAAGAAGAAGAAGAAGAAAAGAAGAGAAATAATGAAAAGGAACAATAAAGCAAGATTGAGCCATGAGAGAATATGTAGAAAGAAAGACAGATAGAAAGAAGAAAGAAGATAGAGTGGAGCATATCAGTAGAGAATAGTATGATGGAATAAGAGAGAGAGAATGGAAGAAGCCGGAAGGAGAATAAAGGAAGTATTTGTTTATTTTAGCCAGCTACATGTAGCTATCATGTAGATATATGTCAACACCCTTGTTTTTCATCAGTTACAGCACATATGCGATGCTTTTTTAAGACCTCACTCGTTGTAAACAATACTCATACAGTCAACTGTCATTTGGCCATTTATAACATCAAGGAATTGCACAAATGTGTGCATTCTTTAATTTGTTCAATCTTTGCATTTGATTTCCACATACATGTCTCATTCATGGTATAATTGTGTACTATAGACTTCCAAACAACATTGTATTAATACTTGATTTTAGTTAATTATGCTGTGCAAAAATACTGGACATTCGCATGAGCCATGTTTACTTATTCATCCCTACATGGCTTTCCATAGGTGAGCTTCTATGAGAGTGGTACACAGTTGGATTTTGTGGATCAAACAATGTATCTTGACCTGACATTTAGAGTGTGATAATAATGTATTAGGGACAACCATTGTGAATTTACATGTATACATATAGCCTTCAGTGATCCATACACCTGCTTCTATGAAAATGATACAACACACAATGAAAATCATTTAGATAATTTAAAACTGTTGCTGGTATGCTTGCATTAATTACCTTGCTCAGTATATGATGGATGGACACTAAGCTTCTGCTCTTTAATGTTTTGACTGTGAGCAATGTTGTCCCAATAATTGCAAATACTAAGCCTGTTCACACTTGACACTCATAACTGCAAAAAATAAAATGTGAAAGAAAAAAAAAAAAGAATGCTAAGGCAAAATAGAAGGACTTACACTGTAAGCATCTAGTGCTCTTCATATTTTTGTATCTTACAATGCATATGCAAGGAAATACGCTTACTAGCTTTTGTTGTAAGAAGCTTCATTTTTCACCCCATACATTTATGTCACTAATTTACCGGAAAAATACTTTTATTTCACTGCGATGATAATCTGAGATGGTTAAACATCTTGTGTCTGAACGAGGCCTACGTACAATGCATAGAAAATGTATGAAACTGTCAGCTGTAGCATGGAAAACAAGGATTAACCCCCTTCTTTCTTAGACTGAGAAAGGCCGAGCATCTGTTGTGATTTTCACACGTTTGGTTCCGAGTGGTAGACAATGGTATGAGTCTGTACCAATTAACAGGAATGTCTGGATGATGTCACATGTGATGGTTGAGCTGGTTGAAGAGGTGGTTACAGGGTGGTGAAGGGATAGAGAGTTGGTGAGGGGCTGACAGGTAGAAGGGGGGGGGGGGCGATGTTCGGGATATACATATAGGACATGAACTGGAATGAAGTTATTTTTCCAAGAAATAGGTATATCATTCAAGAAATATTGACCAGACTCTGAAGGCTGAGCCATAATGGAGAGAAGGGGTTCAGGAATTAATGAAGGGCTTTGAGGGGTAGATGGGGGGGGGGGGGGGGGGGAGTTTCAAGTATGGGATCTAAGAATGAAAAGATTAATGTCACTCTGTTGGAAATCTCCCTCTAAATCTAATATAGAAAATAAGAATATGATTCCCCGGAATCCCCCCCCCCCCTCCCTACCTTCCCCCCCCCCAAAAAAAAAAAAAAACAAGAGAGAGAGAGAAGATTTTTACTCTTTGCATGTGGTGGACATGTAGTTTAGTTTTATACCTTCACTAGGTAATACATGTATGCCTATGGAGAGGGGGTCATCTAGGTTCATGAAGAGTTCTGTCTGTTTTGTGAGATGCTGCCCTCGAAAATAGCAATACACTGAATATTTACTGAGTGGAGTCATTGCAAATTCATGACCAAGCCCTATCTGGTGATGTATGTATATGATTACCCTAACATGTCTTCAAAGGACAGGATGTGATGAGGGGCGGTGTCCCTATCACTTTCACTGACACCACTGCTGTGTACCTGGGCAAAGTGCAGTGTACCCATGCATTAGTGAGATATGTAATGGTAGGAATCCCCAAAGTATATTAGTTAATTGGCTTTCTGTTAATGCCATGAAGGGATGCCCCTTATATCTTTTTAGTGGTAGGAATGAAAGCTTTGATCATGGGTGAGAGAATATCATAAGGGTCGCTGAATATGATGGAATGTTTGATTAGTTGCCATGGCAGTATATAGGTTTGGATATATGAGGTCTGTATATTATAATGTTTGTTTGGATAAGGCAGGGGTATTTGTGGGAGCTATCTATGACAAGTACTTTTTCGTAGGGTATATTTTTCCTACTCAAGTGAATATTGTGCGAATATAGTTTGGAAATATCATTAAACCAGTGGACGTATGCCTGTTTTGTTACAATATTCAGACAAAAAAACCCATTAATTTAAACCTTAGAACAAATTATTCTTGAATGAGATAAATGCATTTTTCATTTTCATTTTTACTTTATAAGAGGCTTTAGGCTTACATAAAAGTTTTTACTCTTAAAATACAATCTTAGACTGCATGTTTCTAGTTTTAATAATAATATGTCAGAGTCAAGATTTTTTTATTTTGCATTCTCAAATGTGTGGTTTATTACTCTGAGATGGTTTTTAACATTTTTTTTTTCAATTTTAAACATCTGAAATCTATTGGAGATCTAGGTTATCAGCCCAAATCTATGAATTTGAATTTCATCTGAGGAATTTTCCATTTACATGTATAGTGGGATTTATCATGAAATTCAAAGGTAAAAAATGCCCATTGTTCCAGTCGGACATACTAGTTATCTTATGCTGTATTTATGATATGGACTTCATACTGTGGTCTAATAATTCATCCAATCCTGGGGTGATTTCCTGACGTTAATTACCTTAACGAGTCCTGGGGGCTAATTAATTTCAGCTGTTCTGAATCTTGACTATCTGACAATGTAGGATAATGTGATAGGATTTTTATGCCTTTGGCCTTTGACAAGGCTTGTTATTCAGCTACATGTATTTGATTACCTGACCATATCTGTGTGCAATGTAATCATATGCCTAGGCTGGTGCAGACCAATAAGCCATAAGGGCAAAAATTTTCAACTAATATGGTAATTTACTGGCCATCAATTGGCCAGTTGTAATTCAGTTTGCATACATGTATAGATAAAGTAGGTGGAAGTTTGTGTAAATGATCAACTGATTTGTCAAAATCTTTTATTCTAGATTACAATAACAGCGTGATTACAAGTCATGCGATATACCCTAAGCTATCCATAGATATGAAATTTTGCTTCAAATATTTTGAAATATCTTCTTTTTTTTTTTTTTTTTTTTTGGGGGGGGGGACAATTTCAGACTGTTAACTTTTTTCTGGGATGCACTGTAGTTCAACAGCTTGATTACAAGTCGTGCAATATATACCAAGCCCCATCTCCTGAATGTGATGTAGGATAATGAAGATCAAGAAAAGGTTTTCATATTCATTCTCATATATTTAGAATCATCTGTGGTTGAAAATATGGTTCCTTGTTTGCATTTCCAAGAGGTTGCATAAGAGTGTTGATATTTTGTGCTACAGAAGATGTTGTGGATTTAATTGTGTCTCTCATCATTTTTGCTACTTGTATTGCATTTTATTTTTTATATATATTTTTTAAAAACTTATTATGTATTATACTGGTTTTACTCACTCATTTTTTTTTCTTCAGTTAGTCACTTGTGGTTTCAAAGAATGTACTTAACTGCCAGTCATTCCTATTATGGAGGAATGTTTCCTATTTGTTTTTGTTTTTTTGCTTACAAACTAATGGTATGAACCTATATTATTTCCTTTTCCTGAAATTTTAGGTATAATAGTGAAAATATTACACTGTATTTTAAAAAAAATTTGTCTTGAGAGATTCCTCATTTTTCCTGTGGAGGGTTTGCACTTGGCAGGTGTAAATTCATGCAGTCAAAGTTTGAGGACTTATACTTGAAGGGACAAAGGAACATGGTCATTAAAAAACGGTGTTTGCCAACAAAACAAGGGGTTATCACTCATTCTACTTCTTACATGTACATGTAGATGATCCTAAAGCCGTGTTCACATGTGCTCAGTAAATTGTCCATAAAGAAAGGCTGCTGCAGTACAATATCATTTGCAGTATGAATTCAGGCAAGTGGGGGTGAAAAAAAAAACAACGTACCTGCACACATCAATGATCCCAGTGCATACTGCACTGATCTGTGTGTTATAAAATGAAATTTATGATGCCTCAGATCTTATGCTATTTTATTTTGCTGCAATGTTTTTTGTAAGTTACATGTAGTTTGCCATGTCTGTGTGTGAACGAAGAGGCTTAAGCCACGGGGATCTTGAAACGGGCATGGATTGTGTTGATTCAGTAGTCAGCAGTGTCAACTGGCCATGACATTAAGGGCTTGAATTTATGGTCAAATTTCACAGCATGTTGGACAGGCCTAGGAGCTCAAAATTTTAAAATGGAATGCTGAAATTCAAGTTCACTACATTGGTTTAAGATTTAATGTTAATTTATGAGAATGATTATAAAATTGATCATCCCCAGTTTTGTATAATTATGGATTACATTGTAGTGCATGCAAGCTAATTTTAAATTTCAGCATTACATGTGTTTTATAGCTCCATGTTACTATGTAATTGTATATATATTTGTAAGTCCATGCAAAAGACTTGATTATATCAAAGAAACTTTGAACTTGGAGCTTACTGTATGTGCGAAAGTGATATTGATTACTGGACATGCTCTTAAGTTACTCTTAATGGTTTATTATATAGTAAATAAGAGTAATTGTACTTAAGTACTTGAAGTTAAAGTTGAGTACTGATCGCGAGATTAGATTGTGGAAGAAACAGTCTCAAAGCAATTGGGAAAGGTTGATCATGTCTACATAAGAATTGTGTATACTGTGAGGTTTCGAAATGATCAAAATCATAAGAAATTGACCCAATCTCGCTAAAAAGCACATTGCACTGCACACAGAAATGGGTATATGGGACTGCATACTCATGTGGCGTGAATGTTTGGCGGAACATTTCATATTTCTTGTCATATTTGAAATATAAGAGCATTTTAGTAGCTTTTAAAAAAAATAAAACTATGATATTCTTCCACATGCAAATAACCAGAATGAGTTCGGCCAAACATTTCATATTTCTTGTCATATTTGAAATATAAGAGCATTTTATTAGCATTTTTAGAAACAAAACTATGATATTCTTCCACATGCAAATAACAAGAATGAGAGAGCTCACAAAATATCTGTCACCCTTACTAAAACCCGACCTTCTCTTTAAGGGTAGACTTTGATTGGATGCTTCTATCTTCAATACGAGGACACCTCCCTGTGTAAGGAGATAGGCCGCGCTATTACAGTGAGTGGATGCATTCTTCCTACGGGCTGGATACGGTTGCCGTGCAAACCGCCTCACACCTATAAAGAGATTTATAGGGGACATAAATGTTGGAGGGAGAGATACATCCAGGGGAGGGTGGGGGAAACAGAATTAGAAGGCAAATATGTAGGCCAGGCTTATGCATATTAATGAATGAGGTTAATTGAAAGTTGAGAGGATGAGGAGGAAGGGAAAATAGGTTCAGAAAGAAGAGGAAATAAAGATATTGAGGACAAAGGAAATAGGTCAAAAAGATGATAATAAAGGAGAATAAAGGAAGGGACATGTATTGGTTAATGGAAACAATGGTGAACAAAAGGGGAAAAGAGCAGAAAAGGCAATGTAAATACAATAATTTCACCGCGAGAGATTTCTCTTTTTTACACAGGAAGGTTGGCAGAAAATATATTGCAAAAGAGAATGTTGTTTCGGAAGGAATCAAGATTCATTATTGATTAAGAGCAAATTGCAATTTAGTATAAAGGACATTGCCCCTTATGATTGTTCATTCTGTAAAGACAGCCACTTACCCTAACACTCTCCACAGAAATGCAAGAGAGAGAGATAGAGAGAGAGAGGGAGGTAGAGGTAAGGAGAGACAGACTGATCATAGGGAAAAGGAGAATGGAAGTCAGTCATGAGAGGAGAAGAGATTTGAGATATAAAAAAGGGAAAAAATGACATCAGGGAATATTACAAGCTGAGCACGAAAATAATCCTGCATTGAGGAATTGCATTCGCTTTTCAGCGGGCGACGGGGTGTGGGCATAATCTATAGTCATGACCACATTCGTGACATCATCACAAATGATGCATGCCTGTATGTTATAAGATGAAGGAAAGGAGGGAGGGATCAAGGCAGGCTGGGGAGCAGATTCATCGATGAAGGCATAAATGACTTGCAAATGGATGCTGCTGCATCATCACCGTGGTAACTCTCCCCTCTTTGAGTATTATCATACTGCTGCAGTCATCTCATTCTAGCTACAGGTGTGCCCGCAAGGGTGTGTCTGGCTGGTATGCTAATGAATCCCAAAATAGAAATGAAAAGCAGTTTACTGTGTCAGTGCTGTTGATGAGGAGTCCATAAATGAATACGAGCCAAATGTTATTGTTGAGGAGCCCCAAAATAGAAAGGAAGCATGATGGACTGTGTAGATAGTGATAAAGGTTTGGTAAAAGTCCAAATTAGGGATTGAAAATATCATGTAGTTTTAATGCAGTGAGAATGATGATGATGATGAGGAGGAGGAGGAGGAGGATAACAACAACGGTGTTGATGATGATGATCATGATGATAATAGTGATGGTGATGATCAGTGTTCAATAGAAATGGTGAAGGTGGTAGTTAATGTGACAATTATGACAATCCTGATGCTGATGATAATGATATAGGCCTAATGGAGATGTTGATAATAAGGATGGTTATGACGATTTTGGTTGTGATGGCTGTGATGATCCCCATGATGATGACGAGGATGATGGTAATGATGATGATGATGATGGTAATGATATGATGGTAATACAATTTATATTTCTCTATGATAATGCAATATCAATAACAATATCATTTAGTATGCATGATTATTCATAAAGACTTACTTCTAGTGCCATTTCCATTATGAAGTAAGTGATCAAATGCTTTTAATGCCGTTGAACTTTTAAATGAATTTGTCAGCAAAAACAGAAAATCTGAATGAATCAAGAATACAGCAGGCCTACAGGTATGTTATTTTCAGTGAGGTGGTTAATATGGGTGCAGCGCTGCTAATGTTTATGTAGTATTGCGTGAGTAGTATGGACAATATTGTGGACACTGTGCCAGTATCTTATGCATTCATCAATTATCATAAATCAATTGAGTTATACTCGGGGCCTGAAAGTTGATCCATGCCACTGAGGCGAGAGAATGGGGAGGAGAACAGTGTGTTTGATGTGGCTATATTGACAAAGGTGTCTTTTGAATCTGTGTGGCATGCGGTTAAGGTGTTTGATTATTTTACAATCACATCTTTAAATCAAAGTTGTCTCTGTCACAGTCCTCTTTTGTCACTTATAACAGTACCTCCTGACAGCAAGTACGAACTGAAACTAAGTTGAAAAGTGGGATGTTGATCTGTATTGTTATATACACCAGTATAAAGATGCCTTTTTGATTGTTGATATGCTGTCAACCTGCAGTAATTTGAGAACATTTCAGAGGAATCTCTAATTTTCTATTGAAATTCAACCATTCTCTAACTCATGCATAGATACATGAGAGTACAGCAGCAGTGCTTCATTTTAACTTTTTGTTTTAACAGGTTCATTGTATGATGATACATGAATGAAAATGGAAAAAAGGGGATATTACGGACATTCTTGATATTTTTAATGGTCATATGCTCTTTTTTGTAAATTTTCTTTTCACCAGGATGTCAGTAATAACTCTTCATATGTCAAGGAAGAGAGATCTCTGTGATAGTTTTCTTTTTGCCCAAGAAATGGTTGCTAGGCAAAGGGTGATTGTGGCATCCCTGGATGAGTTCTTTATAGATATCCGTAATGGGATGCTGTTTCATAGGCAGTTAAACAAATTGGAACAAATGGTCACTTTATTAGACATCACCTTGGGATGGTCTATGTCATTAAGTATCATTAATCAAGATGACTGCTTGTACATGTAAATGTTGAAATGCTTTTGAGACCCAAAGTTGCCATAGCGATTGTAAACTGATCTGCCTCATCTGAACTGTGTCTTTAACTAATAAACTGTATTTCCTCTCTTTTGATATCTTTCTCTAGGTGACATCACAAGGAAAGGATTTGAGAAAAAGAAAGCAAAGCTCTTGGAACCATACCTCAGACCACCCCAGATCATCACACCACAAGGTAGGAATGTATTCATTGTTAATGAGTTTAATTTTGGTAAAACATGAATTTTTCATATAGCCTGAGATATCACAGGCATGTGCATTTGTCAGCAGGTTAAGCTTTTTCAATGGATTTAAACTATAGACATATTACAACTTAGGAATGAAAAGGTAGCATGTATTTGCATCAGATTTGAGGGATGAAGCAGTGCCCCTTCTGTAACATTTTATCTCTTCGAAGCACCTTGGTTTTTTTTTAGAAATGTTGGCCAATATCATTAGCAATTTTAATTTCATTCATTTCATAATGTACATGGAGAAAACAAACACTTTGCTGGATGCATCTGTGCACAAACGATTTATACGCTCAAGAAAGATCAGTTTGCACACTCTTAATGTTGATCCGCGAACTTGTTTGCATTACATGAATAGCATCTTTCAAAACAAATAATTTATGAGTGCGATTGGCATGTTCAAATTGTGTTTAAATGTCAAACAACAAAATGGCGGATCATTAGGGGCCTGGGCCCGTATTCAATTCAATACTTAAGAGTGAAATATGAGTAGTTTACTTAGTTTTCGGCTGAGATAAAATACTTAAGCAATTTTGGTATTCAGTTGAATCTTTTGGCTAAGTATTGTACCCTAGGTCTAAGACAGCTCCCTAGCAGACTTAAACCAATTACTTGATTGGCAGGTATGTGGCTTTCATACACACGCGCAGTAGTATAAGCTGCTCACAAGCAAACCATGTAAGCACGCATCTACTGTGACGCATTTATTGCGCATGATTTTTGACAGGACATGTGACGTCAACAATGGATATCAGTAAGTATTTTGCCTCAAAGTCGGGTTACTAAAGAAAAAAAAGCTACCTTAACCCTTTCAGGACAGGAATCATTTCAGGGCTAAATTGATCACATTTTGTTCTTCAAATTGGCAACAGCAATATTTTTCTTTTAGTGCTACATGGTTTTAATAAGTTGTAATGTCTTTGAAAACAGTATACATGGTTAGAAATATGTCGAAAAGTTGAAAAAATTGCCAATTTTAATGTAAAAACAATGAATTTGTACCTCTCAATGTGTTGCCAATTTAAGGATTTTGAAGCTTATTCTCCTTTTTAAAATTCCTAGGATCAAACGCAATATTGTTATGTAACAAAAATGGACACAGTGTGTGCAGAAATTTTTGCTCTTTCTACTCATGTATCTAGTATATTTTTCAGGGCTCTGAATCAAAAGTTATTGAGCCCAACCACAAAATGTGGTCAATTGTCTCGAAAGGGTTAAAGTGATCTGAATACGAGTTAAGCCATTTTACTTAGCCGAGTTAAATACTTAGTAATTTACTTACTTAATGCGCGTTTTTAATTGAATACCGGCCCAGGTTTATATGTATTGTCCCGAGTCCCATTTTTACCTCACTTTGGCATCGATAGGCATAGGTTAACCCTGTACTACTTTATACCATTGCCATAACTGGGCAACAAGTTTACAGCAAAAAGATATAAAAAAGATAGTATACCTGCAATGTGTATGTACAGCCTCTTTTTCCTAGATGCCAAACCTGTATAGGGAAATGGCACAGATTTCCTCAGAAACTTCCAGATAATTTTCAGGAGGCTTCCTTCCTCTAATTTGACTTGAAAATTTTCACTTCCTTCGTCCAAGTTTTAGAAATGCGGATAAGACCTGCTAGAAGGCTCTTGCATGATAATTGTATCTGTTGGAACAAGTATTTACGGGGGAAAAAAAGATTCTGCAATTTCACCCAAAAGAGAAAAACAAAGAAAGTGTTAACAAAAATATGAAATAATTATATTTACTCCTCCTGTGCCACCACTTTCACCACAGAGTCAAATCTTTGAACTGAAATTTTTTCCTTCTTTGGTTGACTTTTGGAACATGTAATGCACAGCCTGAGTCGATTTTCATCACTGCACAATATGGCAAGCCATGTTTTGGTTCCTGGTAGACAAAGGGTTAGGCTTAATTATATGTTTCACTGCTATGTTTGGTATAAATCATATTCTGTGATAATAAACTTCATGTACCAGCACATTTTTTTTTGTTAAAGGAAGAAGTGGCAACCCATGTCTCTAAACAAAATATATTCAAATAGTATTTAAATACTTAAGTAGGATTTGTTCCAGTTTGCATAATGTTACCTAATGTACATGTGGCTACTGGTAAATTCAATCAAACATTGAAAGATGTCCTAGCAGTAAAGTGGAGCAAAACTAGCAATACTGCAACAGTGAAAAGTTTGTAAGATATATAACATGTATATATTTTTATGTCCAATTTGCAATAAGAATATGCAATACTGTCAGGTTTGCATTCAATTTAGAGCAAATTGAATATGTTATAACCTTGATGAATCTATATGAATCTTGATCATACTGTCCTTGCACTTTACATGTGGAAAGCAAGCAGGGGTCATCAAACTATCTTGTCTCACTCCCCGTTGCTATATTTATAGCTGCATTGCGAGTAGTTCTCATTATGGGAACCTTTATTGCATGCAGACATCCTGTGTATTTTAGGAGCGATTCCATCTGTGCCAGAAAGTCTCACAGTCATGTGGAGACAAACGAATAGTTTAGATTGTACCCATGATACATGTTAGGATACGATATGTAAGCATTCTAACAGTCATCTACACAATGGTATTCAAAATACATAAATTTCAACCAATATTGCTTCCTATAAAGCTTAAAAAAGAAAGAGATGGTGAGCTTGTCCGTATCGCTGAGCATGGTACTGTACATGTGGGCATATACATGTATGCTCCACTTATTGTAGCAAATGAGAAAATCCCTTTTGATCTACATATTTAGAATCTTTCATGGAAATGTTGCTAGGTCATTTCAATAAATCTAATATTGCCAGTTCATTTATGAAATATTTTTGATAATTTGGGATAACATTCCCTAAAAAGACATTTTGTTGGATGATACATGTACAAATAATTTTCTCCATGTTTATAATGTATTACAATAAAGCATGAATGTACATTGCAGGCAGATATGTAATTCATAGATATGTAATCACTAGCCAAATACATGATTTTATATCTTATTTTTTGTAATGCAATTTTCAAGATGATCTCATTCAGAATGATATGAGAACCTTTTCCTTATTTCAGGATACATCTTTTTATTGTTTTTATTAGCTTTTTTAATTATTCATTTTTCATTATATTTTGGCCTATTTCAATGTTTCATGCTGTCATCACAACATATATCACAGGAGTGTCAGGCATGATAGACATGATCGCTACACAAGAGCCCACTATTGCTATGATTATACCCCCACCAACAAAGTTTGAAGGGGGGGTATGTAGGAATCAGCGGGCGGGCGGGCGGTCGGTCCATCCGTTGCAAATCTTGCGCATCAAACTACTTCCTCATTTTTCAAGCAATGCTCATGAAATTTGGCACACACATTGGTCTTGTGGTAAAGATGTGCAAGACATATTGTTTCAGTGTGTGGCAAACTGCATTGCCATGGTAACGACATATGGCAATAAAACAGGAAAATATTGCAGATCAAACCACTTCCTCATTTTTGAAGCAATGCTCAGGAAATTTGGCACACACATTGGGGCAGGGGTATTAATCACCGTCAGTGATATTCTAGTTATTATCTGTGATGAGTTTATGCCTGCACTAATTACCATTTATTCTTAGTCCCATATGCTCACATTCATGTCAGCTCAACTTGACAGTGAATGCCCGAATGGTGCACTGAAAGTGACAATCAAGCACGACCTTCTGAGTGATGACATGCCTGGAAATGTTTTGAAAGGGAGTTTGGTCCAGCCCGGTTGTCGTCTCTAATCAGCCATGAGCCTTACCACTCCTGTAGCACTCTCATTATAATTGCTATTCTCTAACATTAGCGATACCCTTGGATAATTGAATATCATCCTGTAGTAAGTACTCACAATAGACCTGGTTTTATTAGCCCAAGTTTTCAAAATAGCCTGCTAATTCTGATCCGGGGGAAATGCACCCGAACACAACTTTTTTGCAGTGAACATGGAAATATTGGGCTATTTCACCATGCGCTTGGGATATTAGCTGGAGATATTATGAAGCAAACTGGGGCTTGTTCACTAAATAGCTTGCTATTTTGTCAATGAGAGGGCTAATTCAGTAGAGAAGTAGTGAAGAAACACTAAGACTATGGTTCGCTCTGGAGCTTAAGGTAATTCCTTGTGCGAGCGGGATTTGCACAACTCAGGCTAAATTAAAACGGTGCCAAATTCACACTTTTTTCTCTCATGATGGTGTTGATCAGTTTAGATATCTCAAGCTCGAACTTGTTTAGGCTGATGGTGATGCACCTAATATCATTCTCTTACATTAGCCATATAGCCTTGGTTTATTGAGTATCCCCCTGTATTATGTATTCACAATGCAAGGTCTCATATTCCCCCATGACATATTTCTATACATTGATCTGCCCGATAGATGGTCTTTGAGAGATAATGGCAGGTGATTAGTTGCCAGTAACGACTCAAAAGCTGGAATGGTAATTATATTATTTGGAAAGTAAAAGCATGTTTATGTCATCCTCATGACTATATGATTCTTGTATGAGATCCAGGGGATCTATATTCTTCATGGGGAGATAGTATACTCTCGGTTGGTAGAGATGGTTTGACACCTCCCTATTCAAAATAGTCTAGTAATGCCCCCCTCTTTTTCAGGGGGGGGGGGGGGGTTACAAGCATGTTTGTCAAAACATTCTGAGTGACCCTACCCCCTCCCCCCCCCCTTCCCCTCTACCGGCCTCCCCCTGCTCCTCTGCCTGCTCCTCTCCCTGCCTCAGCCCCTCCCCTCTCCCTGCCTCGGCCCCTCCCCTCTCCCTGCCTTGGCCCCTCCCCTTTCTACTTCCCCTCCCCTTTCCCCTGCCCCTCTCCCTGCCTCAACCCCTCTCCTTTCTATGGCCCCTCCCCTTTCTACTTCCCCTCCCCTTTCCCCTGCCCCTCTCCTTTCCCCTGCCCTTCTCCCTGCTTCAGCCCCTCCCCTCCCCCTCCCCGCTCTTCCTTCCCCACATATATGAACACAACACAAAGTTTTTATATTGGATCTGGGCTAACTCGGCACTAGGGCGAACTTGGCCTTGGCGGAAAATCGCGGCCGAGTGAGCCCAGAGAGTTGAATTGATCGCAAATACTTGTGTTGAATTTCATGTTAAAAACATGTTTCAAAACACTCAAATTCAAATTTATTTTTATATCAATGTATAAAATGATTATCAAAGAAGTAATGTTGAAAATTTAAAGAAGTAAAGTTATACAAAACATGAAATTTATGGGTAAAAAGTGGTACGGTGCGTAGTGGGGACTTCAACTCTTGAAATATAGTCACCGCGCAGTGTCGAGTTTTCCCTAGTGCCGAGTTAGCCCGACCCCTTTAAATTCAAGTTTCAAATGAAAAAAAAAAAAAAGAAGAAGAAGAAAGAATGCCTAACTGCCTTTGTGTATGATTTTTGTCCATTTCACTAGCAATTGCAAACACATAAAAACAAGAAACCAGGAACAACATCAGATGCTCACATTACACATTTCATTATTCTTCTTGGCAAATAGAAAGTGATTCTATAATTCTGTTGCCCATATCACCCTGGAAGATGTAAGAAACCTTATTTTATATGAAATAAATCTTTAATGAAGAAAACCTTCCTCACAAAAACCTTCCTCACAAAGCTCAGCAAGTAGTGAAGGATAAGTGGGCAGTAAAACCATCCATGGTAAAAGCAATCCAAACAAGTTGGTCATTGGCCAGTCAAGCTGTTAATAGGCTAATGATAATTCAATCATTCATTGCTTGGCCATATAACACCATGGGGAAAAAAATCCAGGTCAGGGGTATTTTCTGACCTGCCATGTCAGTTAGCATTTCACTGCCTTACTAAATGTATCCACAGAGTGCAATCCTGCAGATGTGCTGAAGTTGTATAGCACCCTCTCTTGGTAATTGCTTGGAATGGGCATTTCATTTTGAATGTGCATAGTGCCCCCTAGTGCTGAAACTAGAGCAGTGGGTCTCTGATTTGGGAACTGATTTTGAAGGGTGTCAAGAAGAATGTTGGAATTTTTATCCTGAATTATGACATTCACTCCAATTATCATTGGAAAAGATATAAAATAAAAGATTAAGGCCCAAAGTATACCTTTATGTGGTTCTGTCTGACTATATACCTTTATCTAAATCCCAACTTGTAGATATATTCTCCATTGGTTTGCCATCTTCACTTTTACAGATTTATTCAGCCATATTCATTTTAATTAAGAACTCGTATTACAGATCTCCTGTACTCTGTTTTGATTCTTTTGTTCTATCTGTGACTCACAAGCTGTCTTTCTGTCTGTTACCTTCCTTCCCCTGCTTATGTGTGTTTGTCTATCTTTCCCTCTTTCTCTTTCTCTTCCTCCATTCCCTTCCCTTCCCCCATTCTCCCATTGAGTCTCCCCCTCTCTCTCTCTCCCTCTCTCCCTCCTATCTCCCTCTTTCCTTCCCTCCCTCTCCCTCTTTACTTCCCTACCATCCCTTCTCTCCCTGTCCCTCCCCTCTCTTCCCCCCCCCCCTTCCCCGCATTGTTTCTTTCTCTTTCTCCCTCTCTTTCTCACTCTTCTCTTCACTTTATACTGTCCAAGGAAACTCCTTTCTGCTACTGAACATGCTTAAAATAGAGATGATGTCATGCCTTCCACGTTGTCCACCAAACCTCGGCTTGGGACCCAAACATGACATCATCCAACACTCATATGTCTGGTATTTGATACCGGATTGGTTTACACCGTCTCTGTTATGCTTTCTTTTCAAAATTTTGTCAGACACGATTACCTAACTCACAAAAAAATAAAAGTTCTTTCTTGACAGACCCAGGTTATAGTTCATCTGTCAATCAATCACCTATTTGTCACTAAAAGTTAATGCCACTGCAGCTGTTAAAACATGTACAAATGTATTTTTATTTTTTGCCTTTTTATTTTCTTTTTCTAAAATCTATATTGTGCTTATTTGAAGACTTTATATGCATCAGTGATTTTGCCAACATTTTATTTTTTATTACCAAAACCAAAATTTATTAAAATATTGTTAGATTATACAAGCATCTTTAAAGGCATTATAGAAATTAATGTTAAACATAACTGTGTTTTGCACAATTTCAACTAATACAATAGCAAAAACCCTCAGTTACTTGTATTTGATTCAGTGGGAACTGCTATTACATAGACTCATTTATTCAAACGTTCTTGACCTCATGAGCCTCGTTAAATTTGTGAGAAATTGCAAACTCAAAGTTGATGCCACACCCTCACAGGATATCCTGTCAATAAGACTACCACTTCCTAAATTAGAACAGGAAAGAAATGATATAAGTGTGTAAATATCTTATGAAAAGAAATCAAATGTATTTTGATAAAACATACAATGTTCATGAAATGTGCTGGAGTATTTTGAAAACTTACAAGATGAGACATGATGGAGTTTCTCAAAATTACTCTCTGAAAATAATTCACGAATGTCGTAGTGACTATTTATGTCACTGAATTAAGAATTTGAATGTTTTGGGATTTGAGGGAAAGAGGGTGTTGGCCTTTTCAGTAAATTGTATTGAATTTGAAACCTTCTTTAGGGTACATTTTCAACCATAATTGCCCAACCTTTGAATGTAATATGATGAATTTAGCAGAAACTGTAAGATGTCTAGACATTGGTATCTGATCTTTGAATAGTATGGCAGTAAATGCTCTTTATGCCAGTGTTGTTTATCTTTATGAGTACTTGTCTTGTGGTTAACCTTTAATCTAGATATAATTCTTCTAACATGAGAAACTGAATTGAAGGCTTGGTATAGCCTTTGACCTTTGCCGCAGGGCCAAGTTCATTGTGAGGTCTATTGCCGTACCTATAGCTTCAGGCTTATTCCTCTGATGATATCATCAACACCCACACCACATCTAGTATCCGTCTGTTAGAATGAAAATGACATAAAATCAAATAGGACTTCAATTCTTATGATTATCAAGAAATAAGTTGGTTGAATTTTCCACAAATTTTTCTCAATAGCTGTGTTCTCTTGGGGCGGTATTCACATCAAAACGCGCATTAAGTCAGCATTTTACTTAGCATTTGGATTGGCTAAGTAAACTGGCTTAACGTGTATTCAGATCATATTTAAGCACTTTACTTTAGGAAGCCGACTTTAAGGCAAAATACTTACTGATATCTGTTGTGACGTCACATATCCTGTCCAAAAACATGCGCAATAAATGCGTCACAGTAGATGTGTGCTGATATGATTTGCTTGTGCGCAGCTTATACTGCTCTGTGTATGTATGAAAGTCACATACCTGCCAATAAAGTAATTTGCTTAAGTGTGCTAGAGAGCTGTCTTAGACTTAGGGTAAAATATTAAGCCAAATGATTCATTTGAATACCAAAATTGCTTCAGTATTTTATCTCAGCCGAAAACTAAGTAAGCTACTCATAATTCATTCTTAAGTATTGAATTGAATACGGCCCTGATGTTTAGCTAGATATCTTTAAAGATATTTTGATTAGGTCATGGCAGTAGTTTACCTTTAAGAAATAGCTAAAAATATTGTAAGCAAGAATGTCCAATTTAGCCCATTGTTAGGGCTACTTGTAGGCCTACATGCTTACACTGGGTATTAGAATGATATTAAAATGTTGAGTTGAAATATCTCCAAAGTAAGATACCTCTTTTCTTGTCTTTTTTGTTGTTGGTCATTTTTATATTTCAACAGATGTTTAGGTCATGAAATCATGATGCAATTCTGATGCTCGTAGATGTAGGCCTAGATCTGGATAGACCACATTCAACTGATGATTATATTCATTCTTATTTAGACACAATAGCTTATTTCATATGCAGCAATAATATTTGTGTTATCCTCATTAGATGCAACAACAAAAAAATCGTAACGCCTCCCATGAGTCAGGATTTTTTTTTAGGGAAAAGCTCGTTACCACAGAAAGAAAATCACAATGAATTCATTGTTCTGCTGCACTTTAGAATTTCTCATTTGATTAGTTTATCGGTTAACCCAGTGAACTCTCTGCCTTCATGAAAATTGACACATCCTTCACAATGGCGGGAGGAGAGCGATGGAAAACACATCATGTTTTCAAAAACAAATGCAAATTGGAGAGTTTGTAAGACCAAAGAGTGAAATGGTATAGTAACACCCTCCACAAACAACTGCACACGTTCTGTTTCAGCACAGTTTGTATGTGGCTTTCCTCATCTTTTGGCGAATCCAGGGGAAGAGGGGCACCCCCCCCCCCTTGCAAAGCCAAAACTGTGATACTTTTGATATACACCAAAGTGAAATTTGAGTGCCCCCTGCCCCTCTCCCCCAGAAAAATTTGAGGATGCCTTTTGCCCATGTGCCCCCCAACAGGATGTGGGATGCGCCTGTTTATGTTGTGCAAAAGCATCAATCACAAACAACATTAAAGCTGAATAATGTATGACTTTTCAGAGACTTCTGAAAGTTTTTGACAGGCCTTTTTTCTGTCATCCATCCTTCCTAAATTCCAAGGAAATACCACAGATATTGGTTTGCAAATATTTACAGAACTATGAAAGGTGAATAGGGTTTTCGACTTCTTGTGAACATCCATTGAATGATTGTTATTTGTACATACATGTATGTACGTGTCGCAAATCTATTTCCTCTGAAGACCTGTAGTGGTAAAGATTAATATGTTGAGCTAGTTTAATGAAATTTAATAAATTTAATTCATTTTATCCAAGTGCATGTACTATTGTTTGGCAAGGGAATCTATGAATTAGTGTTGTGCTGTACATAATAGGGAAGGTTTCTAATTATTGGGGGGGGGGGGGACATCTATCTCTGTGAGAAGTCAAGATGAGGTCATAGTCTTGGAGCACAAGACCCTGTTACAAAATATGATCTTAAAGCATTGGTATCTGGGAGAATTTTTGGATAATATTTTCTATAGGCCTATCTACAGTATATCAAAATATGACACTCCTGACACAGATTCTAAATTTGGTATTCAAACTGAAATTTTAGTGATTTAAAAAAATCAACTTGTCATTGATTTATTTATTTTAAAATTGAAATGTTATTTTAATCTTGAAAAAGTATCAGGTTTTTTTATTGGTATATTTGTAAAATACCACATCTGAGAAACAGATCCAAGTTACTTTTTGATTTTCATATATGGACAGAAGGTCCAGGATATTTGGTTCTCAATTAAAGTATATAATTTATTATTTTGTTCATAAAATATCTCCTGAATTTGACATCTTTAAAAGATTATAATTACACATTCACAAATGAAATGCTCCTGTACATATGTATGAAATATAAAGCAAAAATCTTTACAAATTGACTACCTCCAAATTGAAATGAAAAAGGTTTTGTGACAGCATCTAAACAGAGTAAACCGCAACGATCCATGCATCAGCAGCAATCACAAACTGAAAGAGACAGCCAGGGATGTAGTGGAGGGCATCGGGGGAGAAACCATGAAGACAGGATGCCTCTGTACATCTCAACAAAAAACGATACCTCAATTAGTCTCGTTCTAAGCAGTCTAATGATGTCATTATTAATTGCAGATTTTATCAATCCATTAGGTCTGCAGATGAGGCCTATAATTCTCAGTATTCTAAATTGAACAGCGATCTGTTATAATATATTATACTGTGGCTGCTATTTTCTATGTATTGAAGTATGATTAAAATTCCCTTTCTTGTTTTAATTGAAGAATATAGGGAATGATGGTGAAGAAGAAAAAAAAGGACACTTCCTGTAGAAAAACTACTTCATGAATCAGATACATTTCGGTCCTTTTATTTTCTGGAATCAGTCCGTCTGCCTTCCTAGAAATTGAAGGATCAGAGATTGGAGGGGTGGGGTCAGTGGATGGGGAAGAGGGGTAAATGAATTAGGGAAAGGACAAATGAATGGAGAGAGGTCATGGGTATGACAGATGGATGTGGTAGGCAAGAGGCAGAGGCAAAGAAAACCAGGAGAAATAAAGAGAAAGTTCGCAATTAAGGCCGCAACTCCAAGAACAATCATGCATGTTGGAACCATTAAAAATGTTTGAGAATTTGATAAAAGAAATAATGATTCTTCCTGTCCTACTTTTAAAGTGTAGGGGTGAAAGGTGAAGGAGAGTGAAAATGATTGAAGAAAGAGGGAAGAATGGGTCAGAAGTAAAGAGGATGGAGAATAGATGAAAGTGAAAGAGAATGACGGATCAGTCTCATCTGGAATAGGTATCTAAGATGGAGCACAAACATGGCCTTTCTGTATGATTGAACCTGCAGACCAGTACAAAACACACAACAAACAGTCCCATGTGTAACCATCCATGTCCTATAAACCAATTCAGAATGGGGGAAAGACCATAGACAATATCCAGTGAGAATGGTTATACCGGTAGTCACATCATCGCCTCTCCAATTCCCCTCTCTCCTGTCTCTTCCGTCCAAGCCTCAAAGATGATGGGGTTATTGGTGTTCTGCTCAAACGAACAGAATCATCTTTCCTAGACGAGCTATTGTATTTCAAATGCTCATTTCAAACAGCATCTGGATGGCCGTCTGTACATTGCAGGGTTGGGAAACTCTTGAGTCGTCTTCTAATTTTGGAGAAATTACATATTTCTTGAATTTGCAGAATTTGAGGCGGATTTCTTTTTAATCAGCATGTGCTTATTTGTACCATATTTGGATGCATTCTTTAAGTGATGCTGTGTGACCATGATGATGATCAGAGATGTTCACAATTATCTTCTTATTTTATTACTGTTTAATTGCTGTTTTTTGCCTTCCATTCAGTTATGGACTACACTGGAATACAATGACCCATCTAATTCATTTTCAGCAAAATAATGACAACTTTTCTGACAGGGACATTCAAGACATTCTTTATTTTTGATTTCATAACTGTCTTTGTGGAGATATTATTTTTTAATTATTATGTGCTGGGTGTTTTTTGTTTGTTTTTTGCTTTGTCTGACAATCCTTGGGCAACCATATGTGATTTACCAAGGATTTACTATAAAATAGACTGCAGAAAAAAAGAGAGGAGAGATTATTTTGTCTATTATGACCTCTTTTATATCTCTTGGGGCACATTAAATAAGTGTATCATCCTTCATTCATTGTTTAGTTTAGAAGCTAAACGATTGGTCAAGAACAAATTGTTTACCTATTGAGCTACTGGAAGATGTATTCAAGTCTCAAGGAGTGACTCAGAAGCTGATATCTTATGTCATCTGGTTGTCATATAAATTGCTATTTTCTGAGATTCTTGGGGTGAAAGTTTTACAAGTAAACAGGGTCTACACTCTACAGTCAACTTGGTCTACAGTTTACAATATTAAAGTAGACAACCTTGCTTGGCCATGTCTTACTATTTTCTTTACATATTATTGTTAAGCGTAAGTGTACCATGTAATGTGCTGTTTTGAGTATGCGTTTTGGCTTGTAGACAGTCATTTACCAAATCAAATTGTATTTGTGATGGGCTACATGTATGTATTTCTAAACGTGGTAGCACTGCAGGGGTTAAAGCTCATGTACAGTTTTGGTAGCCAAAAAGAAATTGGAAAGAAACGTGTTAAATATAGTCTCATGTTGTTTTCCATGTATCAAGAGAAGTTTGTACGAGATTATTTGGTATTTCATCAATGATTTCCGGTGAATTTTACCGTAAATATATGTAAGGAACGCTAGATCACAGCAATATACTGCCCTATATACACTAGGACCTTTCCACCCCGACGGCTCCCCGCACAACAATCTCGAGGCTTCGCACGGAGATACCATATGTGTCACTGTGTGTAGGTTTTGAACCCCGTGTATGGTGTATAGTACGTGTACCCTAAAGTTGTTGGGAGTTTATATCCCTGACCCAGCACCTAAATCAACTCATGCCTTTCATTTGTTTAATATGCCACTTTAGGACGTGAAATCTTCACAGCATCTTTGTATTGCTAGTATCTTGCTATTTATCAACAAAAATCCAATAAGTCAGACAAAATTTTTTTGAGGGCTTACCAAAACTAATTATTACCTTTAACTTTAATAATCAAACTGAAAGATTTTGTGTTTGCAAGAGATAGCACTGCTTGTATTTGTGTTTGTGTTTTTATATAGTCATATGGATGGTATGCCAAAGGAAAAGTCTATTTTTGGAAGAGGAAAGTCTAGTAGATTTGATGAGTCATGTTGAAGAATGTATGACAGTAAGGATATAGACAAAATCCCATTTACTTGCTCCCTGCTATTTGATTGTCTGTCTCTCTGTCTGGTAAACAAGCCAATTCACTTTGAACTCAGGCAGATATAAGTAAATACAGCAAGGAGCAAATACCATCAAATAGGCAAAAGGAAAATTGTGAAGTATTATACAAGGAGCAATTTCAATTGAAAAAGGAAACATCTTTCATAGTAAAGAAAAAAAGTGTAAGGAAGGAAAGAGGGCAGAGATAGTGAAAACAATGAGCAAAGAGAAAATACTATGAGTTGATTGGAAGTGCAGTTGTATATAAGGGACAGTATTGATATAAACAGAGGCTACCTTTTGAAGGAAGAAAAATGAAAGGAGGATGTAACGATAGTATGATACTGAACAAGGAAAAAAAAGTGATTTAAAAAAAAAATTTTTTTAGTGTAATGAACTATAGAATTATCCTTCATAGCATTGGGTTCTAGCTGTGTACTTTGTACAGAAGAAAGATGCAAAGAGAATCATAAAGAATTAAAAGAAAAAGATTTTGTTGTGTAATACAGCCGGATTACTTATTTATTCTGTACCAGCATACCAACATCAAATTTGTAACTCCAACAGCTGTTCCCATTTTATTGAATGCATTGATTGGATGTATAAAATGCTCCTTGTTTAAGGAGATTCATTTCAATGACTCATACATATACATGTCTGTGTGTACCACCAATGGTATAACTTTCATTTCTGTAACACTGCATAGATTAACATATGTGAATATTGAATCCCAACCATTGTTTTAAATGCATATTTCAAAGTATACTCTGCCCATTTAATGAGCCTGTATGCCATATGTTCTCTTTGAGTCGATTTCATTATTTTTATATACAGGTATGACTGAGTAAAAGCTGTATTTTTACTTAGTGAACACTGCATCTAGTCTCATTCTGACTGCTTTTGTGGATCCATCTCAAACATTTTTTTAAGGAAACAGTTCTTCACTTCTTAATGTTAGATAAATTTATTTGAGTATATGGAGTAGTTTGCATTTTGCTTTGTGCATTTACATGTACATGTTTATTAGACTGGTGACTACATGATTAGATGCAAGGGGACAGTTTGAAGGTAATGAAGAGCTATCACCAAAGGTTTTGTTGTAATTGTGTTCAGTTTTTGTCTCATGTATTTGAATAATTGATATAACTGTATGCAGAAAGTTAACACTGTTAGCAGAAAGTTATTTCAAGTGAAAACTAATAAACTACTAGACAGTTCATTAGAGGGATCAGGACAGCAAGATTTTGAGCTTGACCCATTTGTGTTTGCAGCATGTATCATTAATCCAAGTACATGTATGATTATTTACAGTTTGGATGCCTATGTTGTAGCTTACTCCAACACTGGTGCCCCATCTGAACTTTGAACCAATAGGACCTTTGGTTGATGTGAACCGTGTTTGACGTGTTTGACGTGTGTCATCATTTTGTTAACTTCATCATCAAGACCACCAAAATTGTTGAAATGTTTGTGTTGTTGAACCCTGCAAAGGTTTAGTTACAAAACAAACAGGATTACTAACTGTTCACTAAATACACCTGACTCAGCATGGGCAGGTAGTTGTAAACATTCAAGGTCATTGACTCTCAATTCAATAATCTTTTGTTTGTTTATCTTTGACTTTTAGAGAACTCAGTGACAAATAGGCCTCAGTATTTCAAGTGCTTGTTTACTAAATTATTTACTTGCTGTTGGTCAAGACAAAAAATTTTGAATGTGGAAGTCACAATTCTCTTTATGCATGTACAGTATATTTCTAACTGAGGCAGAATTAACTTTGGTTTAGATGGAGAAGGTTTCAGTTATTGTCATTAGTCAAGGTACTTTTGCATTAGAGGATCCTTTTCAAATTTACTGAACTGAGATTATCTTGATATTTGTGATTTTCTTTTTCATGGTCTGGACCAGGATTTATCTCAACGCCATGGTTTCCTCGTCTGTGTGAGAGAGATATTTCCATTTGCAATATTCAGTAATATGATTTATGTTTCTTCTTCTCTTTTTTATTTGAAGAGTAGCCTTTGACCCTCTTAGCTTGTATCTACATGTACGTTTGTTCATCACTTCAGAATGGTCCTCTTTGAACTCTGACCAGAACTAGAAGTATAAGTTGGAGCTTGACGAGAGTGAGATTTGTGTGGAATTATGGTTTAGATCACTTGGATTGGTATTATTTAATTCAGTTCTTGAAATGCAGTCTCAGATGTTACGCTGAATCTAATGTCTAGCCTCTAGAGAAAGATGGACAGAAACTTGGCAAACTAACTGACAAACAAGTAGAAAAGGAGACTGATAATACCAAAATTTTAAAACCATTAAGGAGGTACTAATCAGAGATGGAGACAGAAGTAGTAATCACCTTAATGATAGTATCCAAGTGATTTTTTTTTTCTTAATCTTAAATCATGGTGAGAGAGAGCTAAAGAGATAGAGATAGGGTGTATATAGTATAGGGATTAAATGCATATATACAGAGGTCTTTTACATGCACCATGGGCTTCCATAATCTGTGGTTTTCAAGAGACGCAACAAAAGACCTTCAGATTCTCTTTATTCTTCTCTTTTCTTCCCATTCAAGTCAAAAGTGGGGGATTTTTGGTTAGCTCACAGACCCTAACTGTCCACAAATGAATTAGTGATCTGCAAGCAGTAGTGGTTTTTGTAAAGAATCTGGAGAGGTTTCAGCAAAGAGACGGATTTTGATTTCTGTTGTACCTGTGGCTCAGGTGAGCTTATTATGGGTGTTGCCTGTGTTAAAATGATTCTGTTCTTGTGCCAGGTTTGAGCTGTTGGAGAAAATGTTATACAGGGATTAAATTCACAAGCACGTCATGTTTTGTACATGTAGATGAGACTCCAATGTTTTGCATTATCAGACACCATTAAAAGCTCATTATGTGGACTCTGTAGCGATGGTACCTGGTAGGAGAACCTCTAATATTGCGGAGATGAGTCCTGTATCGATCCGGTCGGACTGCACCTTTATTAATTGAGAAAGTATTGGTTACACATTTGAAGACTGTGCTTCTGTGATGAGGGAACACCTTTTTAAAGATTAATCATCAATCTCAGTGGTGGTTCAAAACTACACCATTCCAGTGAGTCTGCATTATTGTGCCATTTCCAGTACTGTCCGATCATCGATCTGCAGTAGTTCAAAAGTAGCCTATTGTGGACAGTGTCACCAAATGGATCTGCAAGGGGCACTGTAGTTGTCCATTTCAATGTGAACTTCTTGAAATACTCTTACCACAGAGTGAACCTGTACAGGCATATGTCATTGTGTACATGACTTGATATTTTCCCTTTTGCATGATATCTTCCATTGTCTCTGTTGTTTGTCAAACTGGCTGTTTCTAAGGAAACCTGACTTTTAACAGATAAGTCTGTCTTACTGTATCAGGAAAAGAGATAGAAGATTAATGAGCTTTGAGCCAAAAGTTGTCATTTCAAATTTAAATGCACAATGCTTGTCTGTTGTGATTGGTGAAGTAGAACTGCTTTTGCACAGAATGGATAATTATGTCATGCATGATTTATTCATGGTCGCATCTGTAGTAGGGAAGCATGGATCATAATTTTGAGATGTTTTCTCATGCAAAGTTTTCAGAAAGCTTGTCAGACAGAAATGGGAGAAGTTGATTTGTGGATTTACCTTTATAACATAGAATTCTGAGATTGAATCCATGATTTTTTTCTCCTTCCACTGAAAATATAGTTCATGGAATAGAGTATTGTCATACATTTAATGTGGTGCTTTGTGGTGTGCCAGTGTCCACATGTTACTTTGAGATACCTCTGTTAGCCAGTTTCTTGTGTGGAGTGACACCAATCCAAATATATGGGACTGTTGTAAGTGGCAGGAGGGACGAGATGAAAAGTTTGTGACTCGTCATCTTATCTTCTGTTTAATAGTTCATTGTGGTTTTGGTGTTTGAGAAATGAGAAACTCTTCAGTTGTTTATACTGACATAAAATTGTCTCCTCTCAGTCAGCACTTTGCTCATCTTTTATAGATGATAATAACTTTTCAATTTTACAGGTTTTCTGGTTTTGATAGGTACTTCAAGATATTGTTATACAATGGCTTGATAAGCAGTGTTTTCAGAGATCAGAACTAACTATCCAAAGCTGGATGATTTACTAGTGAATTGATATAAAAGGACACTTACATTTGTAAACAAAGTGAAAGTGGTAGATGTCAGAGTGACATCATTGATACTCCATGAGTTGATGACCTTCATATTTTGTTTCTAGCATTGAGTAAAAATTTGCATTTGAACAAAAATTTGGCTGTAGCATATTTTGTAGAATATTTTTCTTTGTAAATCATATCACTTGGTGAATTTACATTGAGCAGTAGATCTCTCTGTTTGGATTCTGAAATCTAAGTAAAAGTGCTCTTTTTAAAAGAAGACTTTTGTTTATCAGCAAAAGTGTATTAGTTGATCAAATGAAGATGTCAAGGTGGTGAAAATGATTTCAATTGTGCATGAAGATGCATTTGTATTGCATTCAAATGATTTGTCTCTTGTGTGGTCGCCCATATTGTACTTGCTGAACTAGAATAAGCTTTCATATTTCAAGACATCAACAAAATGATAGCCTGATCGTGCTCCCACTCTGAGTAGTTGTCACCTGTGTGTAAGCAGGTTTTGATTGATGTAGACTTGTGCCATCTCCTATTAAGAACCATATCACCCAGCACGGTGCCTCTTTGCAATTTGTATTGGAGGACTGTAGGACTACGGGCAGGCAGGCTGACCAACTGGAGCTAATTACGAGGATAATTTCTGCGTGAGTGATGTCTCATCTGCGGATAAACTGGTATGTGACCAGCTTCTGGTATGCTGGTACTTATGTTGGAGCCTGAGCTAAGCATTCTAGGATTACGTTGTCTATCAAAAAGAGGGGGAAACCTATGAAAGATAAAGGCCCTCTCATTTTTGCTGTTGCATACTTCTTGAGAGCAATCTCTGTATATGATTGATGCATTGTGCAGAACATGAATTGGAGAGAGCTAGGAGTAACTTTTGGTGACACCCAATCCCACCCCCTTGCACCCCCCCCCCCCCCGTCTCTTTCTCTCTCTCTCTCTCTTCCTCTCTTCCTCTCTGTCCTTTAGTTTTGATGGGTGGCACTATTTGAGCTTCTTTGAATTTCACGAACATGATCTTATCTGTGTTCGTGTTTCATAAAATTTTTACCAGAAATACATGTGCGGTATCTTATATCCAGGATTGCTTTATAGATTGAATGTAAACTTACTAATAAACAAAGCAGGCATCCTCGAAAGAAACAGACTTCTGATACCCTGAGGAAATTTCTCCTAATTTCTCCTAGCTGTAGTCTGAAAATAAAAGCTTCATAGCATTGACACCATTTCGTCTGCTCATTTTTGTCCAAAACTTGTAAAAGTGCCACCAAAGGTTGTTATGTCCTAGCCTTGTTTCAAGGCTGGTTGTATTCTGATTTTCAAATATCTTTTTGTTGTTTACATGTATCCACCGTTAGTCTTGAGTGAAGGGTCTTTGTGTTAACCTTTCATCGTTATTTGCGACTAGCATCAATAAGAAGACCTACATGTACATGTATCAGTGAAACTTTAACTGGGACATTCTAATCTTCTGGACAATCAAAATGAGTAAAAGATGTAACTGCCATTCATCCTGGTGAAAGATTTGAAATTTTGGATCAGTTTGTTGTCAGTGTTGCATAAACAATGGATGACCTATCCAAAAGAATATTACCAACCGGATATTGATGCAATGCCTTTCTTTCAAGAGTTACAAATCATGTCTGTGCAGTGAATTGAACTGACATAAAGGAACAGTATCAGAACTATTAAAACATAATAATGATGATGAGAGATAATCATTCGAAACGATGGCCAGCTCCCAACCAATATCTATCAGGAACATACATGATTATGTACCAGTCAGAGATAGGTAAGTAATTTTGCTTGTTTATTTTTATTTGTATATCATTATCGAGTGGTACATCCATTCCCAGACAACTACAGTACCCTCAAGGACAATTAACCCCTGAACACCCCCCCCCCCCAAAAAAAAAAAAAAAAAAAAAAAAAAACCCCCAACAAAACAAAACAAAACAAAACAAAAAACAAAACAAAACAAAACAAAAAAAACAAAACAAAACAAAAAACAATATATATATATATATATATATATATAGATATAGATGTGAAGATACCCAACTTAAATATTTTGACTGCATCTCTATAAATTGTATAAGTGTGAGGATTGATGAGACAGGGACATAGCTGAACTTCAAGTTTATTAGATCAAGCTTTCGAGTTCTGAAGTATATACATATATATATATATATTTTTTTTTTTTGGTTTTTTTTTTTTTTTTTTTTTGTCTTCATGATTTTCTGGAATTTTGCAGCAAAATGACAAATGACAGGTATTTGACAATGTCTATTTCCCTTGATGTAGCATATATACAATAACCCTGTCGGTTATACCTTATTCAGTCTCTGTAATTGTATGATCTTTCTTCTGTTAATGATTTCACTAAGCTCGGGGATCACTGCCCTCTCTTTCAGGTGTGTATTTCAATATCTTGATTAATATTACTTTCAACACATGACAATGGAAATGGATTTGTGTATATAATACCAGAAAATATATGATGTTATTTAATGGAATCACATGATTGTGACATATGGTAATCTCCTCTATAGGGGTCATTGACTGACTTGATCTCCCTTTGTGTTGGGAAGGTGTCATTTTGGCATCTTGTCAAAGTGGTGAAATTAATTATGTATTTGAGTTTTTTGGTATGAAAAAAAAAATTTATTTAATTTGTAGAAGTTGTTAATTGACCATGGGGAATGAAAAATGGAAGAGTTTGTTATGATATAAATTGTCTTTTTCAGGTGGATTGTTGAAAAGGGGGATAACAGGGGAGCGTTTCATGAAAGGAAGTTGTCAGATATTTTATCCGACAACTGTTATAAGCTACTGAAATCCTTGCATCTGATTGGCTGAGAGCAAATTTGTCGGATAAAATATCTGACAAGTCCTTTCATGAAACGCTCCCCAGAAGTTAGAACACTTTGAAATGGTGTTTCTAGAAACAGATTATCACTCTGAATTTTAATATTTATTGATATCTGTACATGTACAATGTCTACATGACCTAGTTGTGTCCAGATATCAATGAACCATTTGTTCGGTTGAAACATTCTTCTGCATCAAATGTACTTGTATTCTTTTCAAAGCGGTATTAAACAAAATTTATTTTTAGAGGTAGAGTCAGACAAGGTCAGTCATAAACTTAACTGTTCATATTTTCAAGGAATTTAATTGTGATTCAGTGCATACTCAAGGAAATTTCTCTGACTATGAATAGTAACAGCCTGTGCACCTGACATGGCAATATTAAGTGATTGGGACTGCATTTGCAGATGGAGAAGCTCAAGTAGGCCTATGATTTCATTTTCATGAATGATACACACGTTTTAGAGAAAAAAGAAAGAAATGTTACAAGTTATTAAAGTAGAAGATAGTAGGAAAAGTTATTCAGCTATCAATCATTGTAGTAATATTTAGCAAGGGAAAGAGAGAGAGAGAGAGAGAGAGAGAGAGAGAGACGGAGGAACTCAACATTATAGGGGGATTGTTGATTATTCAGTTGTTGCATTATACATGTATTTCATTTTACTAGCTTAACCATCTTGTGTAGATCAGGATAGGTTGATTGCAAACAGTAGGAACATGTATGGGGAGTTTATCATATTTTCCACATTTCTTGTTCATGTCAGCCCTTCAATGGATCAATGATCACATTACCGAAGTCCTGTTGATGAGTAAAAGGTCATGATTGTACTAAACTCTTGAGAATCTTGTCATTTAACCCCAACATAAGGGTATGATGAGTTGTACAATCCAGTCCAGTATGGTATAGCAGGAATAATGATGCCAGCTTTATTTTTGTGTCAATTTAGGCTAATTCAAGACAAGGGGTAAATATCATTTTGATAAATATTTTGTATTTCCCACGTATTTGAAGTGAAATTGTGACAAACTTGTTTTTCAACTTAACCATTTATATGCTAGTTTAAAGAGAGGTGTAAAATTTGTTTCACTACATTGAAAATCTTTGACTATGAGATAACCCTTTGAGGGAGTTTTAAATGCAGTCTGGAAGTAGGCTAAGCATGATTTGGTAGGATTTTGCAGGTATTACAAGTGACGTCAGTAAATGATATTGGGAATAAAAACTTTTACATACACGTATATCTTTATTATAAAGTGCATTGTAAAGAGAAGAAAGCTGACAGTAATATTGAATTTGAGTTGGATTTTTGTAAACATATTAACAAATTTTGACTGTTTATCATTATTCCTTTGGACATTCTGATATTGGATCACAAATTTCATTAGAAATAGATCTGTGATTATCACACCAATCACACCCGTTTCTGTGAAATATTTGGAAAAGGAAGAATTTGTGAAACAACTGTTCTGACAACTAACGATCATTTTGCATTTGTGGAAAAAAAGTTATCTGTGGCTGAATATGCATTCAGAGAACTCTGTTGGACTGTAATAATTGGAAGATATTGAAAGATTGACTTTATTTGGAACAAAGAAAATATTTGCAATGTTTTCTGAGTGGGCACTAGATGATAGTATATGCAGTGTAGAGGACGGTAAGTGCAGAATACCTTGATTTGCATTTAATGAAAAGAGACAGTGTAGAGATCATCAAGCAATACAGAAAAAATGTATTAAAGGAGTTCACACTGATTACTGTATGGTATATAAATACATTCAAATCAATAAAATAACTGTCATTAACAAAGGCAACAGTTCATGGTTTTACAGAATACCAATAAAAGTTTTATGATAAGTGACATGTCTTCCAGTGGAGAAAAAAAAAATGTTTTGATAATGGTAATCATTTTCATTATCATAACATTTTTTTTTTTTTACTGTAATCAATAGAAGGAGTAGCAGTGAAACGGGATAACTTTATTTCAAGTAGCCAGCTGGCTTGGATGATATGTGCTTTCTGACAGACTATTCACATGAGAGAAAGTTTAAACAAAATTTGTATAAAGATACGTACACTGTATATAAGTAAGAATCATATAGGGAAGGACAAGAATATCTTGTAAAGGAACGTTGTATTGTAAAACCAGAAACGTTCGCGACATTTTACTTTCTCGATTTCTAAACGACAGCCATTTTTCACAGCAAGAAACTTTCGCTAATTGCAAGAATTCAGGTTTTACAGTAGTTTTGGGGGGAGGTCAGCTTACACCATATTTGATGTAAGTTTACTTTAGTTTAATAAAAGTTACAGCTGGCAGGTTATATCAGTGAGCACTCGTGTAAGTCCTACCCAGCTGTACCATTTTCGTTAGATACATTTTTCACGCAGGCAAGAAACCCTGATTCTTTATTAAGCTTTCATTTGGAACGATGCTCAAACCTTGTTTAGACTGGGAGAAAATGTATTACTGTAAAACCATAAATTTTTGTGTGCATGAAACTTTCGGGAATTTTGCGAGTGGTCAAGATTCGCGAAAGTTTCATGCTGCGAATTAGTCAAATCACAATGGAAACAACATAAAATTATTGCAATTCGTGAGAGTTTTTTACTGCAAATTGGCTGTCATTAACGGTTTGCAAAAATTTTATGTCGCGAAAGTTTCTGGTTTTAGAGTACTTGTTGCATACGGTGTTTGTAAAGCTATACAATAAATTTGCTAGTCTGAATAGGAGTAAGAATGAGGATGGGTGGTATGAGAGCTAGAGGGTGGAGAATTCAAGATAATTAGCAAGGAAGGGAGTCCATATCCTGTCTCAGTTATCTCCCTGGGCTTGACCAAGTTCTGTGATAACTTCTTGGCTTGACCCCTGTATCTTGTGGCATACGACACTCTGCCTATTATATATAACATATGAATTCAAAAGTTGTTTTTTCTTTTTGTTCTGTTTTATATAGATATATTTAGAGGGTGGAGGAAGTTCCATTTTTACTCTTAAAGCTCATGTACAGTATTGGTAGCAAAAAGGAAATTGGAGAGAAACATGTTAAATATAGTCTCATGTTGTTTTCCGTGTATCAGAAGATGTCTGTAAGAGATCATTTGGTATTCCATCTATGATTTCTGGTGAATTTCAGTGTAAATATCTGTAAGGAATGCTCGATCACTGCCATTATGCTAGGACCCTTCCACCCGGACGGCTCCCCGCACAGCAATCTTGTGGCTTCGCATAGAGACAGCATGTGTGTCACTGTGTGTAGTAGCTACTCATTGGTTTTACACGTGTGTGTAGAGTGTATAGCACATGCTGCCTTTGTTGGGATTTTACGTGCCTGTCCCGGCACATAAATCACTTTTTGCCTCCTATTTGTTTAATATTAAACTTTAGGAGGCGAAATCTTCACATTGTCTTAGTATTGCTAGTATCTTGCTATTTGTCAACAAAAAATTGAAGAAATCTGACGAACAGTTTTTGAGGGCTTACCAAAACTAAACATGACCTTTAAAGGCATTGATTAACTTTGCCCAGGATTGAAAAAAAAAATCACTGTTCCAACTAATGCTGTAATCATAATTGCAAACCTTTAGCTCAGACAGGAATCGCCTGAGTTTTATAAGCTGATCGGTCCTTTCTATATCAAGATATTTACGACTGAACATTGATGTCGGGATAGAGTACCACCGAACCCTAAAGAACTCTTACGGTTGGCATACCTTGCTCTATCACAGAATACCGTACGGGCTGGAAACCCGCTCTGAAATCGCCAAGCGCTGGTGCTTGGTTTTTGTGACTGCAGCGCAGCGAAGAAGCCGAGCGACTTGCGCTAGCGATTGATCGCGATTTTCTCTTTTTTTAGGATAGTAAACGGGTTCCATTTTCTCTCATACTTTCACATATCCTTAATTATATATGTAGTTAGAGGACTGCACACAATTCACTGGCATTTGAGCTGATTTTACAATTTTTCACAAAGTTCATCAATCACTTTAAACTTAATGTGCCAGTCACCTGAAAATATTTTATGTACAGCTAGAATGTATAAAACCAACCTAAAAAAACTTGCCCTGGCATTCTGTGGGTTAACGGTTAAGAAGTATGAAGAAAATAAAGGATAAATAAAGATTTTATAGAATATGATTTATGGCATCGATTTAGGCCAGTACAGGTTGAATAAGCCAATTTAACCCCATTAAGTTTGTTTTTGTCGGATGTAGTTAGAATTCACCTCTAGCATTCCTAGCTCCTTCTTGGAAAATGCTATCTGAAATTGTTGAATTTTAATTCTGTCAGTTTCTCTGCCAGTATTATATTTTATAGCTATTATTGAAGCCTGGCTATGATTTCACTTTCAGCTAGGCTTGCACTGCAGCATACCAAAACATTTTTCACATTTACGTTATAATGTCTGATTTGGGTAGTCAGTTGGAGACTGACTAATGTCAGGTTATGTGGATGCCAAAAGATATACATTGTAACAAAGCTACATGATTACAAATATTTTCATATTTGTAGCATGAACCTTGTAGACTAAAAGTTTGCCTAAATTTACAATCTTTTTCTTGATTCTTTAAATGATAATGTAGATTAACAGTCTAAATGTAGAGACTAGATGTGTTTTGCAGGAAATAACACTTGATACGTTGTTGCGTTGAAAAGAGAATCTCTTCAGAATATAACATGAAAAATACAAAATCATGCCCAAGTATAATCTGTATAAATTTCCCCTGAGTTGGTAGTGAGAGATGGGTGTGTTTTCATTAGCCGAGATTTCAAAACAGCGTGCCATTTCTGATGGGAGGGAAAATAGCCCTGACCACAAAATAACTCCCTTCTTCGCAGTGAAGAAGAATTCAGCAGGCTATTTCACTTCTGCTCTTGGGAAACTAGCTCAAGCTATTTTTTTTCTTTTTTTTTTGTTTGTCTTGAACTGAAAAAGTAGCCTAATTCATGGGAAGACACACCTTGACTTGTTTTATGATCCTGTCTGGCATGCAAAGAGGATGCATGTACATGTATTTACATGTACTCAGTTGCACTGTCTTTTCTACACACACACATTTGCATGACTTCTTTAATGCACATGCTCCACATTTGGGTCTTGTCTCATCTTGGGCTAATGGAAAGAGGGCACCTTCAACTTTGGACTAATTTCTTTGAAAGCACTGATTGGTCTAATTTCTCAAACTTGAGCTTGCTCTGGCTAATGGAGAGTATTTGATGGGAAAAGGAACAGGATGGGTTGTGCTTAGCTCAGCCTATGAGCTTTTTAACCCCTTCATGACAGGAATTATTAAAGAGCTAAATTGATCACATTTTGTTCTTCAAATTGGCAATAGTAATATTTTTATTTTAGTGGTATATGGTTCTGATAAAATGTAATGTCTTTGAACACAAGACACATGGTTAGAAACTTTGTCGAAAAGTTGAAAAAATTGCCAATTTTGATAAAAAGCAATGATTTTGAACCTCTCAATGTGTTGCCAATTTAAGGATTTTATAGCTTATTCTCCTTTTTAAAATTCCTGGCATCAAACGCAATATGGTCATGCAACAAAAATGGACATAATGTGTGCAGAAATTTTTGCTCTTTCTACTCATGTATCTGGTATATTTTTAGAGCTCTGAATCAAAAGTTATTTAGCCAAACCACAAAATGTGGTCAATTGTCTTGAAAGGGTTAATAGCTCTCCACTCCAGGGTATGGTGTAAGATATTCTTGCGGTGTATTCGGATCCTGTTTTGGTGTAAACTTATAAAAACTGAAATTGAATGATACAGTGATTGAGGTTAAGTATTTCAAGTATAAAGACCTAGGAATTTATCTGTAATCAAAGAAATTGTGCTAACGATGTTTTGTATAGGCCTACATGTACATGTACATGTATTGTAAAATGATTTAGTGGATTTCTGTATAAGCCTGAAACTATATGAGAGATCCAAATTGATGAAAGTTTTATGTCAAGAAATAATGAACCACAACACTAAAATTGTGCAATTCACTATAGTTTCTTGCCTTTAAAGTGGTCATCATTTAAATTTTGTGAATATTTCATGTTAAAAAATTTCCTGGTTTATAGTTGTGATCAACTATCATCCTTTTTCATAATAGCCATCAGAAACTTTGTGTGCTATTTGTATATGGTTGAACTGTGAATAATTTATCTTTTTAAGAATCAATGCCAAGAATTGTTGTACATATAATTCATACACCAGGAAACAATTTCCTTTTTATTCAGTAGATTTATACTAAAGTTCTTTGAAGGCCTTACATAATACTGCGCTTCTTCAAGGAAGGAAATTATGTGCTAGGAAGTCAGGTAAAATTTCACTATCTATGGTGTGTTCCTTTAAGATTTGGTCTTCCTGTTTTTGTCTAGCATTATAGATGTACAGTTATCAGTACATGTAGGTGTGAACTTCAGTAATAGGTAAATAGGAAAAATATGATTGGCAAAACAAGACCACCGACTGCAAATAATTAGGGGAGCCAATTGAAAGACTTGATGTGGGGTCCATTTAGGACTCTTCTTTTTTTCTTTTTTTTTGGTTATTTTAAAAAGAAGTCTGTAACAACGTTTGTACCAATAAGATCCCAAGGAGAAAGTGCATGCATGCAATTAACGAATCAAGAGGATGTAGTTGTTGGACACTCTTTACAAGATGTTGCTTTTTACAGATCATTATAGTTATGTAGTGTTTGACATTATGAAAGAAGCTATGAAACAAATGAAGGAAAAATCATTTGAATGGCAAGAACAACAAACTCACCAAAGCAGGGCTCCATATTCACAGGAGGTCTGGATTTAAAATTTTTAAGGGTTTTGTGCATTTGATCCCGGTTAAAATTTTGAAATTTTGTCAAAATGTTAATAGGGGAGTTAGGTATCCAGAGATAAAATTTGTTGGCTCATGTGCAGGGGGCCCTGGTTTGTGTCACGCTTTAATTGCACCAAAATGGAATTTTGAGAGAACTACTGCACACTTTTTCTTATGCAGCTAAAGCATCTCAAAGACACAGCTAGCAATAATACCTGTGCAGATGAATTTCAGAGAGGTACATAAATTCTATGATGTACATGTCTGTGCTCAAGAATACTATATTAGACTTAAGGGTTTTTAATCCTGAAATTTCACACATGGTATCAACTTCTCAAGAATATGTTCATCTCTTTTTGTTTATGTTGAAATGCCTGAAACTTCCTCAAAGTATAACATGTAGGATTTGATTGATGTCTCCCTTTAACGAGCTACAAGTACTTGCACATCCTGCCTAGCTATTAGTGGAGATGTGGATTTCCAGTTAGTGTTGGATTCTGCATGGGACACATGGATGTTTAGGGTAGAGCATTGAAACTGTATGCAGTTTGATTAGCGTCTGTATTATCGTAAACTTCTGAATTATATTTGCCCTTTGAAGACCTCCTGAACCTTTTTACTTCTGTGGTATTTTCAGCTTTGGAATTTGGTGTTCTTTGCTGGAGTTTAAGTTCAGATTGTTCATTTAAAAAATTGCATATCTTGAGTTGATCTCTCTGGTTATGTTGCACTAGAAACGGATACATATATTCATGCCGAGTTGTTCGTTCTTGGATTTCATCTTGAAGTCTGCAATGTGAATTTTTTTCTCTTTATTGGATTGCATTGAGCTGGTGAAATTTCTAAAAGTTTTCAAGAAGTTTTTAATCATTGAAAGAAACAATTTTTGTGATTGTCGGCTGTGGAGATTTCAGGAAACTAACCAAAGGATTGTCTCTGTCAACTTGTCAATATTGGAAGTTGGAATCTGAAGATTGGAGATGGGTCTTGTGTGCGAGCAGCGTTTATGTGTGGGAAGGAATAAATCAATTATGATGCAAATGTGTTCTGATGTGTTCAGTAGCTTGTAGGACATGTCTTTTGAGTTTCGCTTTTATGATAAATCACTTGCTTTGCTGGTTTGTATACAGTATTTGACATGTTTTAATATTTATGCAGAAACAAGATGGAAGTCATGTATGGGTAGGTTTTAAAGTGCATATAACAGAACAGGGTTTGGTATGGTAAGCTGTACATATTGTTAACACATAATGAGAACATCGTATGTGTTATTTCATGATATTCTTTTATAGTCTGTATTGACACAACAATCCTTATGTCAAGAACTTAATTTAACATAGCTTTATTGTATTCTGAAGGTTGTCCAAATCAAGCTTTGACAAGTATCAAAATTTATGAGCTTTTACTTTTTTTTTCATTCATATACTATTTTATATCTTGTATATATACACAACAGTCTTTCATTTTAAGAACTTAATTTTACATAGCTCTTTTGTACCCAGGAAGGTTGTACAAATCAGGCTGTGACAAGTATTATAATTTATAAGCTTTTACTTTGAAATGGACTGAAACCATGTCTGGACCACACTGATTATGTGGTCATAGAAATCCATTCAGTCCAATCAATCAGGGATGACACGGCTACTGTGGTCACCTTGGATTAAAGGGAATCTTGAGTTCTGGGAAAGGTGAAAAATAATTTCTCATTCTTTTTATGTTAGTTTGGAAGATTATCAATGTAGCAGAAATGTCCTCTGAAAAGAATTTCTCTTCAAATGCCCTCACATTCAAAATATGACAAGAAACAGCTGAAATGTTCAAGCCGAACATTTGTGTGTAGTCCCATATACACATTTCTGTGTGCAGTGCATGTGACTCTCAGCATGATTGAGTCAATTTCTTATCATTTTGGTGATTCCAAGACCTTATGGCAAACACCAATTCTTATGTGCTATATAATCAACCCTTCCCAATTGCTTTGAGACAGTTTCTTTCACAATTCAATCTCATGACCAGAACTCAACTTTATCTTTAAAGGCATTGATTAACTTTGCGCAGGATTGAAAAAAAAAAATCACTGTTCCAGCTAATGCTGTAATCATAATTACAAACCTTTAGGTCAGACAGGAATCGCCTGAGTTTTATAAGCTGATCGGTCGTTTATATATCAAGATATTTACGATTGAACATTGATGTCGGGATAGAGTACCACCGAACCCTAAAGAACTCTTTCGGTTAGCATACCTCGCTCTATCACAGAATACCGTACGGGCTGGAAACCCGCTCTGAAATCGCCAAGCGCTGGTGCTTGGTTTTTGTGACTGCAGCGCAGCGAAGAAGCCGAGCGACTTGCGCTAACGATTGATCGCGATTTTCTCTTTTTTAGGATAGTAAACGGGTTCCATTTTCTCTCATACTTTCACATATCCTTAATTATATATGTAGTTAGAGGACTGCACACAATTCACTGGCATTTGAGCTGATTTTATAATTTTTCACAAAGTTAATCAATCACTTTAAGATCCATATTTCAACCAAGATACTGAAGTGGAAATTTGGCAAATTAATGTTCCTAAATTACAGACCATTGGATTTCAGAGAGAGAGAGAGAGAGAGAGGGGGGGGGGGGGACATGAAACTCTCAGAGGTACAGTGTACAGTGCTGTGAATTTCACTATATGAGCGGAAAACGCAATGAAAAGGGCAAAGAAATCGCTATCAAATATGAGTCAGGAAAAGGCAATTATTTGGGGATTAAAATTCTCCCTGTAGGATTAGATGAACGAGGAATGATGTCTTACTCATGGGCAGTAGTGTCCTAACTTGGATTTGAATGTTGCACCTTCTGGTTTGAAGGCCACTACCACTAACCACTGCTGATTCACCTCCTTGAGTCACTTGATGACTCATTCCCCACCCCTACACCACACCATTCTCCTTTTTTGTGTGTGCTTTATTTTTTACAGCAACAGTGAAGACAAAGATTGACGTTAAAAAACTCCCAAAAGATGGACCAAAGCTGTGATATTTCTTCCTTCAGTTCAATTTTAATGTATTGACAGCAGATCATAAAAAAACACAATTTTAATCTTAGCTCTTAGTGTACAGCACTCGTCTTGATCACCTTTTGCCGTACGTAGTAGTAGGATGTTCATTGTTGCCATGGTGATGTTGAATGAGTCATCACATTTTTGAGGAGAAATATATTGAATTTCGTATTGAATTTCGTATTTCATAGCAACATGAATTTGAAGTGCATGGTGTAAATTTCAAGAAATTTCCTTTGTCCATGGCTTTACTGGAAAGAAATTCACCACTTTAAGTGTGACTTGTCATACATGCAAGTGATCCAGAAACAAATTAATGTTTCAAAGATATATATCTTCCCAGCGTCCCATGATAGTGGTTTTTTTTCCCTTTGGGAGAGGGGGGGGGGTGTGAAAAACTAAAAATTAATCAAATCTTTATTTTGTCCCTTGTGGCTTTCACGAACAGTGGCTTTCCCGAACAGTGGTTTACCTTTAAAAGTCTAACAGTCAAGTCACATCCATAAGTTATATATCCATGTGGTAGATTGGTAGACCAGAGAGCTAGGGAGAGGCAAAGAGACACTAGGGACAGGCAGGCGTGATCTGAAAAGGAGGACGCAGCTGCACTTCTGACATCCATGTCCCAGACAATAGTTATAAGAGAGAAATATTTCAGGGCTTAACTGGTGAACCATTGACCGGATAATTCCACCATTTTCCTTTTTAATAGTTGCACAGCTGATGTTTTGCCAATACTTTCTCACCATCAGTATGTTTCTGATAGCCATGAAATAGAATCGTAATGACATGGGAAGATAGATTTTGCCTGCACACCAGGTGAACTTTGCGAATTAGCTCAGTTCATTTTGCAATGTTTTCAAGAAGAAACATGGCATACAAGCAGCTGATGTTCTCTTTACTTGCCACGCGATTGTCCTTATAGACTCTTATAATAGACTGATTGATTTAGCATTTAATAGGAAATGTCAACCAATTATTATGGGGTAGAATTACAGAAATTAACATATATAAGAGCAGGAGTTGGTACAGCATTGTAGAGGAATGTAAGGCTCCAAGAATGGAAAAGTCTGTCATCATTCAGTCATCATATTTCTATTTAGCAGTATATTTTTTTTTTTTTGTGAGTTTGGAGCAAATAAAGCCAAGAAAATATCCTCATTTACATTTTACAGTTGTCTTCCCCTGATGTTCTATTACTCCAGTTCATCCAGACTGAGCTCATAATTTTCATCATTTTGTACCAGCAATATATGACATTGTTTTGTACACTGAAGTGCGCCCAATTAAGAAGGTAGAACATTTTTTGATGTATTGCAGTCTCAAAATCTTTGGCTCTGGTGTCTACTTTGGAAATATGACTCTATCCTCCACCCCCTCTCCTTTTCTCTCCCCTTCTCTTTCCTTCTCTCTCTCCTTCTTTCTCTTTCTCTTTATCCTCTTCCTCTCTCTTTTTCTACCTCTCTACCTTTCTGCTAACCCTCTCTCTCCCCTCTGTTTTTCTATCTCTTTCTCTCTCTCTATTTTTATCTTTCTTTCTCTTCCCATTCCCTCTCTCTTGCCAATCATCTGGGTGAGGAGAGGAATTTGGGAGTGACCTTTGTTGTTGTGTCTGCTTGTCTGGGCAGAAGGGATCAATCGTGCCAAGGGTCGTGCAGACCTCGATCTCGTTAGCAGAGGATCGCAGACGATCGACAAGACACACCACAACGTGTTGCTGTTCAGGATATATATCCATGGTTTGTGAAGGAGCAATGCCTTTCAGTTTCAATACCTCTACTTCTGCAGGAATTTGCGATCAATCGGTTGTTAATTTCTGTGCTATTTACATCAACATTGTAATCTTTATTTTGGTAATGGTATATAAAGCACAGTTGGATGGCTAAATTAATGCAATGTCTTGTGGCTTCATTATACAAAAACACCCTTCTCGAATTTGAGGTGGTTTGGTATTCGAATGCCTGATGAAGAATTTGTGAGGCCATGGAAATATCAGTCTTGTGAGCATTTTCTTTTCTCCAGATTGAACCTCCCTTTTGTGGACTTATAAAGGATGTGGCTAGTAATGCAATTTGGTTGCAGCAGATATGGCCTAAACATGTCAGCTTGCATGGTGTGTGAATGAGGAGTTTGGATAACTTCATGCTGCAGCTCTTTGTCAGAAGCTGGAAATCAGTACACAAGGAATCAGACTTCTTCTGAATGTTTCTATATTTATGCAATTTGCTAACTGCTATCATGTGCAATTTACTTTTGTAAGGCTTGAATTTATTTTGTGATTGCTACACGTGTAGATTGTGAGTGTTACAGGATGTTTATATGATTTTTCTTTTTCCACTTTTCTGGTTCTTTCTCTTACTTTTTAAAGATTTTCTTCTGATCTTTTTTCATATTTTGATGTTACCAACTAATTTATTTCTGAAAGGTGTTTATTGTGAAGTGTATTTTGTCTAAATGCCAGTAACAGCTTGAGTTGATGCTATGGCAGACATAGTCATCAAGAGCTACTCATTTGGGGATAATTAGTCTAGGAATGCATAATTTTTTGTGACATTTTTAAGTTTCTTTTACCTCCCGTCATCAGAATCTCAGTTTTTTTGTTAGTAAACCCCCAAATCTTTGAATTTGTGAGATTCAAACCTCACTATTAGTTAGTGCATTTATTATTTACCATGTTTCACTGAAGGTCAGCACAAGTGAAATAAGAAATTCCATTCCATACATCCCATGTGAACGTTTTACAAAAAGTGAGGCTTTAGTCACGATTAAAATCTCACTTGTATTCTTACATGTGAATGGGTGTATTAGAAAGTGGAAGTGTATACTAAATTACATTCTGGTTATAAAGAGCCTCCAGGGTTTGGATTTAATCACTGTTCTGTTATGATTAAATCCAATGTTCTGTTCTGTTATGATACCATGATATGCTTCTTTTGGTATTGAAGGAAAATATTATGATCCTTGGGGATTCCCCCAGTGAATTTCAAATTTCAATCACATGACTTTGTTTGCAGTTGAATGCCATCCAGGTTTCACAAGAAAATTGAAGTGGAGTTTAATCCTGTTATTTTTTTGAAAAAGAAATTTAAAAGCCTTTTGATTTGCATGCTCCCAGGGATAATGCTTCATTGTTATTGCAAATATAACTTAAGCTAATGCATGGAGAAATTAATAACACTGTACAGGGTTGGAATATGTTAACAATATGTTAAGTCTTGTATGTGCTTCCTTATAGGCTTATTTATAGACTTAAAGATTGACAAAATTGATTGGAAGTGATTTTGATGTAGCTTAAATAGAAGAAATTTTCTGAATGGATTTTTAGGGGCTCAACAAGTTATGTATGTGGGGCAGAGAAGTATATAGGATGCTGTCTTGTTGATATGCACAAATTCTCATTAATATTGAATTTCATACTAAAGATCACTTTAAATTTGAAGTTTTATTCCTCTTAATTTGTATGATTCCTGAGATACATTAGTTAATGACAACAGGGGGGTGTTTCATAAAGCTGTTCGTAAAGTTACGCATGACTTTACGAACGACTTGAATTTGAAGTGCCAGATAGGATGTCCGAAGTTTTTCCTGATGTTTTAACAAAGTGACTGTATTTCCAATAACCTCATTTAAATTATTGCAAAAAAATATACTTTGCATTAAAAATGTTTGTTATAATAAGAATCTACATCTGCACAGTTACTTTAGTTGATGTAGTTAAAAACGAACAGCTTTTTGAAATACCCCCCCCCCCTGGACTAAATTTAGGAATACAAATGAAGATGTTTTTCTGTGTTGAGTTCCATTCATAGCACTACCTTTAAAGTGGTCACCCATTGGATATGATTAATGGTTTTTAATGAGTTTCACATTCATGCAGGAATCCATTAAATCCATTGTCTGAAGTGAGCTAGAGCATTGCCATTTCAAAACATCTGTTGTCTTAATCAAAACATGAACTTGACGTCTGGAACGGTGGCAGGTACGGAATTCTTTTACCCAGGGAGGGGTGTCACTAAAGTAGGAATTCTCCATTTAATGAAAGATAAGGTTGAGTTCTGGTCATGAGATTGAATTGTGAAAGAAACTGTCTCAAAGCAGTTAGGAAAGGTTGATTATATAGCACATGATTATTGGTTTATGCTGTAAGGTTTTGGAATCACCAAAATGATAAGAAATTGACTCATTCCTGCTGTGAGTCACATGCACTGCACACAGAAATGTGTATATGGAACCACACACAAATATTTGGCCCAAACACTTCAGCTGTTTCTTGTCATATATTGAATGTGAGGGCATTTGAAGAGCAATCCTTTTCAGAGTACATTCTACTATGATAATCTTCCAAACTGACATAAAAAGAATGAGAAAGCTCGCAAATTATTTTTTACCTTTCTCAGAACTCCACCTTCTCTTTATGAAGAGAGTTCCCTTCTATTCCATGGTGAAATTAACTTGACTTTGATCAAAACAAAATTCTCTAAATTCAAAATTTTCCTCATCGTGGAAGGCTAATTGATGGAAGAAGGCACGCATTTGCAGTAGACTCACATGTTATTTAATATACATCATGAGTTTTGATGGAGTTAACAAGTTTTACGGAAGAGTGAAAGGAGAATTTCATAGCAATTGGGTTTTGTGCTCAGTTGGTTTCATATCCATTGTTATCCCCTCATTGTGCATTCTATGCTGGTGTGCATTCAATGATGTGGAAGTCCGATTAGTCATAGGTTGAACTTTGGTTTCGTGGAAAATTCATGTATCATATGCTTATTCTTTCATACCTCATTGCTTGAGATGTATGTTGAGGTACGGCAGTCTGCGTATTATTCAAATGTTATGAACCGCAATGTTCTACGGACAGGTCTGTCTATGGCTATTCTAGTATGCAATGCATGGATTTTTTTCTGGAGTATAAACTGTCGGTTTCCTGTGGAATATTCAAACAAGTTATCTTCATATCCGTCAAATTATTCAGTTTGATCGGGACCCTTCTGACTGTCAATGTCGTCTTCCTGTAATCGAAACTGACCTAGCTGTTTGTCCCATTTTACTTCCACAATTTTTTTTGTTTCAATGCTTTTAAATTTCTTGCAGTACACTGTACATGTACTTGTTGCTATGATCACTTTGAGATGCAGTTTCATACTTCTAAACAATTCACGGTGCAGTAGATTTCTTCATAAAGATTGGAAACATGAATAAATGGATCTAATTTTTGGAGCATTTTTATATAGCTCTTCTTCAGGAAAGGAACACTGTACTTCTTGCACTGATGATAACAGTCAAACTGTTCCATCAAAACATTTCAAAGTAAACCTCTAACTGATTGCTACCACATTGGATTTGTGTCTGTGCTGAAAGCATCTTGAAATTTTGTTTTCTGGGACCAAGTATCTATGAGGATTTAGCGTAGTAGTCATGGATTATCAAGTCGCCAGATCACGACTCTCTCATTTCCTGTTGGAAGGCAACGATGAATATGTCTTTCAACCAGGTATGGTACTCGTGCACCGTCCTCAGAAAATGAAATTTCATAAGTAGGACAGTCAGTTGCATGATTTTTTTTTAAAGAATTGAAAATTATGTTCTACTTGACTTTATAGTGTACCTTACAGAAAAAAAATGTGTGATTCAAATTGTCAAAGTTGCATTGAAATTGATTCGATAAGATGAAAGTGTGTATATATCCAGGTACTTGTATGTGTTATGAAAACTTTGCGATTTTCTTTGTTTGCTACAGAGTTGTTGTTTTGAGCTTGCTAAAAAATATCCACTTTTCATCATATTATATTCCAGTCTGACAACATGTCATGTAGAAGAAATGCATGTATGTCAAATCATATCTCTGTGGTTAAACATCACAGGACTTATGGGCAGTCCTTGGTAGATGGTGATCCAATAGCACGCTATTTGGCGAATTAGCCCGCTAATTCGCAGGTGAAGACGCACTCGGGTTTTGACTCGGGTTAATTCATTCATGACACCAATCCTAGAAATGTTATTTTCCTTATGTATTTCTTGATTTTCTTCTCTCTTTCTATCTTTTCCTTATGTATTTCTTTGTTTTTCCTTCTTTTTTTCCTTATGTATTTCTTTGTTTTCTCCATTCTTTATTCTTCTTTCTATTCTTATGTATTTCTTTGTTCTTCTTGCTATCCTTTTTTTCTTTATATATTTCTTTGTTTTCCTTCTCTCTTTTTATCTTTTCCTTATGCATTTCTTTGTTTTTCTCTCTATTCTATATTTTTCCTCATGTATTTCTTTGTTTATGTATTACTTTAATTTTCCTTCTCTCTTTTTTCTCCTTATATATTTCTTTGTTTTACCCATTATTTATTCCTTTTTTCTATTCTAATGTATTTCTTTGTTCTTCTTTCTATCCTCTTCTCTTCATATGTATTTCTTTGTTTTTCTTTCTATTCTATCTTTTTCCTCATGTATTTCTTTGTTTCTTATGTATTACTTTGTTTTTCCTTCTCTCTTTTTTCTCCTTATGTATTTCTTTGTTTTTCCCATTATTTATTCCTTTTTTCTATTCTTATGTATTTCTTTGTTTTTCCTTCTCTCTTTTTATCTTTTCCTTGTGTATTTCTTTGCTCTTTCTCTTCATTTATCCTAAATATATTTTTTTAAATTTTCCATCTTTGAAGTGCGCATGCTCTGAAGCTCGAGTTTATTCCAAAAACGAGCGGGAATCGCTCGACTCGGGCTGGTGGAGACGGGGTTTTCAAACTCGGACTATTTTCTCGAGAAGCGCTGACTCGGGCTAGAATCTCGAGCTTGAGCAAACTCAGGCTGATGGAGACGCACCTAAAGGAATATGGTTAGTGGTAAATTGTAGCCATGGAGCAATAGTGTATGTAGGCCTGACCAGAAAATAAATTCTGTTATTCTGCTGTTCAAGCTACCATACCATGCTTATTGCTACATGTACAATCATCTATCCGTGTATGGTGTATTTTATACATATGATTTTTTAACAAATCTGTTTATCTTTTTTTTCCCTTTCTCTCCAGGAGGGCCACCAGACCAGGGTGCTGGCTCAGGGGTAGGACGCAGAAGTTCTAGGAGTAGGAGGAGAGAACACCATGAACCAGAGACACGATATAGATCAGGTTGGTTTCTCTTACAGTTTTTATATTGACAATAGGGTCTATAGGGAGCTATTACTACTGACTCGATCTGCTCTCCATACTAGGTATTTTTCATATTCAAATCTGCAAGAGGACATCATACCTGTTCCATGCATTTGTGGCCATGGTTTCCACACAAGATTTATGCCTTATTTCCATTCTCTTTGATGTGTTTTTCCCACTATTCTGTCTGAAGTGTATATAAAAAAAAAATCTTTACACTCGGTCTCGATACATATCTGTAAACTTAGTGACACACATCAAAATTAGACAGCGAACTCAACACTACCTCATTTTTAAGGGGAGGGTGGTGTAGCCTAGATTCTAGTCTGACAGAGTTTCCCTCTCCAGAGATAAGAATTGTGTTCAGTAGAGTATGGAACTACCAAGACTAGCACTTTTAGTCAATACTACAAAACTGCACATAGGACTACCCCCAAAAAAATTATTGAAAGTGGGGGAGGGGCAGTTATGTTTTGTTTCAAACTTTATATTAAATACATTTATTAATGGGAGGGGAGACTCTTACAGCCTAGAATCTAGGACCTGAGCAGACTATGTCAAAGAAACTATGTGAAGTAAAAGTGAAAGGTATGTATGTTTGGAATCTGGAAGTCTGCCAGGTCATCCACAAGACAACACATCAATCTAAATTTATGTTGTAATTAGAACGGGGTGAACTTTCATGACTTAATTAGGAATCTGTGTATTACCTCGTTTGCTGCTAATAAAGATGCTTGTATTTTCTCATTCTTTCTTCCTGTACTATATGCAGATATTCGGGAGGAGGCGGTGAAAGCGGCCCTTGCGAAACACAATGACCTTCAGATGCCCCTACCCTCCAAGAGGCATTCGCTGCATGCCAACGTTGTTCCCATAGAAACACCACCAGGTCAGTGAACTTTTTGTTCGAGCAATATTGTGGTAGTCACTCATGCAGGCATAGGATTGTATGGAAGGCTAATCATTGTTAGGTTTCATGAATGTGCTAGGGAGGTTTCACTTTTTGTATTACATGTCCACCCAGATAGACTAGTTCAGACATTCAACATTAAATCATGCGCACAGTCTATAGTCTTTAATGTTTTCTTCCCAGTTGGTTCTCGGCTTCCTTCTAAAACCCACCACACACTATGCGATCGGTCTGCGATTCGATTCAGAAGAAAATGTAATATCATTAGATATAAACATTTAAAGCTCATGTACAGTATTGGTAGCAAAAAGAAAATTGGAAAGCAACATGTTAAATATAGTCTCATGTTGTTCTCCTTGTATCAAAAGATGTCTGTAAGAGATCATTTGGTATTCCATCTATGATTTCTGGTGAATTTCAGTGTAAATATCTGTAAGGAATGCTTGATCATTGCCATTATGCTAGGACCCTTCCACCCCGACGGCTCCCCGCACAGCAATCTCGGGGCTTCGCATAGAGACAGCGTGTGTGCACTGTGTGTAGCTACTCATCATTGGTTTTACACGTTTGTGTACAGTGTATAGTACATGCTGCCTTTGTTGGGATTTTACGTGCCTGTCCCGGCACATAAATTAGTTTTTGCTCTTATTTGTTTACCATTAAACTTTAGGAGGCGAAATCTTCACAGTGTCTTAGTATTGCTAGTATCTTGCTATTTATCAACAAAAATTGAAGAAATCTGACGAACAGCTTTTGAGGGCTTACCAAAAGTTTACATGACCTTTAAACATGTAAAATGTTTTTGATTGGGGTTCTGAATAGTCATAGAAATAGTAAAATTGAAAATGCAGCACATTATGAGCTTTCTAGTCGGAGGAAAGGCCAAATTGAGTCGTCATGACGTTAGAGCAGTCCTACGATTGTCTACGATTTGAAACTGATTTGGCCCTTATTCTGGGTATTAGGTTGACAGTGCACCAAAACCATATATGTTTAGTATTCATATTATTGTCCAGAACCTGAATCGGGTAAATTTTTATTTGTTAAAATGCCCTTATTTAATGCTATCACGATTTATTACCAAAATCGGATCGTAGTCGATCGTATAGTGTGCAGTGGGCTTAAGAGGCAAGAGTGAAGCCAAGAACCAGCTAGGAAGAGAACATTAAGACCAGGGCCCTCTTGCATAAAAAGTTGTGTTTAATCGCAACTCAAAAAATTCAACGCAACTTGAGTTTCAACCAATCAGGATCGTATATTTGGGACTTGCGTTTAATTTTTCAAGGTGCGATTACACGCCACCTTTTATGCAAGAGGGCTCTGGAGTGGAAAAACACTGCAAGAGTGCACTAGAATGGCACAGAACAGAGATGTGTGGAAAAATGTTGCAATCAACCCCCGAACCAGGAGAAGATACAACGAGAGATAGACAATATATAGGAAATCCATGAACTGCATACACTGTATGTATTTTTCCATGCCACAAATCATTCCTCCCCACTCTTTGTATCTAATGTAAATGTATATTTGTAAAGTACTGTGATACAAATTTAAGTGCTTATTGCATTTTCAGACCTTCCTAGTAGGTATTTAGTCTGAGAATTAGTCAGAAGAGAGATAAGTTATCTCTCATTCCAAATGTGACATAACCTTAAAGTTCATATTTCCATCACCTCACACTATTTTTAGCATTTTTGTTAATATTGCAACTGTGACTTTGTTCAAGTTTCTTGGCAACATGTCATAAATTTGAATATAAAGTCTTTATTTGTAAAGTACTTTGATACAAATTTTTGTGAAGCACTGTTATAGAAATTTTTAAAGAATGCTGATTAAGTGCCAGTCCTCTATGTTATATATTTTAATGAACTGTTTATGAGGCTCTTTGATACACGCATTTTTTTTGTTTAAGCCCTATACAAATGCCAATATATTATTGTATGTAGGCGACCTTTGGTCAAATCCCGATGCTAACAATTCCTCAACATGTTCTCCTCCATCTATAGAATCAGAAACAGATGATGATGACTCCATCTCCTCCTCTTCCTCCCACCACACCCATGACATCGGGGCTGGGTCATCCAGCTTCCACTATGTAGGGAGTGGCGAGCCAGGCCTCAATCCCCACTACCACAGGCTGCAGCCAGCCAATGGACATGTCAGTGCAGGCCGTGGGGCTGTATCGGGAGCCAGGGGCCTTGATATTGCAAGCAGCTGTAAGTCAGGGTTTTCTCTCACTTAAGGGCACTTTATGATATGGGGGTGGGGGGGGGTCCATCCAGCTTTGAATAAGTGGCCTCAATCCCCATTATCATAGGCTACAGCCAGCCTATGGACACATCAGTGCAGGCATTGGGGCTGTATGTAGGATGTTAGGGGACTGGACATTGCAAGCAGTTGTAAGTTTTATCAATACCAAGATATTTTTATTGAAATAATTTGTAACCATTTCCCTAATATTTTTCCAAACCAAATCCATCATACAATTAAAATACAAGCATATATTTATGTACTAGTGCTACCCCCTTGCACTTTTGAAACTATTTGTTCCTTTGTTTTTACTTTCTTTGTTTTTAAGACCTGTGCCCCCCCCCCCCCCCCTCCCTGTTGAAAGAATCATTGATCCTCCATTGGATTTATTTTGGGGGGTCTGAATGCATTTGTCAAAAGGCAGTATATTTTCTTTCATTTTGTAGATAGTGTAAAGGATATCTTGCATGTTTTAAACCAAAAAATCATTTTACAAAATATTGATAAAGAATAGTATTCATATAATAGACATAAAGAGACCGGAAACTTGTATCTACCTCCTAAGAACTCAATCTGTTTCTTCCTCTTTCATTATCTCTAACATATGAATCATGTGATGTGCATTAAGTTTGTGAATATCTGCTCTTTCTGTGTCTGATGGCAACAATTTATATGTGTACTTTAAGAGAGTGCAGGGAAGTTCTTGACAGTAATATGACTCAAAACTAGCAGCAAAGCTGGTTGGATCTACACTAACTGTCCTACGATACAAAACTAGAGACTGCATGTATACTGACATGTTGCCCAACATCTAACACTGTTTCCCATACAGTACAAAAGTCATGATAAAGAGACTTAACCCTTTCAGGACAGGAATTATTTAAGAGCTCAATTGATCACATTTTGTTCTTCAAATTGGCAACAATAATATTTTTCTTTTAGTGCTACATGGTTCAAATAAGGTGTAATGTCTTTGAAAACAATATACATGGTTAGAAATTTGTTGAATAGTTGAAAGAAATTGCCAATTTTGATGAAAAACAATGATTTTAAACCTCTTGATGTGTTGCCAATTTAAGGATCTCAAAGCTTATTCTTGTTTTTAAAATCCCTGGCATCAAACGCAATATGGTCATGCAATAAAAATGGACATAGTGTGTGCAGAAAATTTTGCTCTTTCTACTCGTGCATCTGGTATATTTTTTAGAGCTCTGGATCAAAAGTTATTGAGCCAAACCACAAAATGTGGTCATTTGTCTTGAAAGGGTTAAGAGTTTAGACATATTAGTGGGTTTGTGTTGATACATGTATGTTGGAAGGCTATTTAGCTCACTGTAACAATGTGCACCAGTTATCATTTTGAGAACCTACTCCTTCTTGCAGTGATATTATATTTTCATCTGTATCTAATGATAACACTTTTACAGTGAGCTTACAAATGACATGACTGTGAGTCCTCACCCATATTCAAAAATATGTTAGGAATTTGTTATCAAACAATATTCCAGCTACTTTTTTTCTTTCCTCTATATTTTCTGATCCACCTATGATAACATTTATTGATATGTCATGCCAAAATGTTGTATTTTAGGAGGGTAAAGTTTAGACACATATAGGACAGTTGTTATGCATCTTTAGAGCAAGTGACACATTTTGTCTCAGAGTATTTAGGTTCCCTGCTCATTAGCATTGTACATGTATGTTGTTCCCATTATATTTGAAGATGACAACATACAAGCTTTCTTTGAAAACAGGAGACAAAGCAGACAGAAAGAATGGAAAAGAAATTATTGCCCACTCTTTTTCTTAAATGATCCTTTCCTCCCCCAAAGCCGGGGGGTCGGATGAGCCGAGCAACACACCCACCCAACAAATTGCTGCGGCTACTCATTAAAACCTAACCTTGGAAATTTCCTGTATGTGAACGCAACCCACATTGGTCAAATTCAGCCTCTTCTCACATTTTCCTTCATTTCCAAAACAGATTAAAGAAAAATAGCAATCCCTGAATCATTCAGACTTTCTTAATATAACTCCTCAAAGGCTGTTCGGGAATATTTTGGGAAAAGAAAGATTAAAAGGAATCCTTTTCCCCACCTCCACATCTGTCAAGTTTTCTGCTAAATGTTGAAGGATATTGGCCATTGCTCATGGATACATTACATTAGAAACATTCTTGCTGGTATTTAGTATCAACAAAATCATTCAGTCTCATTAGGGTTTGGAACAAGATAGATTTCATCAACTCTGATTGGGTGTACACTTCTCTTTCTTTGTTTGAAACAAAGAAGATCCTATCTGATTGTCATTTAATACCCATCAAAGAAGCATTCCTTTGTGTAATGATATCTGTCAGGTAATTTTTGTTAGGGAGAGGTTGAAATGCTGCTTGAGGCTAGCTTCTAATACATCATCTATCCATGTACACCTCTCTCCAGTACTCCTTGAGACAAAGTAATTTGGGATACCCTTTGCAATCATCACCCTCCCCTCACTGTTATATTCCATTCTCGTGACTTCATTAACTCACAGGGTCTGGTGGCGCTGTGCAGCCGCCTCCCGACGTGACAGCGAGTTCGGGTCACATCGCGTACGTTCAGGGGACGAGCAAGCACTCGGACGATTCAGGTGAGTTGCCGTGACTTCCTTTCACGTTTGTTTCGAGATCTCCTCGGGAGTTTTGTCTTTCCTTTCCCAGTTTGGTTGAGTAGCAACAAGGATCTTTGTTCCATTCTCAGCTAGCATGAGTAATCCAGTGTGCTTTCACTATAACAACATGTGTTTAAAGTTGTTAGGAAACTACAGATAACTAGGGGCTGCATATCACTCTGACACAGTATGGTAGGTGCAGATTTGAGGTAACTGTGCCTCCATTTTGCAATGATATAAAAAGTTTTTGTTGATGATATTGAATAGATATTTAGTTCAATAAATATATCTGGTTAAGAAAAGATTTTTTAAATGCTTTTAAGTATCAGGTTTATCTCTTGTTTGAAGTCAGTTGAAAACATATTGGTGTTTTGAAATGGCTTATTATGGTTTATACAAAGATGCTTTGTCAACATGTACAAAAGAGAATCTTCATGCTGAAGGAGCCATTAGCAATGTTGTCAAGCTCAACCACAATTTTTTGTTTTATTAAAGGAAACCTCACCCCAGGAAATGAATGTAGTTGTGAAGAAAGATGAATTCATTTCCTGCCTATTGATCTACAATGTTCCTTATGAAAATGCACAAGAGATATATATAAATGAAGATATTCTTGGTCTCTTGTAACATCTGTTAGCATGACATGGGCGCTGCCATTTTCTTAATAATGTGACGTATCAGGCAAAATTGTACATGTATCATGGGCCAAGCTTTAGTCAGAGAGACATTTGAATTCAGTAACAAAACCTGTTCTTTCAATGAGGGGAAATCAAAGCTGGGAAGGAGAAAAATAATATTTGGTAGAAAATATTTAAAGGGGGGGGGGGGAATGTAACTCCTTTATTTAAAAACAATATAGAAGTTGACAAATCAGTTCTATGTATGCAAAACCTTCACTCGGCATGAGCCACAAGGTATATTTATGCAATTTGCAGTCTGACAATTATGGTACAAAAGATAATAGCAGGTGAATGAAATACTTCAGCACCACAGACACTTGGGGAGGAAGCATCCATAAATTTGAATAAGTTAACATGTTAATCGACTTCGCTTAGTACGTCAGTTATAAAGAAAATGGAGATGCCCATGTTGTGCTGAGAAACCTTATATTACGTTTATAATATCTTAATTTATACTTCTCTCGTACACTTTGATGGGGGATTTTGTAAGCTTACATGCAAGAATACACTAAATCTCTCAGAATAACTACTTTTATTTCTTGGGGTGAGGTTTCCTTTAAATGTTATGGTTGTGTATACTTGTTAATGGTCAAGTTGCCTAGGTTCATATATGTATCATAGCTCTTTACCAAATATCTTTTTCCCATGATGATGAAGTTATATTTTCCTTGTGAAAAAAAAAATCAAAGTATATTCTTATCACTCTGTATGCTCATGTACCATGGTATGAATTGAGATAAAGATAGTAGCAATAAACACAGATTTGTTCATTAAGATTAAGATGAAATTTACTTGTAGTTTTAAGAAGACTGTTCACATCTTTGCATGGATGTTCAAATTTTGTTGACACATCTTATAATGGTGTTAATTGTTATACGATTAGTTACTTGTAAAAGCCATACATGTTTTGTAAATATGGTGAATGGCACCAAAGTGCACAGAAGAAATTGGCAATTTCCTCGACCATTTAAGGAATGGCTTAGATGAATCATAAACAAACGTGCAAAGTTACGAGAACCATAATTTTTTTCTGAAACACTACAATGAGGGCATGAGCAACTGGATGCATGTGTTTATTCATTGAAAGAAAATCTTCAAATATTGTATTGAGTCAAAGTAGGAGAAGTATTCTACAATTAAGTATAAGTTATATTTCATGGATGGGACACAGAATTGATTAGGTGAGACCGAATAATTCAGTTAAGCCAACCATAAGGGTTCTCGCCATGTCTGTAATGATGAGTTAAGTGCCTCTTGAAAGAGTTTTGGTTCGTCTTCTGCTTCCTGTGCGACGTGGGCTGCCATCCGGCTCAGGATCGCGACGTTGTCACGGATACGTGAGGTTCTAACGATGCAGCACTGTGTAGCAGAGTAGGAGTACTGTAGAAGAAGCACATCCACATTGGTGCAAGTTGGCGCTTTCTTGAGGAAAGGATAAAAGGGCTATTCAAGCATCGGCGATGAGTTATGGAGTGTGCGTGTTCAGTGTAAGTGGAAGGCATTTCATGGACAAGGTTCAAGTACATACAGAGTTAACTCACTGTAGAGGGTCCATTACGACTTTGCTTCTTGTTTTCTCTTTGCATGCCATTGTTGAAGAAGCATGTACAGAATCTGTAATGCTATCGCTATTCAATTAGCAGTTCATTATTCCTGACAATATCATGTATCTGATAATTGTGTACGTCAAGATGATTATTTTAACTATGTCCAGTGTATGAACAAAGAATCAGAGTTAGTATTTGTAAATGCTGTATACAAGTACATGTACATTACGTTGATAAATACTGATTGTAGTATACAAAGCATTTCCATGGTTATTTTTAGTACACTTTGTACCAACTAGTTTCCAAAGTAGGGGTATTGAAAGTAGCTTTCTTCCCAGTATCAGCAGCATAAATTTATCCTGAAAGATCTGTAAAAGCTTATAACACACTCCATAATTATATCATATTGAGCCATGCTGTAGGCTTGTGAACAGAGAAATAGACACGTTGAATTGCTGTATATGTCAATACAGGCTTATGTTTGTGATCAATGCATGCTGTCTAGCAAGAAAAGTGCAGGAAGGGGCGATTTTCCAGGGATTTCATTGTCCAAGGTTAAACAGAATGAGCAACCTGCAGTCTATTTCTCTCATAGAGATTTCTGTTTTGAAATTTTGGCTGCTAGCAAATTATATTCATAACACTGTGAAATGATGACTCCAATTTTTAGTTACCTGTACTTAGAAATGTGTTTTAAGAGGAAAATATCTCTTGTGTTATTCTTAACTGTGATAATTCTACTTCTGAGTTTCCTTTCCTCCTCAAACTAGTCTTGATTATAGAAGATGGCACAGGAAGGAAAACAAATGAAAGACAAATGTATTTTCTTTGAATTCATTTGAAAGGGCAGGATGCTCCAATTATGCCCTGGGAACAAGTTGGGTTTTTTTCACCACTGTAGATGTAAGCATACATGGATTACTTACACAGTGTCCAGACACTGCATTAAAAAATTTGTATCACATTTTCTCCCAAAGTGAAAACTTTGAAAGATCACTGGCAAGTAAATAAAAAAGGAGCTGTTTAACCTCTTGACTACTGAATTCTCCCATTCCCATAGGTGTAATGCAGGGACCCTATGGTTATGAGGCTATGAGGCATATTCTTGCCTTCCCCACTCTCATTTTATCCTTTTTTCCATAAGAGACTGTCATATTGTGTATGTATTTATGAGAAGATTGTACAAACTGAAATTTGAACCAGAGACTAATTCAAGGCACTCTAAAAACACCAGTTAAAGGCCTGTTATGTTTCATCTTATTCCAAGGCGAGGGTTAAATAGAATGTGGGTGTAGATTCAAATTCTTGAGCTCAGCTTGATTTTAAGTATTCATACTACTGTAAAAGTGGAAATTTTCTCGCAATTAATTTTTTTGCGCTCAGCCAAGTAAGGTGAATTTCACGTGTTTTTATTTTTGCCCATGCGCTAGACTCATGGGCAAAAGAATACATAAACAAAAATTTTAGCATGTTTTTATTTTCGTGCTGCGCGAAATGTGTGAAAATTTCCACACCGCAAAATATTCCACGTTTACAGTACAATGAATATAAAATACAACTTCAGCTGTACTTGTTTCTAAAACAGCAGGGTTACCCTTCAATCAAGGTCTGAAGAATGTTTGAAGTATTCATAGTAATATGACAATTGAATATAAAATACAACTTCAGTTGTACTTGTTTCTAAAACAACAAAGTGTTACCCTTCAATAAAGGTCTGAAGAAGTGTTTGTCATAGTAATATGACATTTGAATGTAAAATACAACTTCAGCTGTACGTGTTTCTAAAACAACAAAGGTTACCCTTCAATCAGGTCTGAAGAAGTGTTTGAATCATTACAAATTGTTTATAAATCTGTGGAAGATTATAGATGGCTTCACACAGGAAGGTAGAGTTATTGTTGGGATGGAGGAATTACAATGCCCTGTTCACATGATTGGAATACTGTATAAGCCATAAATTTCGCGGCCATAAATTTTCGCGAATAGGACTAACCAGACTATTTCGCGAGTGGTTGAATTCGCGGTCGGAAAATTCTCATATCTACAAACAGCGGTGATGATGTACTTTTGCAAAGCGAAGTAGTGAATTTCTGACCAGGAGACAGCAAATTCAACCGACTTCTTATGTTGGCAATATTTTGGCATGTTGTTAAATTCGCGACCCACTCGCGATTCGCGAAATTCGCGAAATATATGGCTTATACAGTAATGAAGGGTGCCAGCAGACTATAGTGCTATCACACATGATTGTGACCTTTCCCAGTGACTTGTTACAGGATTTTGTAGAATTCTTTTAATACATACCAACTTGTTGTTTTAGCATCCAATTTGGTATAGAAAAATCTGCAAAAGATTTGAATAGTGGTTATGATGAGAACAGTTACATCTGTGAATATGCTTGCACTTATTTTTCTTATTATTGATGATAGGAATATAAAATGTGATGATAATAGCAGTGATGATGATGATGATGATAGTGATACTAAAAATAGTACTCAAAATTCTTATTTTCCATTGCATGCATTTGTATCCAGTATTAGGCCTACCTATATGCCTCATACACATACTGTATCTCTGTTTTTTGTTTTTGTTTTATATAAATGTACTTGAATTTGCAACACATCTGTGTCTGCATCTAATTATACCAAGTTGGTGGTAGTTTGAGGGATGGAACTAAATCTAACTGACATGGTCAATTACAGGTGTGAACAGGTACAAGCTTAATTCATAGAAGGTTACAGATTTGCATGATTATTGAATCAATGATAAATTCACGTGGCGATTCATAACAGATTCAGAAGTAGAATCAGAAAGCTGGGAATAGGCTGTGGTAAGATCTTTTTTTCATAATTCAAGATTGCATGACTGGAGTTAGCATTGCTTATTATTGTTTGTTACGGTTTTCTTTATTCATGTGGGGTTTTATCAAGCATATATCTTTTTTGTATTATACTGGTATTCTGATTACTGTGTTATAGCGCATTGTTTTGTATAAAACATGAACAAGTTTTATTTTCAAAGAATTCTTTGTGTTCAAGTCTGATAGTAGTGTAATACATTTGTTATAAACTTTGAAAAATATTGAGTTCATCATAAAATTTGAAGTTTTTCATTTTAATTGTAATGGTGAAATAGGAGTATTCAATGTACATGTAATATACATGTATAATTTATTGCACAAATAATAGAATTCAGTGTTGTATTGGAGTTGATTGTACTTTGCATGTTAGTACATGTACCAGTAACTTGTGCCTCCTTTGAAAAAAAATATTTACAAAAAGCTCTCACTTGAAGGCAACATTGAATGAATTATCCTTGATAGTCCCAAGTGCCCTGGCATTGACTCATACAATATGATGATATTCTAATGCAAGTAGTGTAATATTTCTAATGATGAGGTTAATTGCACAGATGATGTTCATCTTTCGTAAAGTAAAGATATAGCGATATTGTGAATTGTGATGATAATTTGTACCAAGATTAATGAAAAAACTGATGGTAGTAAATTGATATTGAGAAAGAGTATAATGACACTATGCACGAAAAGTACAATTTACCTTTGAACATGTACATGTTGAAAAACAAATTCAGAAGGTGATCAGTAGAAAGCTACATCATATGAACAGCAAGAAATCATTAGCAAGAAATACAGCTTTATTCATGATTATGGCTGTCAGACGGATGAAGGCTTATTCGTACCATTGTATGACTAGATTTCTTACCATTTTTACTGAAAGTGAATTTAAATTTTCCCCTTTCTAGATAACAGTCATTTTTCTTTAAACTTTAATATATTTTTTCTTCTTCAAACATTTTTTCAAACTAAGATTTATTTTCTTGTATTCCTAGCCCACTGGAATATTGATTCAACTACTGTAGCCCTTGTATCAAAACATGATATAGAACATGTACCTTTTACAGTATTGATAATGACATTGATTGATCTCCATTGTGTACTAGTTCTAACCCCACCTTCTTCTTCTCTCTGATCCTCTCTCCCATCCTCTCTCTCTCTCTCTCTCTCTCTCTCTCTCTCCAGGGTCAATGGTGAATAGTAAGGTGTCTGCAAAGATCCAACAACTACTCAACACACTGAAGAGGCCCAAGAGAAAACCACTCCAAGAATTCTTCCAAGATGAAGAAGAAGAACTAGAAGGTATCACTCATTTTAATCTTCATTTTATTCTCTTTTTTTTTTTTTTGCTGGCATACCATGTAGTAGGCTCTACACACATGTACCTTTAAACCAGAAATGTTTCCCTGCAAAAAAAATTGTGGAAATTTTTGCAAGTGGTCACAATTTGCGAAAGTTTTATGCTGAAAAATCCATGAATTGCAATACAGACATTTTCCAAAATCGCGAAATTTTCTTCTGACAAAGGCAGTCAATCATCAACCATGTATTTAGCATCTAAAAGGAAACAGTCACCTTCTTGATCCCATGTGTTGCTCCACGAAAAAAAGCTGTGTGGATGGTAAATCCATCAATCAGCATGTCTAAAATTGATCATACTCTACCAAAATTTGGAATAACCTATGAATTTTTTTTTTCTCCATTCAGCTGCAAACGAGATGGACCCCAATGCACCTCAACCAGAGGGTAACACCATCACGCCAGCGATTGGGGAGCAGCTAAATGTAAGAACATATAATTGTTTCTATGACATCAGAATGGATGATGATGATAATGATGATCAGAGGTGTCGCAAGACCATTTTGAAATGGGGGATGGCCAGTTTAGGACCAAATTTTGTCAAAAGTTTTCCAAGAAGCATAAAAATCAAGTTTGCAGTTTTCTGACAAGGGGCTAAAATAATGTAAAATTTTGTTTTAAAAAATTTTGAACGGGGGGAGGGTATGTCACACCGCACACCATTGTCTTTTGATGCTCCTAATGTTGATGATGATTATGATAAAAAGAGGTTCATCCATTTGATAGAGTTCATTGGAACATATTTTCTTTACACAATGAGATGTATGTGTATTGTGAGACTGCCCTACAAACTATTTAAAGCTGTGTCATGACTAGACGAATACATTTTATACATATGAATCATCTTGATCTTCAAATAATTTGAAATCACGAATCATCTTGAGCATATCATGCTATCAACATCAATATGTCATGACAGTTGACACTGACTTAAAACAATTAGCTTCACGCATCTGATGCTATCATCTTTGATTACCCTCATCTCTGGTACAGGTTCCGACAGGCCTGCCTAGGAATTTGGAGGCGGCAGTCCAGAGATACGGGACTGCAACCCCCAAGGTTCCGGTGGTCTCATCACTAGATGCCAATGGCAAAGTACATTTCCAGCTGACTTATGGTAAGCCACTTGTAAATCTTGAGGATTATTTCTTTCTTTCTTTTTTTTTTACTACATGTATCATATATCAAGATGTATATACATGGAGATATATATATATGTGATATTTCTATATATGGTGTTTAACAACTTTTGTCTTTTGAATTTATTAAGCTATTATGAGTTACTTCCAAACTAGAGAAATTTACAAATAAAAAGAATTCATTGATTTTTTTTGCTCTATCTATATATTTTTTGATATCCTGAAGGCATAAGTGACTTATTACATTTCTTCAGAATTCATCCTCCTAATTTTTAAAAATGTTTCCTGCTTTATTTCTCAGGAAAACTGCTAAGCCGAGCAAACAAAATTGCTTATTTCTTGCTGAATAAACTTGGTGGAAAAGAACCCATACTGAAATCAGGAGACAGAGTAAGTTTGTTCTAGAATTATCTCTGGAATTATATCTCTTTCTGTAACATGTGAACATTTAATTTGCAGTAGATAGCTTACTGGTATTTATGATATCAGTGTAATTGTATCAGTTTTTAAAATATCAAATGAGGTATATTTAGATGTTTTATGATGTAAGGCAGAGGTGATTTTTGAAAGAGAAAAATGCCATTGAATGATCTTCAGTACATTCATGTAAATGCAGATGATCACAATAGCATCACAAGTTGTCATGTAATATCATCTAAAAACTATGTTAGTCATGCCTCAACAAAGCCAAGAACAAAAGAGTTTTATTGTGGTGATGTTTGAAAACCCAGGTTCTTAGTGAACCATTTCACAGTGGTAAATCTCAGGAGATAGGAACATTTGATAGTATACAAATATTGACTGCTCATGAGGATGATGGTGGAAATTATCACTCCCAAGGTGGTTTTCATACCGGCCCTTCTATCACCCCAGAGGCTTCATCCTTTTCATCCTCATCCTTTGCTAAGTCACTCGCCATGTTGCATTCTTACGCGCTGTGCGTATATAGATTAACGTAGTCATAGCCTAGCAACTCGCGAAAGCGCCCTTAAAACCTGAACCAAACTTTGTGTACATACGTGTGTGCAAAAGTAACAGAGAGGTTACGCGTTCTATCTGACGCAATGATAGATCGAGATGCGCCATGTCATGTGATATAGTTTTGGCCAATAAGTGAATAAGAATCTATGTATGAGGTATATAACATCCTATATATTTTCAGCTTTATTGTTGATCACCATTGAGTTTGAAAATGTATGTTGCTAATTTATCATTCTTTGCCTTTCTTCCTATTCTGTGTACCAGGTGGCACTTGTATATCCTAACTCTGATCCAGCAGCCTACATGTGCGCCTTCTATGGCTGTCTCTTTGCAGGCATTGTACCAGTTGCAATAGATGTTCCAGTCACGAAAAAAGTAAGTTCTCTTTCCTTTCTCTTAGCAGCTGTCCGGAGCATAACAAGGAAAAATTGTCATCTTAGGCCTCTTTGGAAAGCAAAGGGGTTAGTTCTACGGCCATGATTGGGGATATCTAAGTGCTTTTGAGTTTCCAGTTAGTTGCCATATATCTAAATAGAGTGAAGGCAGTCTTATGAGGAATGAATATCGAATGAGGGAGTCTTTTCGCACCATATACACCTAGAAGTAACTGCAGTATGTATACAACATTTCTCTCACCATCTTTCCTCTCTGCAGGATGCTGGTAGTCAACAGATTGGTTTCTTACTTGGAGGTTGTGGCATCTCAGTTGCCTTGACAACCAGTGCCTGTCTCAAGGAGCTACCAAAGACACAGTCAGGAGAGGTGTCAAGGTTCAAAGGTAAACTTTTAAAAATATATTATAGGAGACCAATTTCTTAACAAAGTAATTTATTTTCAGCTGGTATGTATATAATCAACCTCAAAAAACTTAATTGAATATTTTATTGGCTTAGTGAGGAAGTATTAAAAAAAAATGACATAAAAATATATTAATTCAAGTCAGACTTGAGTTCTGTGCGCATGCATGCACATCCGGTGTCATCTCTTCATAACTCACAATTTCCTTGATTTAGAGTATTTGAACTTGAGAAGTTCATACTTTGTACCTATATAATGCCTTTTCAAAATAACTAATATATACTTGGTTATTTTTCAACGGATTTTAGAAAGTATAACCATCTATACATATGATTTATTAAAATGATAGAAATGTGCAACAACATTTTCGTAAAAAACAAATGTTAATTACGAGGATACCATATACTTTATATATATATATATATATTTATATATATATATATATATATATATATATATATATATATATATATATATATATATATATATATATATATATCTATATATATTGATGTTTGTTCTTATTTACTATTTGTTATGAGTTTATTTTCATGATTTTGTTGGCTATTATTGTTACTCATTATTGCTATCAGGGCCTCATGGAAGACCACCATTATTGGTGATAATGAGTCACCCTGTCTAAATATCAGAAATAAATGAATAAATAAATAAAGTAATATTAAAAGCTGATATTTTATTATATTGAACAGGCATGAAACCCAAAACATTCAGATCAAAATCTTTTTTGTTGGTGGGTCCCCTACAGCAATTTTGGTCAATTTTTTCCTTGAACACTTGTGCTGCTGAATACTGTCAAGCCAGAAACTTATGTGAATTGCTGGAAAGCATTGTTGTGTCATTTGTGATACAATTATTTTGCAGCCTTCCTAAACAATACCTGCTTTAAATGAGAATTTCTTTTGCATGAAACCAGACTGCGCAAAGAATGCTTCCTACCAATTCTTCCCCATAACCATGAACTCGACCTTCTCTTTAATTATGCTACTTATCAAAACACTTTCCATTGACCATTCATTTGTGTCTTTTTCTATGATTATAGGCTGGCCCAAGCTTGCATGGCATGTGACAGAACATCTCTCAAAACCACCCAAGGATTGGCAGATCCCACCCCGCCCTGCAGACGATATGGGTGCATACATTGAGGTAAGAATTGGTCACTTTGTAAGCATACCTTGGGGTGGTTGGTTGGCAGGTTCCCTGCATTCCATCAGGGTACCATATCAGCACACACTCCTGTTCTTAGGGTGTTTTCCCAAAGTGTATGCAAAAGGGTATTTTTTCTGGGCTATCCTTACTATTTTGCTGATCATAGTAGTCTAGAATCAGGGGTACTTTTGTGACAAGGTCTGCAATGTCTAAAAAAAAATCTGTGATATGAGGGGGTCTTTGGGGAAGCAGATTATTGAGTCTCTTATGAGTCTCCTTGAAGCATGAAAAATAATCCTCCTTGATAACCAACTTCTGAGAAAATGGTAAAAAAAAGGGGTGTGTTTGACAATCTGCATTTTCCTTGTTTTTTCCCTAAATAGGGGGATTTAGTGTGTAATTATACAGAGTGAATACCCTGGGGCCCCTAATGGATAGGATTATTAAAGAAAGCTGTTTACATTGGTCTAGGGAGCCAATTCTTCGCTTTGAAAAAGAAGAAGCAGTTCAATACAAAAGTTGCATTTAGGACGGGTTACAGAGCCATAGGCAAGACACATTAATGTAATTTATATTGTGCAACTTCAGAGGATTTGGAATCATTCTCATTTTCTCCATTTTCTTTGCAGTACACAACAGACAACGAGGGCAGCGTAATGGGCGTGACCATCCCAAGGCGGTCGATGGTGTACCACTGTCGGACGTTGACGGTAGCATGTAACTACGGAGAAGGAGAAACCATGGTCAACGTCCTTGATTTCAAGAGGGACGTAGGACTGTGGCATAGCGTGCAAGCTGTGAGTATACATGTACCTCTTGTCTATCCACTGTCTAAGCAGTCAAACCTGCTATAGTGGCCACCACTAAAGAAAGACTGCCTGTCCATAAAGACTACATTTTTTTCCCCCCTTGAACAGTGATCTCATTGAAAAATCTATTAAGGAACCTGTATGTAAAGACTGTCTGCATATGAAGACAACTTCCTTTCTCCACTGAGCATTCTTTATAATACTAGAACTGGAGAATCTATCTATTCATTTGGGCAGTCTTTATGACATACATTTCACTGTAAACCCCTTTAGGTACAAAGTTTTCAGTATTCTACCCAAGAGGCAGGAACTGTTTAAAACACTGAATACACTGCATTTGAGAAATCCATGATGACAATTGATTCACTGTGCTGTTGTTATTATTTTCCAGAGTATCTTCAATGGGATGCAAGTGTATTTTGTCCCCTACTCACTCATGAAAGTAAATCCAGCATCATGGATGCACATTGTCACCAAGTACAAAGGTAAGAAAATATCACTCGCTCTCTCTCTTTCTCTCTCAGGTCTCTGCGCCATCTTCCACGGAGAGATCTTATATCAGAATCAATATTAACTCTTCTAAGTTACGCCAACTGGGATATACCACTTCAAAATGTTTAAAATTTTCCACCTCTACGTTTGTAAATTTCCCTTTTGAAAACTTTGTGTGGCCTTCCAGTATTTTTAATAAATGCTCTAGTCTTTCCATGTACAGCTTGATAACTGAATTCTCCTACGTCATAATAGCAATAAGAATTTTGACTTGTAATGCTTTGTTTCATTGATTAATGAGGTATAAAATACCTTCCTGGGATATAGACCTTATAATAAAGGTACCTGGTTATATTTCAGGATAAAAAAAACCTACCTCTCCTTAGCCCAAACACAATGTTTAGCAATCAAAGTCTTAAGCAGGATTTGATTCCCCAGTATTGAAGGGGTTACTGAATACCAACAGATTACAGTGATGACCAAACAAGATCATCATTTTTTTTTTTTTCATTTCAATTTTCCATTTTCAGCCACCCTTGCCATTGTGAAGTCAAGAGACATGCACTGGGGTCTGATGGCCCAGAAAGAACACAAAGGAATCAATCTGAGCTCGCTAAGAATGCTGCTGGTTGCTGACGGAGCTAACCCTTGTAAGTCATGCATCCTTTCAAAGTATAATGACGTTGCATTGCATTGCATTGCATGACATGAAAGTGAAACTGTTTCAGTCATTTTTAATTTTATCATGTACTTACCCGAATTTGTATGTGTCATTGTTTTGTTTGGACCAGTAAAAGTAAACAAAACTAAGAAAAGTTGCTAATAGAATATAGAGCAAACATGAACATGTGGAATTGTAGTTGCAACATAAACGATGTCCTATTTCTTTGTTTGTTACATAGCAGTAACTTATTTTAATCAGATTTGTGTGGCAGGTACATGTAAGCTACGCATGTGTATACATGTATGTTGTTTCATTGCAAATTTTGTTTCATTTCTCGTTGTTACTCTGTACCAGAAAATAATACCTGTGACAGCAAAGAAGTATAAAATAGATACAGCAGATTTACATTAGCATGTTAGATGATCCTACATTTGCTCTAGTGACATACATGTATATGTTCATAGGTTTTGTTTTGGATTCAGAGTTGAAGTTAAAGGGAAGGTTGAGTTCTGTGAAAGGTAAAGAATAATTTTATGAGCTTTCTCATTCTTTTTATGTTAGTTTGGAAGATTGTCATAGTAGAAATGTCCTCTGAAAAGGATTGCGCTTCAGATGCCCTCACATTCAATATATGACAAGAAACGGCTGAAATATTCAGGCCGAACATTTGAGTGTTGTGTAGTCCCATATACATATTTTTGTGTGCAGTGCATGTGACTCTCAGCAGAATTGAGTCAATTTCTTATCATTTCGATGATTCCAAGACCTTACAGCATACACCAATTCTTATGTGCTATATAATCAACCTTTCCCAATTGCTTTGAGACAGTTTCTTTCACAATTCAATCTTATGAACAGAGCTCAGCTTTATCTATAAGAATTCAACTTTTTTTTTTTTTTAAATGGATCGTCTGTGTAGCATGTGTCATACAAATTTGTTGATGCTGTTGTTTTGTGTCAATCTCTTAGGGTCCTTATCATCATGTGATGCGTTCCTGAGTACCTTCCAGAGCAAAGGTCTCAAACCAGAAGTGCTATGTCCTTGTGCTTGTGCTGCAGAGGCTCTCACTGTATCAATACGAAGGTAATACACAACTCAACCTCTTTGGGAAAAAACTATAGGACAGAGATAGGTATTACTATGAACAAATGTGAGATATTTACTCTGTCCCTCTGTTATGAGGTAAAATTCTGGCCTGTTGTTATTTAACTGAAACTCTTTTTATTATTTTCTTCTTGTTTCTCTTGAAGAACCATGAGCAACCACATGTTTCAATAAATCTTTTTCATTTTAGCCAATCAAAGTCCATCTGTTAATTAGTCACATATGACATCTCAGTACTTGTTTGCTAAAGAATTAGCGATGCCACGGGGCAGTTAACTCTAAAAGCACCCATATACATAGACTGTTATGCATTATATGGTACAATACAGTTGAATCTCCTAATCAAGACCAAGAAAATAAAAGGATAAGGCTAGGCCCATTCATGTGTTTTGTATTTAGTTTGAAGGCGACAGTGTTAAATTCAAATCATTGTATGTTATATATGAACTTATTCCCATTGAAATATGCAGATGTTCCAACGTGACATTAATATCTTTACAGGTTTAGGTCTTTATCACTCTGTTGGGAGTTCTTACATACTTATTCATTCCTACCATTCTTTACAAGTTCCTTTTTGTGACTCTGTATGTTATGTCAGGCACGAGGCACAAAGCAAACTATCATCATCTTTGTTTTCATTTATTTGTCAACAGTTCTAAATTTTGGTAAGCAATTGACGTCTGTTGACATTCAACCTTGTCTAACTATTTGTTGTTGTAATAACAATAAGAGTAATGCATCTACTGTTTGTGTGGAGAGATATACTAGGCCTGTTCAAGTGTGAATTCTTTGTGATACCTGCTTATTATTTTTAAGGAGCATTTCAACAGCTGTTACTCGTTGCTTCGATGAAAAGATAGAACGTGCTACAAAACAATTTTTACAACCTACACAAACTTAAATGTTGAAGTCCAATATCATTTACATTATGTTGTTACCCTATAGTGAGCTTATGCTGTTTGATACAATTAACAATAGAGTGATCCTTGAGACTGTCTTCTACTGCACACAATAGACAATGTTCATGGTTGCACAATTTAAACTCTGCATAGATCTGTTGTATTGTAGTGTAGGCCAGATGAATTTACCATACCAAATTATCATGTTGTTTCCATTTCTTAGGTTGGGGAGGGGGGGGGGGGGGTGGTTGGTACATGCACATATCTTGATCCCTAATCATGTTATTTAATGACATATTTATTAAATTGCCTATATGATTTGGTACAATATTCTTACTAGCATAAATATATTTGTTTCACATATGCACTTACATTTCATTATAAAAAATTATTGTTAGAAGATATACAATCATTCACAAGAGGACAAGGAGAGACAAGCATAAATGGTCACATTATTGTTACAAGATCCCCTTGGGGCAATAGTGAATACCCCTCAAACTCTTACAGGACCTTAAAAGGCATGTTTTGCTCCCAGAAATCATGTTATTTATATTGCTAGTCATATTGAGGTGTTATCATAACCATAGGCATGGAGTGGTTACCTTTGCTGTATGAATTTCTTCCCAATGAAAATGTGTGTATTTGCAAAAGAAAATTGATCTGCAATGGAGGTAGACTGGAAATGCTCGGCTAGTCAACATACATCTGTCTGCATGCTTTGAAGGGCAAGTCAAGGTTATTGGTTCCTTCTTTCCTCTACATCACCATATTGTTGAACATAAACTGACTTTGCAAAATATCATTTGTCCTGATGATTGGTTGGAGAATATATATATTTAAATTAGGGAGAACCTGACAAAATTTCAGATTGCGTGGACAAAAGGAACAAATTCTCGGACTTGCCCTATGGATATAGCATGGAATTTACAGGCAAGAATGGACACCTTTTTACCCCCCCCCCCTAAAAAAAGGGGGAAAGATTGAAGTGAAAGATAACTTGGAATTTACAGTGGTAAATTAACAATTATATTCTAATAGCATTATTAATTTTTGGCACATGATTAAAAACATAAATGTATGTATGTATATATGTACACAGGTACATGTATTGTGTGGTGTGCACTCTTGCAGCACTGTACTAATAACCTATATTGTTTTGATGTGGTTTGAATTTGTTTCTCTCATTGGTTGAATTATAATACAAAGGAGTGCAGACAAACAAGATAGCCTCATAGTATGGTCAACAAAAGTTCATCTAAAACCTCATACTTCAAAAGAGTACTGAGTGGGGCTGCATGAAATTTTATCCCAATCGATTGTGTACCAGCAGTACCCACTTTTACCCCATGAATTTTATTTCCTAGGCTAGCTCCGAAATACAAATAAGTGTGGGAAGCAGATACAGGTTTTGAACATCTAGCTGAGACTTACCAGTCTGCTGTATACATCTGTAGTTTTCTCTCACTTTTGTGATTTACTCTGGTTTCTATGCAATGCATGTAAATCTTTTGCCTTTTACTAAGGATTTCAGTGCAGAGGAACGCATTAATGAGTTTAAAAGGAAACATAAGACATGCAGTTCAGTGTGAAGAAAGAATACTTTTTAATAGTATACAGCGTGCATATTAGTCTGTTAAATAAGGTAGTGTGTTTGAAACCAAAATCATCTCAAAGTGATCAACATCTTAAAGGAAGGTTCACTTTATTCCTACATGAGCGGTACTATTATGAATGAATTTTTAAACAATTTAAGTTTCCTCACATTGTAATTATTTTTTTTTCTCTTTCCCTCAATCATTGTCTTTATTCCTTCCCTTGTCTACTGTATCTATTCTATCATTCTCCCTCACATTTGATTTTTAATGTCATCTATTATCCGTTGTCATGGTTACAGGCCTGGTAAGACTGGCATGACTGCATCAGGTAGAGGGGTGCTCTCAATGGCTGGTCTCTCATATGGTGTGGTCCGGGTAGACACAGATGACAAGCTCACATCATTAACACTGCAAGATGTTGGAGTAGTCATGCCAGGGGGTGAGTGTAATGAATACTTGTTAATTACTTCAAGACCCTTTTCATATTCATTGCCAAAGAGGGTTGAGTCTGGAGCTGAGTGTTAGGTATATTGGTCATTGCTCTGATGTTCATAAGCAACAGACATATCTTTAAAGGAGACCATTAATTAAAGATAAAGTAGAGTTCTGGTCATGCAATTACATTGTGAAAGAAACTGTCTCAAAGGAATTGGGAAAGGTTGACCATGTCTACATAAGAATTGTTTTATGCTGTGTTGTTTTGGAATCATCAAAATAGATAAGAAATTGACCCAATCTCACTGAAAAGCACATACTACACACAGAAATGGGTATATGGGACTACACACAGAAGTGGCAGGAATGTTCGGCCCAAAAATTTCAGCTATTTCTAGTCATATTTCGAATATAAGAGCATTTGAAAAGCAATCATTTTCAGGGGATGTTCCTACTATGATGTTCTTCCAAACTGACATTAAAGGAATGAGAAAGCTCACAAATTATTTTTCACCTTTCCCAGAACTCAAGATTCCCTTTAGGGATGAAAGAGTATGAAGGGGGGAAATGATTTCATATTAAGGCCCACAAGAAGTTAACTTCTGTGCTTTAACATATTGATATGTACAGCGTTGTCAGTTGGTCAACTTACAAGTCACCTGTACCTTTTTCTAGAGTGTCTTACAACTCCCAATATCTCTTGACAATATTTGAGGTATATAATTTGAACATTGGATACCAGTATGGAACCCCTAACATACTGAGAACATTTGTCTATAGATTGGTCCCTTCTAAGCTTTTGAGTATAACTGAACATTTCAAATGACCTTTGAGATTGATTGTAAGCATCACCATTCTCATCTTCATCGTACCAACATGTATTTTTTTCTCTCTCTCTTCTTGACATCCATAGCTGCCATGGTAGTAGTGAAGATTGAAGGTCCACCAATCCTGTGCAAGACAGATGAGATAGGAGAACTCTGCGTCTCATCAGAATCTGTAGGAGGATCATTCTGGGGTCTGAAGGGCAAGACTAATGCTACATTCAATGTAAGTGACTTTTAATAAATTGTCTTTGGTATTAAAACAATGACCCACTCTACCTAAAATACAATGTTGCCTGTTATTTGAAGATGGTATTCAATAATGGTAGCAACAAATAAAATTGGAATGAAACATGTCCATATTCTACACACCAGTTGCACGTGTTACATCCCTGGACACAAATAATTTATTTACCTCTCATGTTTTTTATTTCAATGGAGTAAAAACTTCATAGCAGCTTAGAATTGTTAGTATCTTGCTGTTTTTGTAGTAAATATGCCTCTCCTTTTATCAACTCATGGGAGGATAGTCTGTAATGATTTTAAAAAGTTTAACTGGATGTTGGTAGAAAGTAAAGCATTAATAAACCATTGATGAATTGAGGTATATTTGAAATTTGTTCATAATTTGTTCTTTTTATGAATGTCAGGTGACAGCATTAACAGACTATGAGCAGCCAATCAGTGACCAGCACTTTGTGAGGACAGGACTTCTTGGTTTCCTTGGACCTGTAAGTCGCAAATTTATTTGAGTTTTCAGCTTTTAATCTCTAATATATTTGGTATGCCCCTCTTCTCTCAATCTCCACTGGTATGTAAGCTGAGAATATCATGGAAACAAAAGACAAACCAGTAAAGAAGTATTACTTATGACAGGATTGCATCAAACAGTGATTATTGGACTGGTCAAAGTGAGAAAGCTCAAATATTTTGGTCACATTCGAGTTTCTTGAAGAATATGTTAGAGGGCAAGGTAAAGCGAAGAAGTCCAGGGGAAAGCTGAGATCCAACTGGGAAGAATGCAGTAAGGCAGTAAGAGGGCAGAAGCTGAAAGATTCCACAAGGATACTATAATAGAAATAACGAAAGTGTGGAAAAATTTTGCAGTTGGAAAAATAAAGCTTCTACCATTTCAAAACTCTCATGATCACTATGTTTTATTTTATTTTCTTCTCAGGGTGGTCTGGTCTTTGTCTGTGGGAAGGTAGATGGTCTTATGATCATCAGTGGTAGAAGGCATAACATGGATGACATCATCGCAACTGTGCTGGCTGTCGAACCACTCAAGTTCATCTACAGAGGGAGGTATGTTGACACATGCTCAATTTTTAGTGTTCCTGCTGCATGACCTCTTGTATCAAGGAGTTACAATCTTGAATAAGTATTCCTTTGCAGAATGTCTAGAATGTCTGTGGGCTGAAGTTGAAATTAGGGGTAGGTGACAATATTCCACTGGTTTCCCTAATCACTGCTGGAATGTTGAAATTTCACAAGAATTCTTTGAATTTGATGCAGTTTTAAAATAAATATTGAGTGACAGTCAAAAAGTTTTATAAGTTTTTTTTATGGCTGATGAGCCTTGCATTTATTTTTTTCATTTTTAAATTTTTGTTTACTTCATTTGAAAAACAGATGTCAACTTTAAAACTAATTTATTAATTCATAATTTGTACCCTTTCCTTTAATTTTCATTGAATCTGAGTAGGGTCTATCAGAAAAATATTTTCACTTACCAAATCATAAGGCTTTTGTAAATTTGAACATTTGTCATTTTCCTTCCACAGGATTGCAGTGTTCTCCATCAAAGTTCTGAAGGATGACAGAATAATCATCATTGCTGAGCAAAGACCAGAAGCCTCAGAAGAAGAGGTAAAGCACCCCTATCTGTACAAATGGGACTGTCCAGTTGTAATTGCAAGGACTAGGTTATGGGTCAATCCATTTATTAAAATGCTAAAGCTGTTACATGGTAATGAGAAATGGATGAAAGTTAATTGAACCATAACATTAAATTTATGAATTCACACATGCAATGAAAGGATGATGAATGTTATTCTATTGGGTTAAAGTAAGTAATTGTGAGATACATTAAACAACAGAATAGATAATGTAATGAGGGAGCAGAACTCATTCTTAATACTCTTAGGCCTGTATTCTCCAAAGGCACCTAACTTAAGCCCCCGCTTAAGTGTGTAGATTTAAGCCACCAAATTATGGAGAACCAAATGTCACCCTCTTTTAATCCTACTATATCACCATGGTTCTGGATTAAATACAAATACAAAAACCGACACAATAGAAGTGATTTCTGGTGCTCATTTCATGCCAGAAAATACTTTTGTTTCTTTATTTTGTTACATAAATATAGTAATTTATACGGGACTTAGGGGTTGACGAATGGCCTTCCATAAATCAGTGGCCTTAATTAAGCCAGGCTTAATTTAGGCCACTTTCAAGAATATGGGCCTTACTCCTTACTCCAATTAGTTATTGTCCACAGCAGACCTATTCTTTAATGAGTCAGCTGCACATATTCTAATACTGGAAAAAAAAATTGTACCACACTACAAGATGTAAAAAAAAATAAAAAATTGGCAATTACAGTCTGCTGTTTGTCCTTTCTCTTATACAGTGTTTCCAGTGGATGAGTAGAGTACTACAGGCTGTGGATAGCATTCATCAGGTGGGAGTCTACTGTCTGGCATTAGTTCCTCCAAACTCACTCCCAAAGGTAAGATCAAGTGTCTTTTGCATTATAACGATTATCATGAGGGAATGGTCAAATATATCTATGAAGGACCCCCAGAAGAAATATGCTTTTCACATATTCCAAAATTTGAAATATATCCAGGATAAGTATTTCTTGGGGTACATCATATGACCTAAAAACAAGGTTTTATTCAAATGGATGAAATGAACAAGGAAAAGTTGTTTGGAATTTCAATAGCGAATGCTGTGTCAGAAATATTTAATTGAGCAGCACTGTTTAATACCCTGGATTGCTTTATGGCTATTGATAAGTGAATCTGGATGAAATATGTGAAAATTATCAATGTGCTCTTAAACCATAAGGGTGCACATCAAAGGTGTTTTTTTTTTATAATTATATTCACAAACTTTTACTGTTTAATTTACCTTGACACTGTTGAATACTAAGCCCCAAATAATTGAAGCTGAAGTCATTGGAAAATGTGTGTTATACCAAAATTGAACCAAATCAAATCCATAAGTTTAGTCCTGTGTGCTAGCAAAAGTACAGATGTACATATGTCCAAGCAGTAAAAAAATTAATTATTTGAATTACTTTTGATACCTGACAAGACATCCAGAATGCCATAACAAATAAGTGTTGACTGAATTTTAATAATTCAATTAATACACCTTTGATCCATTATCCTTCCATTTTAGACTCCTCTGGGAGGAATCCACCTGTCAGAGACCAAGCAGAGGTTCATCAATGGAGCTCTTCATCCTACTAATGTTCTTATGTGTCCTCATACGTAAGTATGGGTGGATGTATGGATAGATAGATAAATCAATAACTGACATTAATAGATTTATGAATTGATGGATAGATTGACTGCAAAATTGATTGGTAGATTGACAAATGGTTGAATATATGTGGGTAATGTAGATCAGTGGATAGATAGATAGCTCAGATCAGTGGAGTACATGTACCTCATACTTCTGTTGCCGCCATGTGCTCACAAACATGGTAGATAAATGGAAGAGTGGAAATATAGTGTAGATAAAAAATGTGATGGTGATTCGTAGCGCTCTCCATATATAGATATATAGAAAGATGGATATATATGTACAGATAAATGGATATATATATATATAAATGGAGGTGATATACAGAGAGATGAATAGATAAATATATGGTATAGAAAGATGAAATAACTTTGATTTATTTGATATACAGGTGCGTCACCAACCTACCCAAGCCAAGAATAAAGCCTACAGACGTTGGTCCTGCCTCAGTGATGATGGGTAATCTGGTAGCAGGATCACGTATAGCTGGAGCATCAGGAAGAGAGATTGGATCATGGGATGAAGATACAGAAACATCAAGGAAGGTATGGTATCTCATACTTTCACTTTCTTTTCTTTTTGAAATTATTATCCCATAGCAATATGTTTGATATGTCAGAGAATGCTGTTCTTTTTTTTGCAAACCGTTATGTTTTAGATACATCATCATTAAAGCAGTGCTGTAATATTTTATTTCAACACCACTGGAATTTCCTCTTGTTGAGATTCTCAGTTTCCATTAACAGAGTCAGAGAATCCATGATTATATCTTTCTGCTGGTTTATATCCACCCTCAATCTTATTTTGTTTTTGTTTTTGTTTTATTTATTTGTTTGATCATTCATTTGTTTGTTTTTGTTATTTGCTTGATCATGTTCACACGTTCTAATGAAAGTATTTCCCTTTTGTGTACCCTTCTACAATGTACAGAACCAGTTCTTGGCAGAGGTGTTACAATGGAGAGCGCAGAGTACACCAGATCATGTCCTCTTCTCACTCCTAAACAACAAGGTATGTATAGACAAACCTGCTTTAGTGTCCACCTGTATGGAAAGACCATCTGTCCATAAAGACCATAATTTTGGTTTTCCTTGAACAGTGTTTCTCATGGAAACTTAGAAACTTCTACATAAAGATCACTTGCCTATCAAGATTGATTATTTTGTCTACATTGAGCAGTTCAGAAAGAAAGAACATACAGCCTTTGTTATATTCCCAATGCTGCTTAAAACATCTAACTTTTGATGTCATCATCATGAACCACTCACACTTACCTTTGACCATCTGACCTTTTCAGGGTCAAGTGGGCATGACACTCAACTGCAGCCAGCTCCACAAGCGAGCGGAGCGGGTAGCCCTGTTGCTCCAGGAGAAAGGTCGAGTTAATTCCGGTGACCATGTTGCTCTTATCTACCCTCCTGGTCTGGACCTGATTGTAGCCTTCTATGGGTGTCTCTATGTTGGTGAGTACAGACAGTTTTTATTGTCATCCACTCCCATTTTCCCCTCCCTCTCTGCTGGTTGGATGTTGAATTTCCTGTAAAATAATGCAGTCTGGGAATTGAAACTGTATTTTTTTTTTTTTATAGATGGTTGATTGACTGTTGGAGGATTGGGGGGGGGGGGGGGGGGTTGTTAAGACTGTTCCAGTCCTTCATTGTTCTTGGAGCAAAAATGAGTTTGCATGTGCATTATTCTTGATTTTGGCTGATTTTGAATTGTTGATTGTGTTTTCCTTTTGCACTGTCTTCTTTAGGTGAAGTGTATTGCTTGTGGTTGATATGAACAGAGCCATGGACTGTCTCAAATGGACAAGTGATACAAGGCCTGTCATTCCTTCTGAAGAAAGTTGCAATTATAGTCAGCATTAGTACCCAGAATATACACTGTATCTTATACATTGTGCCCTTTGTTTGTTCTATTTTTAGGTGCTGTTCCAGTGACTGTACGTCCTCCCCATGCTCAGAGCCTTATAACAACGTTGCCTACAGTGCGTATGGTTGTGGAGGTCAGCAAATCAGTGGTGGTCCTCTCTACGGCAACCATCATTAAACTCCTCAAGTCAAAGGTCAGTCTTGTTGCTTGTAACCTATTTGATTTGTTGAATGCTAAAACTGAGATAACTTTGATGAAGTCTATGGAAAATATGTGTCAAAATCAATCGTGTCAACAGGTGAAAATTAACTTCTACTCCCTAATCTTCCTCAATTCATGTAACCTGTGAGTTTTTTTCTCCTTGAGCACCCGGGACATTTGCAACTGTGTACAATTTTGTCAAATATCTATATTACACATGTACATGTACTTGATTATGGTGAAGCAACCCTTCCCCTCTCATATTTCTCGGATTTGTTACTCTGCAGAATCACTTTTAATCACAGAAGTGTTAGGGTACATTGCAACATTGGAGAAAACCCAAATAAAGACTTGAGTGTCCTTGGTGTATTATTGGGAGCACTGTGGTGTATTGGGTATATAAGGCTCTTGACTCTCATGAGAAAGGTCTTAGGTTCAACCCTGGTTGGTGCTCACATCTTTGAACAAGTTGTTTATCTATATTTGTCTCTCTTAACCCAGGAGTGTGGGTTAACACTACTGATGACAAGTATGGGTACCTGGCACTGCTGGGGTAATGATTGCAGTGCACATAGAAAGAGCAGTATTGACACTGATGAGGCTGTCCATGGTAAATAAGATAATCTTACAATTCAAGATTGATATTCCTCTTGCAGGAGGCCATGGGAACAGTGGATATCAAGACCTGGCCACCTCTCCTAGACACAGATGACCTTCCCAAGAAGAAACTTGCAGGTATCTACCGAGCCCCTACCCCTGAGATGCTCTGCTTCCTAGACTTCAGTGTCTCAACAACAGGCATGCTTGCTGGGGTCAAGGTAAGTTTACTTTCATTTGCCGCTGCAATGACTGTGAGTTGGAAGGAGTATTTGAATTGATAATTATCACTTCGATATCTTATTGTATGCTTCTGAAATACAATCTCAGGAGAAGCCATAAGTTTTGTAATTGACCTTGTGTTGATCTATTGTTTTTTCTTTCTTTTGATTTAGAACCTCACATTGACTTTGAAATATAATATAATTCAGCATTCCTCATTGCAGGAGGAGCAGGAACAATAGTACCTACATGTACATGTATAACAAATAAACCTGACAGTGCTCTGACAAGTACTCTGGGCTTTACAGAGGGCGCCCTTAATGTTGAGCTAGAAAGGACGCACAATTTGGAGCTGTGAAAGAAGTTCTTAGTTTTAATGACCTATTTCCATATAGAATTGAGTTTTGGAAGTTTTTAGTTAAAAGAAGGAATTATGCAAAGTCTCAAGAAACTGAGCAAATAGATTGTGGGAAGGGAATTATTGATAATAATTGTAATCCAGAACAACTGTTTCTTTTCTCTTCAGATGTCCCACGCAGCAGCCAGTGCGGTATGCCGAGCCCAGAAGCTTGCCTGTGAACTGTACCCATCCAGGGTTGTATGTCTGTGTCTGGATCCTTACTGTGGACTAGGCTTTGTCCTCTGGGTACTAAGCAGGTAAACAGAAACCCTTCTTTTAACTATGCACTCCATCCCCTCCCCAGCCTGTACTCTTCTGGGATTGTAAGTCCATACCTAAAGTGATGTTGGAGCAAGCATTTACTTTGCACGGATCAAGCAGCATATGTAACATGTCAGCTTTCAGTGAGATTTTTGAAAGCGCCTTCTGGTAGCCTGTCAACTCCATCCTTTTTAACCCCCTCCTCTCTCCCCTGGTCTTCTTTTCATCTTTTAGATGCTTGTTCCAAAACGTCCACTTCTTCAGATGGGCAACTACATGTACATCTTTATTTGTCTGACTAACATTTTTTGCCTTAATACCATTTCAAAGTAATCTGCTATTAATGGTTTTTGTGCTCCGAACTGTATTTTGAATATACTGACATTTATTATTTTGTTTTCTTTGTTAGTGTGTACTCTGGCCATCAGTCAATCCTGATCCCTCCTACAGAGATTGAGACTAACCCAGCTCTCTGGCTCACAGCTCTCAGTCAACACAAAGGTAATAACTTAAATGCGGTCTTATGGGAGTTCCTCTGTGCAATGTGTCACAGTTCCCTTATCCTGGACTTGATGAAATTCCCATTTGACCCCTTCAGTGCATTGGATGGCAAATCCCATCCAAGAATCTGAGTGTCTTTGGTGGCCTAAGAGTGATGATATATTGCTTCCTGAAACACAAACAAGTAGCTTCTTTGTGGAGTTAATTCCCATGTAGCATATTTTTTGCCCAATTAACTAATGAATAATTCATTACAAGTCAAAATGCAGCTGCTGAAAGTTCATTTATGACATTTGTTTTAATGCTTGGTGGCACATAATGATTTGATGTGTTTGTAAATCTCATGCCCGGAAAAACCTTCAGGCTGGCTGCAGGTACGCCTTACAGTTCTGGATTTCTCTAAGCATGGATGACTAGAGATCATATAATGTTCACTTTGGTTGTGAGAAATTTTTAGAAACTTGTCAGTCATTATCCAACAAGCAGGACTGATGATTGCAAGGGGGAGAAATCGACTGAAGGTGTGAATTTATCCAGCTATTTATATCTTCTGTCTTTACCTTTCTCCATGCAGTTCGTGATACCTTCTGCTCCTACTCAGTAATGGAGATCTGTACTAAGGGACTCGGTCAGAGCGTCTCCACACTCAAGGTAACTACTATACACCCAACAAGTCCCTTTCACACATCATTTCATGAATAGGAAATGTATTTCTCGTAATGGAATCGAAGAGAAACTGAATTTTATATAAAACTAGAGGGGCCGTCAAAGGCGGCAGACCCACGCCTTGGTGGTGCTACAGAGTAGTTGCAATACTATACTATGGGGTCAAAACTGAAATCTACATTGGGTGATGGTGTTGGTGTTTGTGGTTAGTGTTTATTTTGCCGCGAAATCATGATCTAACACCGACTATGAAATGAGAAAAAAATCAGTCGGTGTTAGGTGTTGACCTCTGATTTTCTGACGTAGTTCCGGTTGCCGGTGTTTAATTTTTGTCAGATGTTGTCTGCTGAACCGAGCTCGGCAGCCGGTGTTTAATTTCATGTACAAAATTCCGTTCACTAACACTATACCCTAGGGATTAAGAAATTTTCATTTCACGTTCGGTGTTGGTGCTGATGTTGCTACTTGTATGCTAGATACGGGAAATTTGGGGGATTAGCCGTGAGAAATAAAGTCAGTAGGCATCATTCGAAGTGTAATTTTACAGGTGTTATGAGGTAGTATGTTCATATAGGTCTGAAATTAAATCTAGGCCAACATTTAGTCCAACGTTCGATCTAGAGCACACGGAAAGGAACTACATGTAGATCTACCTTTGCTTTTTAAAGGGGCGAAAAAAATCCTACCTAGTTTTTTTTCCAGATAGATTTGATAAATATGATGTTCGATATTCCGTAGTAAAAGACCCAGAGAATCCACATTATTAACTAGGATGAGTTCTAAATCAACAATCACAATGCAAAAGTAATTAAACTTCACGGCTAATCTGAGCCGATGCCCGAAATTTGGCCGTTTGCCATGTACACGCTGGGCCGTCCGATCCAGCGTCTAGCTGCATTAGCTACCGCAGCATTTTCTGCTGCAAGTGAGAAACTCGAGAGAAATTAAATCTAAACTTACTGTTCCTATCAATACTATCCATTTCTGTGAAGTTTCTTACCGGTCTCTTTCCAGATAGATTTGATAAATATGATGTTCGATATTCCGTAGTAAAAGACCCAGAGAATCCACATTATTAACTAGGATGAGTTCTAAATCAACAATCACAATGCAAAAGTAAGGCTTCACGGCTAATCTGAGCCGATGCCCGAAATTTGGCCGTTAGCCATGTACGCGCTGGGCCGTCCGATCCGGCGTCTAGCTGCATATTGGCTACCGCGGCATTTTCTGCTGCAAGTGAGAAACTCGAGAGAAATTAAATCTAAACTTACTGTTCCTATCAATACTATCCATTTCTGTGAAGTTTCTTACCGGTCTCTAGATCAAATAAGGATTGCTTTTAGAATCACCGGACTACTCGGGCAATTTTACGATATTCTAGACTAATAAATCAGTAGTTAAAAACATTTTTTTCTTCTTCGTTGAGAATGGTGCTGACGCCATTACCAGTGTTAAGCTATCGATGCGATTTGTTGGGATATCGGTATCGGCTCCGAAACGGTGATCTTTACATATACTATACTACAGAGTCAAAACTAGAAAGTCTCACAGAATTTGCAGGGATCAACCAATCATCACCAAAATTTAATCGATTCTTTCCTGTCACTATCCAAACAATCCCTGAAAATTTGGTGCAAATCCGTTCACCCGTTCTCTAGTTATCTTGTACACAAACAAACAAACAAACAAACAAAAAAACATACAAACATACGGAACCCTTTACATAACCCTGCCGATTTCATCGGCGTGGGTAATAAAACATACCAGTATTATTATAGACATCATTCTAAGAAAATACCAAAGATATCAATTTGCAAAAAAGTGTATAAAATCTATATGTCAGGTGTGTGTGCATGATTTTTACAATATGCTAAGATTGCTTTCCATTGAATTGCTGGCATGGAAAGATCATAGTGTAGGGCCCTGATTTGGCGTTCCTGTCAAATATTTACACTAAAATTCTACGTTAGTCATGGACAGAACATCATAATATCTCGCCCATGTCTTTTTTTTATACAGGTAGAAAAATTTGAAAGTATATTTAACATGTTTTATTCAAATTTCATTTTCACTACAATTACTGTTGATTATCTTTAAATTTCCTATCCAGACACGAGGCATCTTATTATCAGCTGTGCGATACTGTGTGGTGGTGGCAGAGGAGAGACCAAGGGTAGCTCTCACCAACTCCTTCTCAAAGCTCTTCTCTAGTCTTGGTCTATCACCCAGAGCTGTCAGTACGTCCTTTGGCTGCAGGGTCAATATGGCCATTGCATTACAGGTATGCTCAACAAAAACCCTTTCAGACTGGGGAAACAAAGGCTACGACACATGCTCAGACGACAATTGCTGCGGTTCAATTTCCTACGCTAATACTAAATACCAAATACTATACCTAACCCTAACCTTAAACCCAATCGTCACCGTAATCTATACTCTATATCTTTGTCAAAATAAAGCCTGGAGCCTGTGTTGCCATAGTGAATATCGGGTCACTGGAAAATATATGTCACTTCAGTTGATATCCCTCTAGCTATATTATGAGCTAGAAAACTTCATCATATGAGCAGGCACTAGTATTATGTTTTACAGGCATGAGACATTTAGTTAAACAGCTTTTATCATCTTTCTGAACAAATGTAGGTATAAATAAAAGAGGTATGGTGTGTGTGAGTATTGTATCAAGCTACTTGATTAGGAAATGGCCTTGCAAACACACTTGTATTTCTAAACTAGAAATGAATTTATTATATAACTTATGTTGATGGTCATACTGATGTTGCTTGTTACTGTCTTTACTTTTCTCAGGGAGCATCAAGTCCAGATCCCACCACCGTCTATGTTGATACGAGAGCTCTAAGGAACGATCGAGTAACCATCGTGGAGAAAGGGAGCCCTCACAGTCTGTGCGTCATGGAGTCTGGAAAGGTAAGATTCAATGTAGTGAACCCTTTGAATACAAGTGGTATTTAGATACCATTGTCATATTTCTATTACAAAACTTCCCCTTCTGTTTACTTTACATTGCAGTGGTAGAGTGATAAACAAGTTGTGTAGATGTAAGAATTGGGAAATTTTAAAAGATTTGATCTCTTGGACTAACACTACTTCTGATTATTGAGCAATCAAGATGAAGCTATCTGCTGTAACTTATATTAGATTTTTGAAACTGTGTAGAGTATATTTTCCTCATTCAAGATCTGAATTCAGGATTTGTTCACTCTTTTGGGAGCAATATATTTTTCTAGATGGAATGAATTTGTACTAGTGGATTGAAAACACTGAAAAAAAAAATTGTGAACAAAAAATGCATTATTATTTTGAAAGTAAAATATCTATTTCTGGATTCTTTGTTAACCATTATTCCACCATCTTCAGAAAACCACTATTAACCTGCTGCCTACTGGAACCTGGTGGTCCCTTAAACCTATGAGGAATATAAGAATTCAGTAGTCAATGGGTTAACTTGATATAAGACCTGTTAGAGAGCCAGAAGGGTGTTAACTCTGAGCATGTGGACATGAGGCTGGCTCTCTACAGAAAATGCTTTGTATCAGATTGTTTTCCTATCTTGAATTTGAAAGGTGATGTAACGAGTTGTTTTCTCTCTCTATTTTTGTTATTAGATCTTGCCTGGTGTGAAGATTGTAATAGCCCATCCTGAGACCATGGGACAATGCGCTGATTCTCATCTAGGAGAGGTAAGTCTATACTTATCCTTTTAAAGATAAAGTTGAGTTCTGGTTATGTGATTACTTTGTGAAAGAAACTGTCTCAATGCAATTTGGAAATGATGGTCATGTCTACATAAGAATTGATGTATACCGTGAGGTTTTGGAATCATCAAAATGATGAGAAAAAAAACCCACTCTTGCCAAAAAGCACATGCACTGCACACAGTAATGGGGAAATGGGACGGTACACACATGTGGCATAAATGTTCGGCCTGAACACTTTTCGCCATATTTTGAATATAGGGGCATTTGAAGAGCAATCCTTTTTCAGAGGACATTTCTACTAAGATGTTCTTCCAAACTGACATAAAAGGAATGAGAAAGCTCACAAATTATTTTTCACCTTTCCCAGAACTCAACCTTCTCTTTAAAGTGATTGATTAACTTTGTGAAAAATTGTAAAATCAGCTCAAATGCCAGTGAATTGTGTGCAGTCCTCTAACTACATATATAATTAAGGATATGTGAAAGTATGAGAGAAAATGGAACCCGTTTACTATCCTAAAAAAGAGAAAATCGCGATCAATCGCTAGCGCAAGTCGCTCGGCTTCTTCACTGCGCTGCAGTCACAAAAACCAAGCACCGGGGCTTGGCGATTTCAGAGAGGGTTTCCAGCCCGTACGGTATTCTGTGATAGAGCGAGGTATGCCAACCGTAAGAGTTCTTTAGGGTTCGGTGGTACTCTATCCCGACATCAATGTTCACTCGTAAATATCTTGATATATAAACGACCGATCAGCTTATAAAACTCAGGCGATTCCTGTCTGAGCTAAAGGTTTTGCAATTATGATTACAGCATTAGCTGGAACAGTGATTTTTTTTTTTCAATCCCGGGCAAAGTTAATCAATGCCTTTAATAATAACCTCAATCTCAAAGTTGCATATTACTGGTGGCTTAGCATGTGACCAGTGGAGATGCCATGGTGTAGAGGACATGTAACCAGACTGTGGATCAAATGGTTGGCAGTTTGAGTCCCCGACATAGTATTTTGTCGTTTAGCAAGACTCTTATCTATATTTACTACTCTCCACCAAGGTGTAGTAAGTGGGCACCTGGTAGGAAGTAATTCCTTGAATGTTTTCAGCTCCCTTAGGGAAGCTTGGCTAAAGCCAGGTGAATTGTTATACTTTGTAGGTGCCTTCAGCATCCCTTGGGACGGATGTACAGCTGTATGCACAATATAAATGCAGCTTTAATTGTCATTCTACCTGGAGTTGAGGTTGTAATGGCCATTATCATTGTCATTACTATTATTCTATCTTTTAGATCTGGGTCTCCTCGCCTCACAACTCGTGTGGTTACTTCACCATCTATGGGGACGAGTCGCTGCACAACGATCACTTCAGTGCCCAGCTGAGGACGGGTGAGACCCACGGGAAGTTTGCCAGGACTGGATACCTTGGCTTCCTCAAGAGAACCGATCTTACACAGGCTGATGGAGGTGGGTTTAACGTTAATCTTCTAGGAACATGGTCGCAAAGTCTTTATTAGGCAACTACACGATGATATTGCTGTTTGACAGATTTCCAGATTGGATGGAAGAATTCACACTGACATTGCATAATGGATTCCCCCAGATGGGAGATGCTTCATAAACCTAGACTTTCCTATTAGCAATAACCAAGTCATTTTGGATGTACATGTAAGTTCTACCATCAAAGATGTCTATTAAAATGCAGTAATCCTATCTTTTACAGATCGCCATGATGCTCTGTTTGTTGTGGGCTCTCTGGATGAGACACTGATGATGAGAGGAATGAGGTATCATCCCATAGATATCGAAAACACTGTACTAAGATGCCACAAGAATGTGTGTGAATGGTAAGTGACAAACACATAAAAAGCAGAATTCATTAAAGAATAGATGGTAAAAGAGACAATAAATTAATGGATTCATGAATAGATTGTATAGATCATGGATAGATTGTATGGATTAAGAACCCCATACAAAGATACCTAAAAGATTGGCATGAATGAAAAGAAGAAAGGGTGTAAAACAATGAATTGAAAAGACAGATTATCTCCTGGTCGTTGATGGGTGATCTAACATTTGCCTTGGGGACATCTGTTCTGGAGACAGTTGCAGTAGGATATTTTTTTCCCACAAAGAAACAGGGTATTTTTGGATTGCAATTAGTTAAGGATTAGCATTAGTTAAGGATTAGCATTAGGTATAATGTTCAAGTGTTAGAAAAAGGAGTGCTTAGCAAATTTCTTTGATGTGTGAGAAATAAATTCTTTGCATTTTAACATCCAAATGCTACCCAAGTGATATAGAGAATACATAAATCATTTGCAAAGATTTGCATGGTGATATTGAGTAAAGATTTTGTGGAACATGATAAGCAGATAATAAAGTAAAAGCTCTCTGAATGAATTCGAGCGATCGCCAATAGGGTAAAAATGCCCGGATGCAGGTATCGGGGTGCGTTTGCTATGCAATGTGGGACAGCTTTTGTGACCTAGTTACTTCCGGAATCTGACCGGTCGGTGAATGACCCGGCGGCCGTGCATAACCTCTCAAATCAGCTTTCCAAGATACGGCTTTGTCATTTAAGTCTCGAACAGAGCCGTCCGCAGGCCGCAGCGGGCACCCGTCGTCGCTTTCTGCCGGACGCCTCCCGGTCGCAAGGCTCAATAACGCTGTAACATTTAGCGGCTCTCCGTACTAGCAATTCCAATTCGAGTTTGCGTTTTCCGTTGCATGGAATGCCTCTTTCTGTCAGAAAAGCTTTCAGCTGCAGAACGGTCATATTCTTGAAGTCTTGAGAAACGCTCGCCATGACAATTCTACGATTACCTTAACTTTTATTAGATAAGTTTGAAGAAAAATTCCTGAAGTGTGTACCGCGGTTACTGTAACTTAGCATCCGTATACACCGGAAGTACACAGGTCCCGGAAGTTGAATGAGAATTCGCCAAAAACGGTACATCCGGGCATTTTTACCCTATTGGCGATCGCTCGAATTGGTACTTTTTATGCCTCCGCCCACTGAAGGTGGTGCCGGCGGCATTATGTTTTCGGGTTGTCCGTCCGTCTATCCGTCCGTCCCACTTTCTCGTTCTAGCGATAACTCAAGAACCACATGAGTTATGAACTTCAAACTTGGTGCTAGTATGTATCACCATAGGAAGACGATCTGATCAGATTTTGGGGTACGTAGGTCAAAGGTCAAGGTCACAGAGGCCAATTTCTGAAATTTCAGGTGTTAGCCTCGTTCTAGCGATAACTCAAGAACCATTTGAAGTATGAACTTCAAACTTAGTGCTAGTTTGTATCACCATAAGTCAAATGTCAAAGAGGTCAATTAACATGTAATTAGAGGCATTTTATTCTGGTTATCACAATATTTCAAGAACAGTTTGAGCCATGAACTGAATTTAGGCGGAGGCATATACATGTAGGAGACGCAGTCGCATTCATCTTGTTCTTTTCTTTCCCTAGTGCTGTCTTCACCTGGACCAACCTATTGGTGGTGGTCGTCGAGCTCGATGGCAAGGAATCGGAGGCCCTCGACCTGGTACCCTTGGTCACCAATGCCGTCCTGGAGGAGCATTACCTCATTGTGGGTGTGGTCGTGATGGTCGACCCTGCCGTCATCCCCATCAACTCCAGGGGTGAGAAGCAACGCATGCACCTGAGAGATGGTTTCCTGGCCGACCAGCTTGACCCCATCTATGTGGCCTACAACATGTAGAGGCAACACATCCTGCTTTGCCTACCGCATGTGGTAGCAACAAATGAGAGTGGTGGGCATACTCTGTTGTGTGGCACAGGCACGGGTTGCCAGATCTGCTGTGGAAAGGTCCATTCTCATATACCGTAGTCATTTGAGTGTGACGATGCAAGATGTACCCTTCACAGGTAGAATTTGCTTGTTATCTACGTAGACCTCAGCACAGGTAATGCTTGTGATGCTCTCAGTATCTTAACCTGTTGAATACAACTTGGTTTGGTGTAACATACATTTTTCATATACCCCAGCCCGAGTTATCTTGGGCTGTGTATTCAACATGTTAATAGTGCCATATGAGATATGCTAGAGAGATGATTGAAATAATAGTGTTGTGAGGTCTTTGAAACTCATAATCTGTGGCAAATGTCTCTTTTAGCAACAGACTGTATTACTACATCTTACCATTATTTCAATAGTGGCTCCTTTTCCCAAACATATTGTAAATAGTATCTCTGAAATGTGATTTCTGATTGTATCAAGTATTGGGCCAGATTTGAGGGATTTTTTTTTTTTTCCAGTGAGCACAGATATCAAGTGTCTTACTGGTTTGGTGACACTAAGATAGCACTACTTGTGTACAGTGAGGGACACTTGTATACAACATTGGTGCAAATATATTTTAGATGCTTCCACCAATTCCAAAACTCCATTGTAGGTTCAAATTTAATCAGGTGACTGCTCAGTGCCCATCTGCCATTATCTGATAGAGGATAGGAAATCTTCCGAGGGAATTCTGTCTTGTATTTTACAAATCAAACTTGAAACAGGATACAAAATTTTAACAGTGAAATACTTCTAAGCCTAATTTAATGACCTCTGTCCAATGTCATGTCAGTGTTTTGATGTCAAAACCTCTATTGTAGGCTTGAACCTTCAACCTTATTGGTTTTAGTGACCACAATGCATGCGGCTGGACCGTGTTCTGTGCCCGCAAGTTGTGCCCCCTTTCTCTGTAAAGTTGTAGCGTGTTGAGGCCGCTAGGCTGTGTTGCCTGCGACATGTTACAGGTGCTTAGATAAGTTGCGTATAAGTGATAAAGAGGGAGAAAGCCTCTCGCATTATCTTGCTGCAGCAAAATAAGTATGGGAGGGTCACATCACTTGTTTGGTCTACATCTCAAAGCCAAATGGATATTGTGTACCCCACCCAATTTTGTTGTAGAGAGAAATGCTATGGCACAACAAAGTTTAAAGAGAAGGTTGAGTTCTGGGAAAGTTGAAAAATAATTTATGAGCTTTTTCATTCCTTTTATGTCAGTTTGGAAGAACATCATAGTAGAAATGTCCCCTGGAAAGGATTGCTCTTCAGATTCCATCATATTTGAAATATGACGAGAATGAGCTGAACTGTTCTGGCCGAACATTCATACTACGTGTGTGTACAGTCCTACACTCATTTCTGTGTGCACTGCGTGTGCTTTTCAGCAAAATTGGGGCAATTTCTTATCATTTTGATGATTCTAAAACCTTACAGTATACATCAACTCTTATGTAGACATGATCAACCTTTCCCAATTGCTTTGAGACAGTTTTGTTCACAATGTAATCACATGACCAGAACTCAATTTTATCTTTAACAACAATGTGGAACGATTCTACTGTATTATGAGATATTCTTCCATGTAACCTTTTTTTATATTATAGGTGGTGTATTCCCCCAACAGAAAGAAGAAAATAGCAAAGTATTGAGAGGTTTTTTCCAGGGTACATGAACATGCTAGGTTTATTTGTTCATTTCCTGAGAAGTTTACGTGCATATAGAAGCGTAAGTTCTCATAGTGAATAAAGGCACTTAGTGTGTACTGGTACATGTACAAAGTATGTGTACATGCACATGTAAAGAATGACTGTTTGAAGCATTTTTTGAGGCATTTTTTTGCCTCATGAAATTTGTAGGATCATCACTTCCTTCATTATATCATGTGACAATCACTCACATCTTCTACTGCACTGTGTTTCACCGACATGGTAATATTTCTGCCTGCTTTGTATGCTGTAGATCAATTCCATGTATATTGTGCAGGTATCTAATAAGGGTATCACTATCAGTAGAAAAAAAGGTCGTCTATCATGTCATATGAACCTTTTCCTCCAAACATGAGATAGAGAAAAGGGATAATGAACTGTAATGTGTTTTTTGTTTGTTTGTTTCGACTTCATTGATTGTGAGAAGAAAAAAAGGTTCGTGAAATATGACTTGTTGAACTAGGTCGCCATCGAATCTGATCGAATCTGATATTTTTGTATAATTTTACAATCACATGAAAATCTTTTGTAAAAAAAATAATTGAGACTATCATTATTTGATGGTGTATTATATATGTTTTTTGTACACACTTCTATAACTGTATGGTATATGTATATTGATATATATATATTGCTACTAAGGCTAAGTCTGTAGATGTACAATCGGAAAGCAGTTTCAGTGTCTAAAGAGAAGAAAAATGTGGTGCGTTAGTTTCTTGTGCAATTGTAGCTTGTATAAAGAGTGTAAGAGATGATTATATTATACAAGGTTTAGTGTGAAATCTCTGTATGTCATGGCACGTTCCCATTACTTGGACTATGCTGCAAAGCGTGCACAACCCCACGCTGATATCTCAATCATTCTGCATGTGCTGTACACAATAGACAGAAGAGGGGGTTGTTCACACTATTCGATCAAGCTCTCACTGTGCATACATAAACCAACCAGTCTAAGAGTTGGGAACAGAGCCAAGTGTTCTTTTCTTGTGATTGTGTCACTGTTCTTAGAGCACCTCATAATTATTGATTTATTTTTGATCTATTTTGCTTTAATAAAATGTGCCTTGATTTATTGCGCATTAATGATTTGTGCTTGTTGCAGCTCGATACCCTCTTTCTTGAGGCTTGTGTTTAATTGTTGATTTTAAAAAAAGCCCGTAAAAACAAAGGACTGTAAATAATATTTAATGATAAGATATTTATAGAATACATCAGAGTTTAATGTTATGTGCCCCTTCTGTGTTAAAAGCAGTAAGTCTCATCCAAGAATTTGAATGTTTGCTTAAGAATAACTACTTCTCTATGAAACAGTTGTAAGGTGCAAATATTGTGGAAAAATACCAGGCCAAAATTTGATAATGACACTAGCAGAAAACAAATTCTTAGAAGTTAATATACGAAAATTTAAACTGAGTGACACAGAAAAGTATTAATATTTGCCTTTTCCATTGGGCCAAATGTTATGAAAATGAATAGACTTAGAATTAAATTCATAAGTATTAAACCATCTAAAGACATGCTATTTCAAAATGTAGCCTGTATATATTTATATGTGTTATGAGTACAGAGGAAATTGTCCTTGAAGGTAATGATTAAAAAAAAAATCATTGAATATATGAAATTTTACCTTTCTTGATACATTTATCCACTCTTTTTTTTTAAAGCAGAGGCTTTGCTCCTATTGTTGCCTTACCATGACAAGGACTTGTAATTTTTGTTGTGTGTGGAGAATTAACCCTTCATATGAAGTTGGGTGAAATTAAAACAGATATGAAAATCAGAGAAACAGTTGAGAGTTTCAGAAAATTGGCCAAAAATAAGAAAACTTATGAAAGTTGATATGACCAATAATCTCTAATTAAGTTAATAACTTCTCGGTATGTGGACTGTTTAAAAGGCCCAAATTTTGTACAAACTTATGTGTATTGCCTCTTTTATTATTAAGTTATATTCAGTACACATGCATTGTATTATTTTGTATGCAGTAGTGCTGTAGATTCATGAGATTGTATTTTGATATCTTAAAGAAAAAAATAATACATCATGTCACAGATTATTGAAAGAGTAATTAAAAAATAACAATTTTTTGTAAACCTAATTCAAAGTTAAAAAATCACCTGTTTTTAGGTACAGCCCCTCCATGTATGTCTATTTCTGATAGAACTTGTAATATTTCATTTAAAATGCAGTTTATTTAAAAAGTAGTTTGCTTTAGTACAGTGATTAGTAATGATCCGAAGTCTTTTCCTTTATTGCTCTCTATTGATTAGACATCTCATGTGCATACATCTTTTCTATTCTGCAGGTTGTCATTACTGCCCAAAACTCGACTTCATTTGAAATTCGCAATTTGTATAGCTGTAACCACCAAATATGTGTAGTGTTCCCTGTAAATTTCTGTGAATATTTTGTATGAATTTTTCATGTACTCCTAGCATTGTGTGTTTATAAATATCTTGCAATTACCTGTAAAGACAGACAAGAATTATTATATATGATCATATATCTTTATCTTCCACATGTTTGTAAAGTTGAGTATAGTAGAAGCAAAATTTTATATTATTCAAAATGTTACACGCCAATCGTCTCCCTAGGGTTAGATTAGTCGATTTCTGTTGTATAAAAAGAAATAGATGTAAAATTGTTAAATATCTTGTTAGCAACAGATAGAGACTTTCTTCCAGATGAAGGAGAAGAATCATAGGAAAGAAAAGATGCATGCGTAATTGAAGACATGAAAGAGTATAAATTTGAAGTAAATATTTGATTGTTTATTTATGTAACGCAAAATGTGTATTTTGCAGTGTACAAGAAAATGCATTGTATAGTGACGACACTCGCTTCTTTTATTTTTGTGTGTCATTTAATGCCAAAATCATAGCAAGATATGTTGCCTTTATTTTCTGTTATATTCTTTCATATTGTGCTGTGTACACAGATATGAAGGAGAAATGTAGAGTTTTGTATAATTGTTCTGCTGTTATTTGTATGTATAACAAAAGATGTGCATTTGGGGGTTTGTGAAATGCTTGGGAGATCATACAGACAAAAAAATACACTAAAAAATTCTTAAGTTACTACTGGTGTCCATTGCCTCGCATGTTGTGTGTTGTTTCTCATGTGTTGCATTATTAGTGTGGGAAGTTATGATTTCAGTTTTGCTAGTTTTCCTTTTTTTGTTGTTGGTTGATTTGCTTTTGTTTACCTAATAACCTTGTTTACTTTTACTCGAAATCACAGGGAAAGAAAATTGTCAAACCCAAGACTACCTCTCCATGTAATAACATTCATTACTGTATCTAATTCTATTGCTTATACATGTATCTAATCTCCTTAATAGATCCCCATGTCAACATTCAATTACCATCTGCTTACCCCCAATCCCATGTAAGTGTCCTGTCCCCACTCTCGATGACAATGCCCTTGTCGTTCTCCTCATTGAAAGTTGATTGCCCAGCTGGAAAATAATGCCACCACTACCCCTATGCCCCCCCCCCCCCCCCCCCCCCCCCCCCGCCAAAAGTGGCAGTGTTTCATTTCATCCTCCTTGCACAACTTTTTTGCTTGATTTGGGGGGTTCTTAATTAATGATTCTTACCCCTCCCCCTCTCTCTCTCACCCTCAATCTCTTTCTCTCTCTCCCCGCCCCCCTCTCTCTCTGCTCTCAATAAATAAGCTATCATGAAAAACTAACTGAAATATCACACTGAAAAGCACAACACACACACACACATACACATTTCTGACTACCAGCCTAATGTTCTAATATTTCTTTGATCATAAGTCAGCTTATGTACTGAATTCATTTGACAGATGGCATTTATAAAATCTCCAACATTCATAGTCTATTTTCTTAGATTATGTGTGCTGAATATTGCACATTACCATCAATATCATATACATATACATGTACATGTACATGTAAAAGCAATTAATGCAAATAACATTGAATAATAAACACCCATAGAAATATATTCTTTTTGGAAAATATGAGTTTGGTAAGGGTTTTCAAAAACAAAATATGAAAGTGCACATGTATGTGATGTCCCACCTAAAGAAAAAATGTAACAAATAATTGAGCATTTATAGATTATTCAGGGGTAAATACACATAAACATAATTCGGAACTAAAGGTCATTTGACAACATTACAAGATCCCTCTATATGTACATGACAATACTATTTGGGTTATTTTGGTCAAGAGGCTTTCACAAGCAATGATCACATTCACATTATCTTTTATACTATAAATATGGCAAGTGTATTGGGCTGTATGAAGTGATGATCAATGATATAAAAATAAATGGAAATAATGATAAAATTGCCAATTGTTACATAGAAACACAACTTCCTACTCTTTGATTACACATGGAAGAATGCCATAAATTCTGAAGACGGAAGAACGGGAATGGAATTACTATACTACTATTTTGCCTGCAATGTCTATCAAGTCATCAAGATAAATGTTGTTACCTATCTATTTATTCAGCTATCCATCTTCTGTCTGTCTATCTATCTATCTATCATTGGTATACACAAATATGTACATCCCCAGAATAGGCTAACCAAAGATTTGGGTATTCCAAGTAGACGTGCTGATAAACATGATAAACAAGAATTGATAAATAAAGGTAACAAATAAATGGGTTTTGCTGACACAATGTAAATATCACTTCTACATCTTACATAAGCAGGCCTTTGCCAAACATATTAAGATAGAGCTTAAGATATGGAAATTCAGTTGGACCTTCATTATTACATAAAAAGTGGATGCAAATAAAATTACAAAGCAAACAGGGATGCCACTTTTCAGACAAAAGTAGGAATTCCTACTCTTTCAACATATTTTTAGCTATAGAAAACCACTTTTTATGTACAAAAGGGCCCATTCTAGATGATTTTTCCTACTTTTTTATCAATTCTAAGTAGCATCCCTGAGCAAAGCAGGGGTATATGCAGGTTAGCACAGGGGCCGAAAGGGGGAGGGGGGAGACATGTGCCCCCATATCTACCCCGCTGGCAAAGGATGCGTTCTATATCAAGTATAGAATAACGTGTGTCTAGACACAGACAATGGTTGATATTTCCATTTCAATTGATATCAACCATTGTTTAGACACAGACAATGGTGCATATTTTCATTTCAATTGATCAAAAACATTTCAATTGATATCAACCATTGTTTAGACACAGACAATAGTGCATATTTTCATTTCAATTGACATAAAACATTTCAATGATAAAAAAACATGCAATTGATGAAACACATATTGTCCAAACATTGCACACCGATAGATGACATAAATATCATATCACAAAAATAACATCACAAAAGCATTTGAAATAATATCTGCAATACCTGGACACACCTAATCAAGAACATTTTTAATGGCACAAAACTAGTTCAGTTCAGAGGTTTTGCAATGATATATATTTCTGTAGATCTATCTAGAAAGCAGTATTTTGTTGCTTTTAAAATCAATTTACGTCAAATCAATAATGGCTTATTCATAACTCGCGTATATCATACATATCATTTCACAAGGCAGAACTGGTTGGATCTGGATAAATTATGTTTACATGAATAATTGGCATTACAATACAAAAAAGTATTTTCCATGAGAACAGTTATATAATTGACATTACATAATCAAAAGGCATTTTCCAGGAGAATAATTACGTAATTGGCATTACAATATAGAAAGGCAATTTTCATGAGAATTATTTTATTGGGATTACATAGGTAATAAAAAGGCATTTTCCATAATAATAATGTGTTACTATGAAGCTACAAAAAAAATCGCTAATTACAACATTAAACTTTGATGTCATGTTGTAAAAAGAATTCTTCAATGACTTTTAATCTCTCATTGAGGGCGATGTTGTAATCTTGGAGGTCTGCCATTGCTATTTCTTCAAAGTCAGGTCGATCAACATCAGCTTCGTTCATGGCTAGCTCTTTGAGGAAGTCCTGCCGTGTTGATAGGGTCAGGAAAGCAGCCTGCAATATAATTTATGAAGTGTTATAAGTATTTTTCTTTTACATTTAGGGTCATAATCTTCAAGGGCAAATCCACGAAATTGTATAGGGGGGCACAATTCTGAAAAATCTCTGACAGGCAAGAACAAATTATTACATGTTTTAGGTGGCTTTCAGGTCTGAAATTTGAAAGAAGGCGCAAAAACAAAAATGAAGGTAGCATATTTTGCATTGGTGTACTTAAAGGGCAATCCAACCTTGGTAGTAGATGATTTGTGTGAAAGCAGAAAAATAAGAGAAAACAGGATGGTGAAAGTTTGAAAGAAATTGGGCAGGGAATAAGAAAGTTATGGATGTTTGGAAATGGGATCACTACATCTATGCGAATCTCAAACTGCCAATTTTGGCGAGTCAATTGTGACATACTGTCAGTCAACTCTCCCGTTTGTCGTACACAAAATTATCGTTACTTTGCGTTTTTCTTCGAAGCTTTTCCCCTCGGGGCAGTACTCAGAATACAAATAGACAGCATATTGTTATGGGTCCTCATGACAGAAAAAGATCTACTGAGTAATACATTTTGAAAAAAAAAAGAAAAAAAGACATTTTAGTCATTTTGTGTGTTGTAGAATGGGGGAGTTGTCCGCCACTACATCCCAGTGACTTTACGTATTCGGCCAATTTGAAATTCCCATATATATAATGATTACAACTTTCAATTGTGTACACAGGTTGGTTGTGTCCTCCCCCCCCCCCCCTGGAAAAGACAAATCTGGCAGTGATAACTTCAACCTGTATTTGACATTTACACCAATAATAAGCATCCACTTATCTAATGCCATTTACCTGAGGGTCAAATTTTGAGATGCTGTGACAAGCATGGCTACATCTCAAAATGTGAGTGAACCCCACCCCACCATCCCGTTCGGAAGGCGCTATGAAAATACACACTAATAAATGATCTGTGATTCTAAAATAATCGAAATATCTCGATCCCTGCAGTGGCATGCATGGATTTTAACATCATTATTCTCATGAGGTATTTACCTTTATTTTTTATCCTTTATCAGTCGGGGCCTGCTCACTCGATGATCAAGATTCTTCCTTATTTTTTACCAGACTAGTAAAAAAGCAAGTATATGCTTGTATGTCAGCACCATGGGGACTACAGCTTTAAATCCTATCCGAGGGACATGGCATAATCAAGGGTTAATGTTACACCAAAGGGAACTAGCGCATCGACTTTGGTTCAGACCCAGGACCACTGAGAATACAATGATGTCTTACCCTAAATAATGCTCTGACTGCAAATCCATGGTGCTTTTTTAATGTCTCCTCATATGCTATTTCTGTTTAAGGATGAGAAGAGAGAGAAAAATATTTGTAGAGATATTAATCTGTTAGAGATATAAATGGATAACTTTTCTTAAACATTGCCATATGCACTAACTTTCTCAACTGCATTTTTCTGTACACAATTTTTTTGAATTTCCAGACCTGATATACCAAGGAATGTTTCAATTAGATACAGAAAGAGAGAGGGGGATGTGAAAGATTAAGGACTAAGCTGAACAAAATATTTTTAAACGACTAAACTAAGTGGAGATGATGAATCATAATTATAGAAAATCAAGACTTCAATACATAAACGTTTTCTACATCGACAGAGACTTCACAAAAATATGAATATGAAATTAATATAAAAATTTTCTCGTCAACTGATCACGTGGATAGACTTCATTTGATCCATCTGCAAAATTATATGAATGCATTTGTAATAACAATGAATAATATAAAAACATTCATTTCAGAAATCAAATGTAACTCACTGGCACTCGGAGTTTGTTCTTCTCCCTCACTTATATGCGTCAAAAATCTTGAGATGAATTGGAAAGCTCTGTGGGAAAAGGAGAATAATACTCTTTTATTTTCATTTTACATGTATTTCATTATTTTCATGAATTAGTGAATATGATTATCCTACCAGTAGGCCATATACACAATGATTTGTTCAAGTAATAAAACTGAATGTTATGAAAGGACATTAAGGTTTCATTCTGGGGGGGGGGGGGGGCAGAGGAGCACAGTGACAAAAAAGAAAGTTCCTTTCACAACAGAAACAAACAAAAACAAGGGGGAAAAGCACTCATTCACATTCATCTTTACTGTGAATTTCAATCAAATAAATGATAGGACTAATATAAAAGAATGAATGAATAATTATAAAATTATTCATCATGTTCATATTCATATGTAGTGAGATCTGCTCATTGGTAGGTGCGACAATTGTCCCCCTACAACTTTCGATTTACTTCAGAATTAGGGTAGGGTCAGAAATAGTTTGGGGTTTTTTGTGGGTTTTTTTTTTTGGGGGGGGGGGCTTGTCAGGAAATTTCGGAGTAAGAAGACACCCCCAAAAAGCTGGTGACCATTTTTTTTTTCTTGTCAGGAAATTTTCAGAATATTGTGCCCCCTCCCTCACATGCCCTAATGTCAGGTACATGTACAGGATTAGTTAGTGTTTGGTTGAGGTTAGGGTTAGGGTTAGGATAAGGTTTAGAACTAGGATTAGGGTTAGAGTTAGGGTCAGGGTTACTTGTGTGGTGGGATATTCTGCAGTTGTAAATCATGAACAGAATATCAAGCTTAAAGAATCATACCTGATTAGCCATTCCAGGGCAAGCAGTGTGGATGTTGAATAATAATCGGGATCATCGTTGAGATGGAGCTGCTCTATATCACGTAGAACCATCGATTGAAGAGTCGAGCTTTCCCTTGGAAGAGCATCGTAGTTCTTCTGAATTTTCTGCAACATTAGAACAGTAGCATTCCTTACAGATATGGAAGAAGGAACTACCATTTTATTATAAACCGAATTTTGTAGCCAATATCATTTGATGAAATTTACGTTGCTAAAGCATGAAAAACTATTTTTACTGATTGGGAGGCAAAAACAAAGAAACAGAAAAAAAAATGATTGATCAAACATATCATCATAATGTGGTACAGATAAAGTTTTCAGTTGCCAAGTATAGATAAAGTTAGAAAGGGAAATAAAGAGAATTACAGAAAGATATCTATGACGTGAGAACTTGAGGAATCCTAGCATAGTTATATGAGGGAAGGGAGCAAATGTTTTTGCTATGCCTACTTCAAGTGCGAAATATAATTCAAATGTAAAATAGTGCTATACTGTTTTGGACTATAATTTTCATCGAGAAATTGCCATGATTGGAATGATAGACAGAGAAGAAGGAAAGGAGTTAACCGGAAGATCCCAAATTGATAGAGATTGTGTGTTTTGAACTTGTAGCTATTTGCTAAATGAGCTTTAATTCTAACCCACAGAAGTTCAAGTAGATCATACCTCTATATTTCCTTGTACATCTGCCACAACGCGATCAAGTATTCTTCTGTTCATATTGGCTGGAAAGAAAACCAAAGAAAGGAAGAATTGTGATAAAAAGAGGGAAATGGCGGCACGGAAATGGCGGCACGGAAAGAAAACGCACCCTTTCCACTGCCCCTGTAAAGTAAGTGACAAAGTATTATCTTATGGAGCCAAATACCTCCAAATAAATTAGTTTTGTATTAACATTTGAAATTATATCAATGATATCATATTATTTAAGTAAAAATTGATTCATTGTGAGACTACGATCATCATTCGAAACTTAGAATATCTTGGAAATTTTAATCGGAATGTGCACTGAATAATGCGGATCCTTGTTCATTTGGAGAGCTATTCGGAACCGGGTCGAGATGGGTTTTTTTTATGGTCGCCAAAGGGTCGTCGTTAGACCAATGATTTTGAATGAGGCGTCGAACCAAATTTGCCAAGTTATCTGTCAATTTTTTAATAAACATTAAAAATAAAAGGTCGTCAGATTTTCAATTCTATCTTTTCTTAACAAGCAATAATAAAAGTCATATTTTTTTTTGTAATCGCAGACAGTTCTATAAATTCAAAATTTGCTGACGTATCCCCCTCCCCCCCCCCCCCCTCCCTTCGAGCGACCCCCTGGTTCGCTACGTAGATTCGAGCTAGGTCGGTTTCCTCCGTCTGTGTATCCGCCGAGTGTGCTCGATCGACTATTAATACAAAATGGGTCAACAAACTCAATGGCCCTGATCAAACGCGCGGGTTACCTTTTTTTTTTTTTTTTTGTTGTTGTAAGCATTGTTCTTTTGTTCGCATAGCCATAAAAATTGTGTTCCGGAATCTATTCATCATGTTCATTGAGAATTGTGCACTAGACATCTAGGAAATATGACAAAAATAGGGCTAAGTCAGAGACGGATCCAAGATTTCGGAACTTGGTGTTGGGGTCCAATTCGGGGTCCAATACCCAAAGAGTTGACAAGCAAAACAAAACCAAAAGAAGTTTTTCCATCAGATTTGTTTTTAATACTGATTTACACACCCCCTTATAAAGAAATGAAAAAGCCGAATTGAGAAATTCCCTTTAAAAAAAGGGGGGGACATGACCTTCGTGCTCCCCCCCCCCCCCCCCCCCCCGGATCCGGTCCTGTTTGTCTTGTAATAATCTTTGATTTCAAGGCAATTAAAGCACAAAACACACACTAAAAAAAAAATTAAACTATCCTCAGGTTAGCCACCCATCGAAAGACATGATCTGACTCAATTTCCAGTTCGTTCATCGTTTCATCATGCCGATAAGTAATATCAAATTTATTATCTCTATGCAAAGCAAACATGAACACAATTAAGGGCTTTTATTAATATCTCAAGAATTTACCTCTTGAGATATTAATAACAACACTTAACTGTCATGTAGATAATTATACCGTCTGCTGAGAGTCAGAATGGTATTGACTTATATTCCTTGACTTACAAACTGACGGTTGAGTTCTGGGAAAGGTAAAAAAAATAATTTGTGAGCTTTCTCATTCTTTTTATGTAATAGTTTGGAAGATTATCATAGTAGAAATATCCCCAAAGGATTGCTCTTCAAATGCTCTCACATTCAAAATATGACAAGAAGCAGTTGAAATGTTTGGGCCGAAAATTTGTGTGCAGTCCCATATTCACATTTCTATGTGCAGTGCATGTGACTCTCAGCAGGATTGAGTCAATTTCTTAATCACTTTGGTGATTCCAAAAACCTTACAGCATATTAATTATTATGTGCTATATAATCAACCTTTCCCAGTTTCTTTGAGTTTCTTTCACAATTCAATATCATGACCAGAACTCAACTTTATCTTCAAGCAGACTTCTGGCCAAAGTCGACCAACAAGCACCACTTGACCTTTAAAAATATTGAATATGGCGATCCTATAACAATCAAGTAAAAACAGAGTTGGAATTTGAAGGGTATGTGAGGCGCCAGGGGCAGATCATAAGTTGTGTCCTCCTTTTTTTTTTTCCAAAGGGAGGGAGGGAGCAACTCTGATAATGATATCAAGACCACTGAAATTAGAGTGTGCCCCAGGTCCCCCTTCTTTTTGTAGATCTTGACTTAGAGTCGTCGTACACCCTACTTGCAGTATTATCTTGTATAATACTATAATGTTTAACCCGCAGTACAAAATATTGTAGAGTTTTGCCACAAAAGTGTGCGAATGTGCGCCCACCGTGACCCCGCCTAAAAAGTTAACCCTATTTTTTTTTATCACTTTCTTGTTTATCCTAAACAGAATTTTGACAATATGAGGGCAAGGTTAATTTTCTTGATAAAGGACTTGATAAAAGGTCAGTCATTACTGATTCCAGGTTTGCATTTTGATAAGCAGTGCTCTGCTTTACAATCAGACTGATAAAAGCGGTCACGCGTTCGCTTTAAACAAAAGTCATTTAATTTCACTAAATATTTACAGTTTTTTTTTAACTTTATTGACTTTAATACTTTATTTACTTTAATAACAACAGGAAGATTTAGCCAACATCATTTAGAAATGGGGTGGGGGTGGGGGTGGTAGTTGTACAAGCTCCAGGCTGTTATGGTCACAATTATTCTTCTGGGGGCATCAGAAATAAAAGTTCACATTTATATCGCAGCTCAGAATGAGTCTATCAAACATTTTGCCACTCTGTACCCAGGAGACCTTCGGTTTACCAGACCACTGCTTTACTATATAGTAAGCCGTCACACCTCCATCAAATTCTTTAAATACTTACCAAATAACTTTATTGTTTCAAGGCAGGCATCAAGGAATTTAAGCGTTGGAATGGACTGATCTGATCCTATTAGTACATCTTTAAACCTGAATAAGACAAAGGGGAAATGGTACAAGTACATCCCAATAAATGTATACGATACCATTTTTACTTTTCCAATTTTGTTGTTGCTAATGGTCATTTATCCTCTAATCCTAAAATGAAGTTGACAGTGGCGTATTCGACACAGGAGGGAGTCAGATTAGGTTAGCCCCCGTTTTTTGTATTACTTTTAGGGGCAGTATATGGTCGAAAGTATACCAGTTAAAGGGAAAGTTCACCCTGAAGATTACTTGAGTTTAAAAAATGCAGAAAAAATAAAGAAAAATATTGGCGAAAGTTTGGACAAAATCCGGTAAAGAATAACGGAGTTATGGACTTTTGAAGTTTTGATTTTGTGACGTCACATGCGAGCAGCTCCTCCATTATGTAATGTGATAAATATTCCATAAAATACAGTTTTCTCAGAAAATTTAGAATATTTTCGTCTGTGCATTTGATATATTGTCAGAAATGTTATTCAATACTAGATTCTGAAAAGAAACAATATTAATTTATCGTGGAACATTAAAAAAAATGCGAATATATGGAATATTTATTACATGACCAATGGGCAGCTGCTCGCATGTGACGTCACGAATCCAAAACTTTAAATACTCATAACTCTTTTATTATTTGACCGATTTTCATCAAACCTTCGCCAATATTTTTCTTTATTTTTTCTGCATTTTTTAAACTCAAGTAATCTTCAGGGTGAACTTCCCCTTTAAAGGAAATTGGGGGAGAGAATGCCAAAGGTTATATAGGCAGTGTGACGTAACGTCACACGAGATTTCAAACTTCGAGCACCACCAAAGAAAAAGAGTGATCCATAATTACCTGGTTAGATAATTTCCTTCAAATTGGATTAGGAATTCTAAAATTATTGGCGAAAGATTGAACATTTTGCTTTCATTCAGAAAAAAATGCAACACGACCGATAAGGGTTGAGAAATCTTAATGTATGAAGATGGTGACATCACAATCGACCGTCAGCCTTTCAATACCATACGGTATTTTTAATTGCATTTCATGCAATTGTTTTGCCTTTGACGGATCCGAATTTTTGACACTCTCGAGCGCAAAACTATAGGACTCACTGGTTGTTTTTTTTTTTTCTTTCTTTCTTTCTTTCTTTCACTTGTGGGGTGTTACAGTCATCCATTATGAGATCGCATCGATGTCTTGAATCATTAGTCGATTTTTTTTTTCATTCTCACCTAATTATAATCTTGAATGTTCCTATTATTTTGCTGTAAATTTGCTTCCACGAGATTTTACAGAACGCAAGAAATCAATGATTAAATATTAAACTCCTAAACGCTTTAAAATGTGTGCAAAATTTGGTAATGCCTTCATACATTATGCTCATCTCCCAGTAATCAGTTTCTGGATAAGCCACTGTATACTTTACAAAATGAGCGATGGTCAACTAAAATAGAATCAAGATTGTCTCATTACCTTGCACATGTTTGCCGATTGCTCTAAAAACTCTTAGCACATATAATTGTCTTAGAATATTTAAAAAATTGTTAATCTGTTACATTTTATCTAGCATCTAGCTCACACATTACTTCAATAACTGCCGCAATACCAATGTCAACGTACATAACGCAAATGTTAAAATGAATCGACATGAATTTCATTGGAGTCAGAAATTGTTCTCACTTCTTAATCAATTTCTTAAGAGTTGATTGTACATGTACAATATTTTTTTACTCACGACGTTTTCAAAGATGAGAAAAATGTCTTTATCTTCGAGTCAGTGGGATCGTTCCTTATTTCTCTTTCAGCATTGTTCCTTATTCCTCTTCCAGGATCGTTCCATATTTCTCTTTCAGCATTGTTCCTTATTCCTCTTTCAGGGTCGTTCCTTATTTCTCTTTCAGCAGCGTTCCTTTTGCGATTGTTCCTTACTCCTCTGTCATGATTGGTTCTGAATTCAGCTCCTTTTTCATAATCACTTTCTTGATCAAAGGGAAAGGCCGAATCAAACGTATCTGCATGAATCCCATTGGTTAATGTCAATTCATAACGATGTTTCCTATTGGCTAACGTTCTACTTTCGAGATTCTGTTCACCAATCACAGTCTTCGTTTTCCACGATGCTTCACTACTGTTGGTTGCCAAGTCGTATACCATCATACATATGGTAGCCATTGCCATCGGTGCCGTTGTTGATGTTGTTTATTTATTTTGAAGATGCATGGAGGAAATGGATACAAACAGTGACGAAAAAAAAAATGATTATTTGAACGTTGGGGATGACAGAATGTTTCAATATGCCAACGTCTAATGAATTAGGTGGATTCACAATTATTTTCCTAACATTACTCAATATGTTTCAAGTACTAATCAATTTAGGAACATTACTATATGGTTATATGCCAATAAAAATCACAAAATATTCAAAAGATGAATTTTTCACAGATTTGCAGTAACGATAGAAGACAAATGATTAAGCTCACCCATATCATAACATACAATTAGCTAATTCCTTTTATAATACACACACACACACACGCGCGCACACACACCCACACTCACACACACACACACACGCGCGCACACACACCCACACTCACACACACACACATATATATATATATATATATATATATATATATATATATATATATATATAATGTATTCCAAAGTTCACATACTGGCGTAATGTCAAAGTAGAAAAAGAAGAGACTCGTAATGTATCAATACCAATTATATTGCAACTTTAATTGCTTTTGATGCATTTAATACGAGTCTCTTCTTTTTCTTATATAATATAATTTATGTAATATATATTAATGGTATGATTAATGGTATGATATAATATGATATGCACAGGGATGGGTTAAAATACATGATAATAAATAAAATTAATACATTTTCATATCAAATCGTATCATATTATATCATATCTTATAAAATCATTAAAAGTAATCAAATTAAATGAATCATATCATATTTTATTCTATATTATATCATCATATCATACCATTAATCAAATGATTTGAAGTTTACCTGTCAGATGCGTCTGGTATGTATTTTAACACATCCATTTGCAAGGATGTGAACACAACCCCGCATGTAATAACGATCAATAGGGCAACCCTGACGCTTAACACTGCCATGACGACATTGAATACGATGACGGTAAGACGATGATGACGAGGAGGATGAATGATGAACCCGTATGGAAGGCGATGTCATTCAAGTGTGTTCATTCATCTAGGAGTGAAGAAGAAACTATAAATGCAATGAAAACTTTTTTAGGAAAACCACTAAAAATCTAGGGGCGTAATTATTCAGCTTTCAAAATCATAAAGGAATAAAATCCGGTATTATCCATTGAAGATGACTGATTATGTAGCGACCTATCAGCCAGCCCTGCCCCCCCCCCCCCCCCCGACCGAAGGGCGGGATCACCAAATTCATCTGGCAAACGTTGGTAACAGATTCACCAAATCCTCCAAGGAACAATATCTGCCGTCACCACCGGAGTGAGGAGATCAAGGTAATGAAGTGGACCGGGCGCGAAGAATTTTCCAACCCGAATTTTAGTCTCCGACATGCAACACATGGTTAGTTGTTTAACTAAGCCTGCATGATTGCGTACATACATTATAGATCCCTGCCCATCCTTGGCTTCCACTGACGAAAGCTCAACAGGGGTGGCACTAGCATCTACGTCTCGTCATGGCAACATGCAGCTAAACTCTGTCTCTAACGTGGGTGAATCTTGTGAATCTTGTGAAAGTTGTGGCGTATTAAATTCGGTATCACCAACATTTTCTCGTATAGTGCTTTACAAGCTGGTATTGAGACTTTCAATCACCATGATACGTCTGGTTCTGGCAGCCTGCAAGTTAATTTTCAGGAACAACCACATGACCTGAGTAAAGGCAAAATTAATCAGTTAGTAAGTGGTTCAGTTCCTAGGTTTAGAAACAGGGGTTTAAAATTTGCTCATTTGAATATTCACAGCTTAATTGCTAAAATTGATGAACTGAGATTACTTCTGAGTAATGCATCATTTGATGTTATTGGTTTGAATGAGACTTTTTGCGACTCCATGATTGGTGATTCTGGATTGCGTATAGATGATTATGTTTTATTACGTAGGGATCGTACGAGACACGGAGGTGGTGTGGCTGTATATATATCGAAGAGGTTCAATTACAAAAGAAGGGATGATTTGATCTCATCTAATTTAGAATGCATTTGGTTTGAATTGCTTTATCCAAATAAGCCTCCCATCCTGGTTGGGGAGTTTTATAGGCCTCCAAATTCTCATGTTGACTTCTTTGAAGAATTAGACAAAAATCTCGACTCTGCTCTCTCGGAAGATATGAGCTGTATTATTTTGGGTGATTTCAATTGTGATTGTATGCCACACCATCATGATGTGAATGCTGAAAATATAATGTTTTATACAAATATGTATGGGCTAAGTCAGCTTATTGATACTGCCACAAGAGTTACAAATACCTCTTCCACTTTAATTGATTTGATATTTGTATCAGACAAAGAACTGTACAATGAATGGGGAATATTTGAAACTAGCATAAGTGATCATTATTTGGTGTATGCAATTCGCGATTTCAGTGCTAAGATCCATAAAAATTCTGAAAATGCAGAATTTCGCTCGTTTAAAAATCTTGACGAGGAGAAATTTTACAGTGAATTGAGAAATACTCCTTGGCAGGTCATAAAAGATATAGATGATGTTGACATTGCATGGGATGTTTGGTTGACTTTTTTCAATAATGTAATCAACAAGCACATTCCTGTATGTAAAAAGCGGATAAGAAAAAAGGCGTGTCCATGGATATCTGACGAGGTCGTTAAGCTCATGACAGAACGTGACAAGGTTCTCAAAGCTGCTAAAGCTAACAAAAGTGATGATCTTTGGGACACCTACAAATTTCTAAAGAATAAAGTTATTCGTCTCATGAGAAAAAGTAAAAGAGAATATAATGCAAACCAGATTTCACAAAATCATAATAATAGTAAGAAAATGTGGAGATGTTTGAGAGACCTTGTGCCTAAGTCAGTACCTATTTCTCCCAATACCATAAACGTAGATGGAGCAAATGTGTCGGACAATGCAAATATTGCTGAGGCATTTAATGACTTTTTCATTTCTAATGCTACTAAGATTACAAAGGACCTGCAGAGGAATACGTCTCAGCTGAGAGTAGACGAAGACAAAAATGTTGGTCCGACTCATTCTCAAATTGAACTTAATTTGATCACCAGGGATTTTGTATTGAAACAGATTGATAATCTGAGTATAGATAAAGCTACTGGTGAAGATCACATCAGCTGTAAACTTTTAAAGATGACAAAGAATGTTATCGCAGAGTCTCTTTGCGATATCATTAACAAATCCCTGTCTACGGGAGTTGTTCCACGTGAATGGAAAAAGGCTCGGGTAGTACCGATATTTAAATCTGGAGATATTTCTTCGTTGAATAATTACCGCCCCATTTCTGTATTACCTATCGTGAGTAAAATTATAGAAAGGGCCGTTCATCAACAGCTGAGTGAATTCTTGGACGAGAATGATTTATTACACCCAAATCAGTCTGGTTTCAGACCTATGCATTCAACAGCTACTGCCCTTGCAAAACTTGTAAATCAATGGTCGTTGAATATTGACAATGAAATTTCTGGAGTTGCCTTCATAGATCTTCGGAAGGCCTTTGATACTGTGGACCATGAGCTACTTTTACATAAATTAGCTTGTTTAGGTTGTAGTAACATGACTATCACTTGGGTCAAATCATATTTAGGTAATCGACAACAAGTGACCCAATTCAAAGGGGCCAAGTCGCACCCTTCAACCATCAAGTTAGGCGTGCCACAAGGTTCAATTCTAGGTCCCCTTTTATTTTCAATATATGTTAATAGTCTACCTGAATGTATTCCTGAAGGTATCATTGATATGTATGCTGACGATACAACACTTACCGTCAGTGCAAATGATGCAACAGTTTTGGAAGAAAAATTAACTGTGGCGTTAAACAGAGTCTTGGCATGGATTAAAGAAAATCGTCTCGTCCTTAACACTGAAAAAACTTGTGTCATGGTAATAGGCTCTCGTGCTAATCTCAGGAAAATTGAATCTTTCACCATTTCATTAAATGGTAATTTGATAAAAAGAGTTCAATTCACCAAATGCTTAGGAGTTTTGATAGATGAAGAATTGAAATGGTCTAAACAAATTGAAAACGTATGTAAACTTACCCAGAAAAACATAGGCATAATAAAGAGAGCAAAGTGTTTTTTTGCCTGTGCAGTCCTTAAAGTTGCTTTATAACAGTCTAGTGTTGCCACGATTTGATTACTGCTCTGTTGTATGGTTGAACAAATTTCAAGCCCATACAAATAAGCTGCAAAAAATTCAGAAGAGGGCCGCAAGATTAATACTGAACAAAACATATGACACACCGTCGGCTGATTTGTTCACTAGTCTTAAATGGATGACACTAGACAAACGGTTTGAGCTAAGTCGCGTTATGATGATATATAAATGTGTTCATAACTTAGCACCTTCTTACCTTCAGGTAGGCTTAATCAATCCTAACGATGTACATGAGCATCATACTAGACAAAGAGACAGTGGATGTTAACGCGTGCCCAGATTTCACACTGATTGTTATAAGTGTAACCCAGTTGTATCTTCTATATTTGAATGGAATAAGCTCGATAATTCGATGAGAACAGCCTCCTCTGTCAGTTCATTTAAGAGGATGTTTAAACAAAGTTGTAATTTATGAATAACTCAGCCTAACATACACTCAGTGCTTATTCTGTAATATTAGTATGATTTGTGCACATATTTGCGACTGAATCAATATTTTCATATTGGCATTACAGTTGAGCTAGTTTACTGATATTTGTTTATTTTTCAAATGAGTATTCGTTTGCGCCACGTCTATTATTGCTTTGTTTGCACTCTCTAATTTTACTGAGGATATTTATTTTGAACTATTCTGTATATACGTTATGCATTTTGATGTAAATATGTTTATTATTATTCAGGGCCCCATGGAAGACCACTACTTAATGGTGAATGGGCTACCCTGACAAAGATCAGAAATAAATAAATAAATAAATAAATAAATAAATAAAATAGATGTAGGCCTATAAACTTTACAATAATTTTCAATCGTCAACAAGTAAACGGAAGTCTTGTTTGAATATTTCTCTGATAACAACAGCTTTACCTATTGTTATAACGAAATATCAATCCAGGATATATTTAGAAAATTATAATAACCAAGAGAATCAAATATTATATTATATATTACATTTCTCTTTATAAAAGGTTAAAGGGTAATTTTGGCATTTCGTGCATTTACGATCAGCTCTCACAAAACAACATAAACTGAAGAGACAAATTTCTTTTTTTCCAAAGCGTAATTTAGGGTCAACTTTGTTGTGTACGGAAAGTATGCAAATTCGATCTCGGGAGGGGGGGGGGGGGGCACTGGCCGGCTGTGCCTCCCGAAGTAATTCCTATTCAGGTCACTTTGGACAAAGCGTGTGATATAGGTCATTGATTTTAATCACAAACTGACCGAGGATGTTCAGGATTTGTCGTCTAAATTAACCACGTACAAGTTTTTAAAAATAATACAACTTCACAGCTACCCCTTAAAACTGCATTTGTCTACTATTACTTTATTTCGGCAGGCATGTTTACAATATGCCAACATCCGCACGAGTTTGTTTCAGACTGCGTCACGCCAGCATAACATGATAAACAATTGGCGGAAATAATTATAAGGTAACCTATCACATCGAGATGGCAACTGGTGACCAACCAAAGAAAAAAAAAATAATAAAAATATAGTGATAAACACACACACGCACACACACACACAGTCTCTTTTGCCTTTACTCTCGAGGACAGCTATTGTTCCTCTATTATTCTCCTGTCCTCGGAAAGCTGACGGAATAAGGCTCAAATCTATTGTTTGGCGTCCGAGGACTATTGTTCAACTTCCGAGGACTATTGTTCTCAGGAATTTTTCTTTGTTCACCGTCCTCGCTCATACGGCTATACCTGTCCACACACACACACAAAGAAAGCAAAGTTCGTTGATCCTTTCTCCCTAGCCCGGAAAAGAACTGTGTCAGTCGTCAGTAAACACAAGAAGGTGGTGAAATAACGACCTACAAACTGCGATCAAACCTTTACCAAGTTTATAAATAGGAATTAAATCCCAAATCAAACTCCCATGCAGTACATGATCAACAGCGCAATTAAAAAGGGGTCAGACAGGCAGCCCAAGAAACCAACATTTCAAATAGCTCCTCGAGACCGACGGCCCAACACACCGACAGTCCATGAGACCAACAAAGCAATACATAACATGGGCCGCGTGCAGCATGCAGCCCCCCCCTCCCCCCCCCCTCCCCCCAACTTTTTTGAGTAGACACGTAAAAAAATCCCCCCTAATTTTCAAGGAAGAAATGATTTCTAGTAATTGATAAAATTGATAAAATTAATATAAAAGACTGTTATTGTAGTGAGAAACTGAGAATTCCTATAAAATGCAGTTAAAATGCTAAAGATATGATTTGAATATCCCGCTATTTCCGATTTTATATATAAAAATCTCTCATCCATGTCCATTACTAACATGTTTTCCATTGGTACAAATGGGCAATACATCCCCGCCTCTTTAATGCACAGTTAATACAAAATATAGGCCTAATAAAGCATGGTATTATAAACAAACTGTAGAAAACAAGCTCAAATATTTTCACGTGACTTCTCGGGACTGTACAGAATTCTCTAAAATGACGGCCTATCTATCACATCTTCTACAAGTTCATGAGTCTTCTTTCAGGATTCAGAATGACGCATCAACTCTTTAGAGAAATTTTAGGATTATTTAAAATCAGGCGCTGTGGGGTGGGGGGAGGGGTACAGTGTCCCCAGTATTTCAGGACTTTTGGTATCCTAGAAGTTCCCCTTTTACATAAATTACTTTAGATAAGTGCTCCCTTTCCTTTATATTCCTGCCCATTCCACAATCTTAAAATTTGATTTTATTACCATTGATAATCTGATAATTGCCAGAGGCCTATTAAAATCTGAAAGGTGCCCCTTCTTCCTTGACAACTGTCCCTTTTCCTTAGCAAGAAGTGCCCCTTCCCCATTTATAAGTATCCTTTATATTATAATACGTTCCCCTTTTCCAATCTTATAATTGCCCCTATTCTTTCTGATAAGTGCTCCCTTTATTTTATTTCTATATATAAACGAGCATCTTCCCTTTTCATCTCTCATAAAACTCCTAATAAAATCTTTCCTTCGACAATTCCCTTTTAAATCATTTGCATCAAATGTACCTATTAATCTCTTTCAATAACTGCTTTTTTTCCATTCTCACTTTTCAGATACAAGAATTACCCCCTTTCCGTCTGATAAGTGCATCTTTACCTGAGGCCATATCCTCTATTCAAATTTGAGAGGTACCCGTTCTAATTCGACAAGTGCCCCTTCCGCCTTCTGTTAAATGACACTTGACATCTCTGATGAGTGCCCCTTTACACCTCTGATAAGTTTTCCTTAATTCATTTTGAAACGGGCTCCTTTTCTTTCTAAGAAGTACAATTCATTCTGATAAAGAGCCCCTCTTCCTTTATAAATAAAAACAAAACAAAACAAAACAAAAACACCCCTTTTCCATTCTCATAAGTGCCCTTTTTACCTCTGGTATAAGGTGCCAATATTCATGTGCGACAAATACCACATGTTTCATCCTCTGATAATTGCTCTTTTTAATATGACATACTGCTGCTCCTTTTCTTTTTTGATAAGTGCCACTATCGTTCTTGATAAGGCCCACTTTTTCTTGCTCCATAATTTGTGCCCCTAATTTATAGCGACTTAGAGCAACTTTACTTTAATTTCGTCAAGGCTTGTTCATTACGCTCGCTCACATTTATATTTGATATAGTTATGTTACTTATTAGAGGTCTTTTCAGTCTCTCATGCCGATACTGTGTTTAAACACCTTTCAGAACTTTTTTGATCACCATGCAGCCTCACAGATCTTTAAGCAATTGCTCGCTCGTTTCGCTCGCTCGCACATTAATATGTATAGGTCATCAAACCCAACTGCAAACTTTGATGTTTAAGTAAATTATATTTTAGTGCATGTAAGAGAGAAACATAATTGAAATCCTTATAAATGTAATCACAATGTAGGGTATATATGACAATGTTTAGAGATTGTATATTTTTCCCGTTGTAGGTGCCCCCCTTTTTTCCCAGAAATAGCCCTTATCGGCACCTCTAAACTTTGGAAATTTCCCATCAATGTTGCAAGCATACCCCACCCCTGTGTTGGTAGCATGAACTACCCATTTCCCTTTAGAAGCTGTATATACCCTTAGACTGGTCATGAGAACGGAAGAATGACACATAAAAACTCTCAAATCGTGAAGTTAGTTTGGCTATAATTCATCTACACGTCAAGAAGAATTTCTATCATAATAATAATAATAATGGTGAAAACTTATAGAGCGCACACACCGTCCAAGGACGCTCATGGCGCTAATTTCTATCATGGATCTTAATTCATTCCAAGATCCATTCCATAAGAAAAATTAAGGCAATCCTTTTGATGATGAGTACCCTGTCGTGTAGACGAACGCCGCCTGTGCCGAGTTTGTTTCCTGGATTTTTTTTTTTTAACACAAATGTCGCCTCCCCTCCCCTTCTACGCCTGCTTGATATATTTCTTTGTATAACGTAATTTATTCTTATCCTGACATTAAACGACACAATATTTATATTTGATTTGATTTTTGTTTTATTCACACAGATTATGTGCATAGGTTAGTGGCTCCTGGTACAAAGGTATAGGCCTACTCTCAAGTTATGCAGACATAGCTTAATCATGATTCGTTTTGTATAGTCGGGATAATAATTCCCAAAGCTCTTTCGAAACGCATAGGGACGTTCTATCATAATCTGATGTGCGCCTAAATATCATTACTGGTAATATCAACTTTAAATCAGAAACGTGATCAGTATGCTGTTGTTGTTTTTGTTGTTGTTGTTGCTTTTTTAAGTTCTGCATGTGATGCCACTGCCAAAAGTAATGTCAACGCTGCCAAAGAGTGCGTTATCGGATGACGGCAATGTTTCATGCCTTCGGCCCATCAAACATAATTATTGTGGAGTTGCAGATATTCATTTCAGCCGAAATAATTTTGCTTTATAAAGCCAAGTCAAAATGTTGATTTAAGGTAATTTTCACAAAAACGAGCATATGTGTGGATGTTTACCTTCTGAATCTAACAAACAAAAGTCATTTAGCCTGCGTGATCACCACTGTGTAATTCAACATTAATTTTGGCGACTATTATGTAGGTGTTCAGTTGTTATTATTTGCTATCGTTAGGAATAATAATATAATAATATTAATATCTTTCTTTTTCCATGGTAGCTACATCAATATTAATACAGTTCTTCATACGGGCCCGGCTACAGTAATTACTCCAGTTTTTTTTAATGCACCTGGGTCCAGAGGAACAAATGTGGGCAAAACATCTTGTCCAAGGATTTACATCCTTGGACACCGAGCAAGGATTGAACCCGGGACCTCTCGTATGAGCGTCAAGAGCCATTACCAATATGAATATACCATGATGCTCCCACGAAACGTAAATTATCAACTAACATGAGAGATTCGATATTTTAGAAATCATAAATGTATTGGGGGGGGGGGGCTTAAGAATACTGTAGACCTTCATGGCTGTTTATTGTGAACCCTTTGTACCACTGTCAAGCAGCATTTCTAACCACTGCAAAATATCCCACACGGTATGAGCATTTGAATGTGGCATAATAAATAGCAGAGGCGGCAATAACTGAAATCTGGAACAAGATCATCACAGCAGTCTCCATAAGTTTAATTGAAGTTTGAACCCTAGAGATCAGTTATTGGCTAAGTCACATTTAAGCCGCAATTTTGATCGATATGGAATAATTGTTCAAATGAATGCCATCTGCATCACAATAAGATTTTGACAGGTAAAGGTCCTTGCTTTTAAAATACAAATCTAACCAACCACCCTAAAATCCGTAATCAATAAAAACATATCACTAGAAATCCTGCAAATTGCATTTTCCGAAAACGTAGGTATTCGGTATCCACACTGCTGCCGTGGCGATCCAAAGATACATATGAGGATTGGATTCGACCCCAACCCTCCGCCCCTCCCCACTTATTTCAAACAATTTTCATTTCAAAATCGCCCTTCAATTTTGATTCTAAATTTGAAAAAAGGGAAATTCTGGAAAACCCATCCTCGAGTAACTTTGCCAAACAACACTGATTTATGAAATCTTGTTATCATAATGACATTCTGGATTTATATAGAGTCTAATACATCTACGATGTCTCTAAACGCTTTACAGACATAATACCCGGGTCATCAGATTCATGGCTTGCCCGCACAGCACATGAGCACAATGTATGCACCTTCTCCACTCCCTGGGCTGCCTTTTTAAAGACGCTAAGAATGCTGCACTGTAAAAAAAAAAAAAAAAAAAAAAATGTGAAACTACAGGTTATTTGGCCGTTGAAATTACAAGTTATTGCCGTTAGTCTTTTTCCTGTAAAACAACAGCAAATTTGTTGGTTTACCGGAAATCAGCATATATTTACAATCGCCCGACATAAAACACTGTTAAAAAAGACATTTTCTCATATTTTAACAAGTTACCCTGTTAAATTACTAATCGTTTCCATGGTTCCGTTTTAATTTACATAGATTTTCCTGTTAGAAATTAAAGTTTCTACTATTTAAGAAAAATATGACTGTATGCTAACAGTTTCCTTGTTTTTACTACCCAAGTCTGTGAGAAAAACACAATGGCCCGTATTCTGAACTCCGGTTTAACCTGTTATTTTACATGTACTGTGGAAAAACGGGTATTCCCGGCATCGTGACTGCCAGGAAATTTCCCGTGAAAAAACGGCAAATTTGTTTACAGTGTGATCAAATCGACTTTCGCATCCTACCGGGTACCCATTCAACACTTGGGTGAAGAGAAGCAGTGTAGATAAAATGTCTTGCTTAAGTGCCATGCCGGGGATCGAACACACGACATTCGCATCTCCAGTCAAGTGTTTAAACCACTCGACTACGAAACCTCTCTATATTAATATAAAAAAATGATATGTTATCAAAGTCCCTTACACCTTGAAGTATAGGGCGCGAATTGTCTCACGTGTTACACAGCGAACTAACAAATTACTTTAATTGTATTCATACATGTAGTAAGTCGGGGTAACATTTGATAAGCTCATTGATATTTGCTTTCTGCAGGAAAAATATCTAACTTGTACTTTGGTCGGTTCAATATTTTACGTGTTCTGGATGTTCTGGATATAGCAACCGACAACTAGTCCTTCAGTATGTGCTGTAAACGATAAAAAACAGAACCAGATAAATGCAGAAACTCTACTTGCTCAAAAGGCCCATTTCATGAGATTGCCTTTTGAGTATAGCCAATTTGATTGGTTTTGAATAGATTTGATTCACTTTACTAATTTCAGTACTTTAGAAGCGCGTTCTAAAATTTAGCTGATTTGAAGTGTTGCCGTGTAACCTTAAAACAAAACGAATGATAAGCAATATAAAAACAAGAGAGTATTGTATGCGTGAAATAACAATTTCGGATCATACATTTACATGTTGTATGGGACTATGGGCACACACACAGAACTCTAGTATTTCCTCTTAGCCCCTCTTTTTTTTCGTCTCTCTCTCTCTCTCTCACTCTCTCCCTCTTCCTCTTTTACATTTCCTCCTTCTTTTCTTTTTTTTTCTTTCTTACTCTCCTTTACCTTCATCCTTTTTTGGTTTGAATTTGCTTGAATTGTTTTGCCGTCGTTACCAGAACACCAGACAGCGTTGCCAGATCTAGCATAATTCTGCTTTTTGGCATAATTTTGACCGCTTTAGCATATAGCATTATTCTTAGCATAATTTGACTCAATTTAGCAGAATTCTAGCATAATTCGTGTGGTTTTTTTTTTTTTTTTTTTTTTTTTTTGTCTTTTTGCTTGTCAGAGAATTTTTGAGTAAAAATACACCCCCAAAATGTTGATAACCTTTTGTTGTTGTTGTTTTGTTTGTTGTTTTTTTTTGCTTGTCAGAGGATTTTTGAGTAAAAAGTCTCCCCCCCCCCAATGCTGATAACCCTTTTTTTTTTCTTTTTTTTTTGCTTGTCATAGAATTTATAAGTAAACGTTCCCCCCCCCCAAAAAAAAAAAAAAAAAAAAAAAAAAAATGCTGATAACCTTTATTTTTTTTAATATTTTTTTTTAAATTAGCAGAATTTTCGCTGCTCCCTAGCCTAGCATAAGTCCATTTTTAACACTGATCATACTGACACCAGATTATTTTGAACAAAATTGACTGGTAGACAGCAAACCGAATATAATATATAACATGAAAGAGAAGGTTGAGTTCTGGTAAAGATGAAAAATAATACGTGTGCTTTGAAGTTTTCTAATTCTTTATTTCTTTTTAGGTCAGTTTTGATGAATACCACAGGGGAATTGTCCCCTAAAGCGGACTGCTCTTTAAATGCCCTCATTTTCAACATATGATGGGAAAAGCTTGGACCAAACTTTCGTGTCACATGTGAGTTTAGTCCCATATACACATTTCTGTGTGCAGTGCATACATGTATAACTTTCAGCAATATCGAGCCATTTTATTTTTTAAGTCATTTTTTATTATCATTATTTTTATTTATTTATTTTTTTTTTTTTGGGGGGGGGGGGTCATTTGATGATTCCAAAACCTCAAAGTCAGTGGCGTAGCCAGGATTTTTTACAAGGGGGCAAATTTTGACAACTGTCAAATTCTGCTTGGAGGGAGACCCGCATTTTTTTCTTCTCGCCAGCCCTCCAAAACTCGCTCAGTAGGGGGGGGGGGGGGTTATCACATGTTTTCCTCCATAATTCTCTGACAAGCAAAAAAGAAAAACGAAAAAAGTTTTTTTCGCCGGGTTTGCCCCCCCCCCCCCCGCCACTGCCCGATAACCTTTTGTTTGTTTTTTTTTTGTCAAAAGTTGTCAGGGGGGCAGTCCCCCCCCCCCTTGGTACGCTAGTGCTCAAAGTATACACCAATTCTTATAATATCACATAATCACCCTTTCCCTATTGCTTCCGGACAGTTCTTTCACAATATATCTGCTTGTCCAGAACTCGATTATATACAAAAGGCTTCCTTCCTCTGATGTACCACGATGTGACTTAAATAGCATTAGCTCATAGGAAGATAATCTCCACTGAGAAGGTCGGAAACTTGACAAGACTTAAAATCAACGGTTATGTCACAAAAGTAAACTTGTTTATTAAATCAATTAGAGGTCTTTATTCAAATAACATCCCACTGCGAGGTGAAGCTTGATCTAGTAAAAAGTCCCCTCTAATCATAGCGCATGGGTATTTCGCCTCAGAGGGGGCAGTGCCATTTCTTGCCCGAAAATCAACTTTTCCCGTTTCTAAATATTGCGACCAGTTGAAGGAAGCGAGCCAAAAATATGACACTTTATTTATGTAAAGTATAATATCCTGGTCCTGGATATATTGTATAAATTTTTAATAGTATTACCATTGTACCGTGAATAAAATTTGGTTCGTGTTGCTTAATTTATAAACGTCTATCGAACATGAACTAATTATCATTCTAATGGCGTAGCTAAAGGGGCACGCGCCCCTTCTCATTGCATTGCAAAATATAAATAGGAAAGAGAGAGAGAGAGAGAGAGAGGAAGAGAGACAAAGACAGACAGACAGACAAACATACACACAGACATACAGACAGAGAGATAGATTCGACAAACATGTGAGAGTGAAAAGATGTTTGGTACTAAAAAATCGGAGAATAGCGTTGAACAGAGACATGCAGCTTTCCGTCTTGCACTCATCAGAGTAAACCGCAAAATGTGAGAATATGACTCGACTACGTCCCACACCATCCCCTGGCTCAGTCGCCTCGCTTCCTTGCATTCATCATATGAGACTATCCCTACTCTTTCCTCGGACCCACTCTTCACAAAAGTATGGATTCATTGACTTAACAGTTTATAACGTACGTCTAAACTGAGACAGATTTTTAGGGGTATACAACCGGCCCATGCCCCCTTTTGAAACCAAATCTGGCATTTAATTTTGTACACAAAGGTTTTTTGTGGTTTTTTGTGGTTTTTTTTTTTTTTGCTTGTCAGATATTTTTCTAAATTTAACGTGCTCTCTCCCCCCCCCCCCCCCCATTCCCTTTTCTATTTTCTTCCTATAGAATGCTGATTCCATTTCCCTATTGTATTGAACACAATGTAGTTAAGGCATACCCCGCAATGCATAATCAAGCAAGCTGCCAGTGAATAAACACAATAATGTTCGCGCAAAAAAATCACCAAGGAAACGAGACGCAGTCGACTGCTTTTTTACTGCTCTAGGCAGTAATCCGCTGTCATTAATAATAAAAAAGATTTTTTAATTTAATTTTTTATTGGGGTTTTGTGAGGATTTATTGAAAAATAAATTTTGGAAAGATGAAAGTGTACTGAGTTTGGTATTTTGGTATTTGGTATTTTATTAAGAAACTTCATTGACATTGACATCAATATTTTGTTTTACAATACAAAGAGCATTAGTATAAAGAAAAGTAACAATCATGGAGAAATGATATGGAAACAAAGAGAGCAAATGTAGCAAATCATAATAAGATTTCTGAGGTTTAACATGTTTGAAAAAAAATATCAAAATTTTTAATGAGTCTGGAGTATCTTTTCTGACATATAAAAAAATGGATTTTGGGCTCTCTTATGATTTCGGATTATCATTTTTTTTAATTATATAATGTTATAAGGATATTGCTTTAATTTTTTTCTGCACTATTTTTTTGTTTTTGTTTTTTGTTGCAGTAGTGATTACATACATAGTTTAGGACTTTACATATCTGATGCAGTAGATAATAAATTTACAAATAATGATTCAAAAATCAAAATCCACCCCCCCCCCCAAAACCCACTTTTTAAAATGCATTAAAAAAACTTTAGAAACACTTGAAAATTCGGACACAGAATGGTTTTGGAAAATATGTTTCCAAAAGTCCTCACAAAATTGCGTTCTAAATACAAATTGGCTACATGCAGGATTGGAAAACCGTCATGACTTTTTAAAAATATATTAAAAATCAGATTTATTTGATTTAAATTGATTTATTAGACTTCTTTAAAAGTTATATTGTCCAGTTTTGTCCTCCTATAGTAAAGAAACAGATTATTTGGGTAGATCTAATATTAGACATTATTTGGAGTAAAAACTCTCACTTGGATGAATTTTTTAGCCAACAAATTTTAAAAATTACACAATGATTTTTGAGTGATTTCTTTTTTTGTCGCATCAACAAATTCAACAACAAAATTGCTTATGTATTTCTCTGTTGTTGATTTAAATCGGCGATTTATTAAAAAAAAATCAAGGCGATTTAAATCTTGATTTTAAATCAAGGTGATTTAAATCGTGCCAACACTGCCTGGCTTCATGTATTTTGACAGGCTCTCTAACCTGAAGGACATTCTCATTAGTGCAAGTTGAATGAAGTCAGGATAATGATTCAAGACACGGTAAGAAAAGAGAAGGGGAGAAAAGAGGAAAGTCAAGATGTGAAAATGAAAATAGGCCTTCAAACACAAGGCAGTGAAGAAAGATATGTTGAAAGTAGGAGAAAATAATTTGAGACAAGAAGAGGAGAAAAGACCAGAAAGGCAGAGAGATAGAAAGAAAGATGGCGACGTACAATGTTAATCAATGTATGCAATATTTATTGTATGGATGTTTCTTCCGTGGAAATTTGTGGACCAGCTATATATTGAAGTCATCTCACTCTCAGAAATGTTGGTTAAAATCATCAGGTTGGTTCAAATATGAACCTACCAACTGTTGGTTAAAAATAAATTGTATGTAAAACATATGGGATTTTTTTTAACCAACAGTTGGTAGGTTCATATTTTAACCAACCTAAAAACTTTTCTGAGAGTGCTGTACAATGTATCAACTTGCAAAAAAAAAATATATCCTAAATTTCTAATACGATTGCTCATGCAATTATTCAAAGAATCAAAAATTGCGTTCTCAGCATTGTGACGAAGACAGTCTACTGCGCAGAAACTCAGTACACACAACAAAAATAGTGATTCTTTCGAATTGAGTTTCATCATGTGGAAATGCCTGAATGTCCCAAAATATCGATTACCACTTTATATACCAAGCAATAGTTTGTACACACTTACCTCACATCCTCTGTTGATAATGAATTGTCTCATAATAAGCCAAATTCATCTAAATCAGCCATTGATGTATGAAATTACACGAACCTCCTTCCACCAGTGATGGAACCGGCCGTATTCCTGTACACCAAAGACTGAAGGAAATAACAAAGACACATGGATAACCTGCCCTCCCTATGTGAGATTTCTGAGGTCAACAAACTTGTACTGATTTTGACAGCTCTGTGACAGAATGACGACTCGAGTGACCAGGAGCCCAGCTCAGATAAGCTGATAATAATTTGCTAATCTATTTTCAGGATCTACCATATACCACACTGTATTTTCATTTCCGTCTACCGTTCGCATGATCTACGGTGCATGGTGCACAGCTATTGTGACGTATTGCTGCACATGAATAAACTGTTGGACACCGTGTGTGCTGTATATGAACAAGGAACTCCTTGATGTGAATTATGGTCTAAGTACAAAGCCGTGCACGTACATGTTTGTGCATATAATACAAGGGTAGCCCCCGTATAGAAAAAGAAGTCTGCTGTCTTCTTTAGAGAAGTTACATTCTGGACTCAGGATGGAAAATAAGTGAGCTTATTATAAATTACACTTGCAATGTTCCATGAAACGGACTGATCTTAAAATTCTCTTAGATTTCACCTAGAACTAGACACAATTTACAACTTAACTGGACCAAAATCTGATCCAAGAATGATCAACATTGCTTCAAGCAATAGTCGCGCGGGCACAATTTCACGGGGAGGGGGGTGACGTCACTCACCCGAATAACATCTTCCCACTTTTAGGGTCTTGCGAGCCGGAGAGCAAAAACAATGCTTGAAATGTAAATTTGTCATCAAAATGTACAATATTAAAGTTTTACAAAGAGTACATTATCTGCCCGCATAATGAGGTGGCGGTTGCGAAAATATGGGTAATTTCACAAGGGGGGGGGGGGGGGGGGGGCTGCAGCCCACCCCTCCCCCTCCCCGCCTCGTAGGCCTACGCTTCAAACTAATGATATAATGTTGATAAAAAAAACTTGCAAATAAGAGGGGCTTGTGGTGACTTCCAACTCTGATAACCGTGTAAATTTCACTGGTGATAAATTTGCATGGCTTGTGCACATTTTTGTATTATTCAGTGACACCTTTTTTTCACTCAAAGTATGAAGGTCGCATCCGCCGGGTATACTATTTGAAACATGAGGAGCTGAGATCAGAAAGGAAACAATATGCTAGATGATCATTTGTCATATCGGGAAACCAGTGGCGTAGGCCTACCCAGGATTTTTTATTTTTCTGTTATTCTTCATTTTCTCACAAGCAACAAACAAAAAAAAAACAAAAAAAATCAGCAGCATTTTGGGGTTAAAAACAAGCTTTTTTTCTTTTCTAAACACCTAAAACACTGCTAAAGGGGTGTTTGAACACCTAAAACATGGTACGTATGTGGGAACCCCAAACTTAGCAGTGTATATATTTGACACTTTATCAGAAAATCATTGTATCTTGAGAGAAGCCTAACCCAGCTACCTACTGGTCGTGTCAACCAGGAGCAGCTACAGTACAGGGCCTATGGTAGTCTTACAGTGCAGACACTCTTTTACGACTGACCAGGATTTGTGCATGCAAACTTGAGCGACAGTCGGCCTTTTTTTTGGTGTGTATGACCAGCCCTAGTAACCAAAATAACCAAAATGATATTGGAGTTTATCATTTCTGCCTGCACCGCTTTTCGTAGAATCCATAAAAATAGACACAATTTTGCAGTTTCTATTCACCTGTCAAAATAAAAAGCTATGTCTCAAACAGCAACTGATTTTTAAGAAACTGTACTGTAGGACTGACCGTTTCAATTCAAGAAAAACAATGCCGCATCAGTTTCAAAACAATAAGAAGAAAAAACAACAGGTAGATAGATGAAATCCTAAGTGAAATTCCAATAAGGATTTTTGGATATATCAGAGGTATGAAGACATAACATTTGAAATGAAATGTAGAACGGGGTTTTAGGGGGGTTTTTTCCAAAAAATAATGTAATTATTTATAAACGTCAGTTGCGGTTCCAGGCACCTAAAATATGACGACCCCCTCCTTTTTCTCTCTCCTTTTTTTTAGACTTGTGCACCTCCGTCTGGATCTGACGTTAATGTTGTTGAACGTTTTATTCTGTTCGCGTGATCCGACATGAATTGTAGTCCGGCATTGTTTGCTCCGGGCTCTATATCATCGAAGATGCAGGGATGAGGTTAGGTGCATGACAGATTATTATTTATTATCAATGCTTTATTGTGTTCAGGAATTAGTATGTAGGCCAGCAAAACACAATATAGGCCTAGTTAAAAACTGAAATTCGCAGCAAATAAACAGACTAGCATGGCTCTCAAATGTTGATATTGTATGCAAATGAGTGCAAAGTTCATCAAAGCTTTTTGACCGAATGTATTGTTATGGATCATAGTCGACAGCACTGCCTCGGCCAATGTTGACTGAATTCACGAAATGAAAGTACGTCCTCTTCGTCAAAGACATTTTATTAAAAAATCTTTCCTATCAGTTTATTTGGTCATTTAAAAAAAAATAATACATTTATATGCAGTGCTTCGATTCTTTTTATTCATTTTTTTTTTTTTGGGGGGGGGCTTGCAGAGGGTGATGCCCCCACCCCCCAAAATAAATGAAATAAATCGTAATCCACCGGATGTCGTATGGAGCATATACACTCCTCGCTCCGTTACCCCCTCTCTCTCTCTCCCTCTTTCTCTCCTCCCTCTCTCTCTCTCCCATCTCTCTCTCTCCCCCTCCCTCTCTCTGTCTCTCTGTCTCTCTGTCTCTGTCTCTCTGTCTCTCTCTCTCCATATTGATTTTCTACTTTTCTAGTGGACTCAAAGAAATTCGGAAAGCAGTTTTAGAAATAAAAACATTACACTTGTATTTATTATTGCGCGACGAATGAAATGAAAAAAATGCAAGATATATACAAGGAAAAGGCAACTCTCTTGCCTTTATAAAATTATGCCACAGAGCATAGCGCCCAAGTGGAGGAAGGGTCTGTGAAGCTCTGCATCCAAGATTTTGCGTTTTTGTAGCATAAAAACTATGCATTATGGTCAGTGACGTATCTACTGGGGCAGGGGCACGTGCTCCGAGTGCCTTTTTGAGGGGGCGCAAAAAACGCAAAAGAGAAAAAAACGGGAAAATGAAGAAAAATCATATGCGCCCAAAACCGCAGGCTAAATGCATTAGAAATACAGTAGGGTTAAAAATGCAAAAATTTCTAAAGGTCGGTCGCTTTGCTCCCTCTCACAATTATTTCTTTCAGGATCTCGTAATTTCGCGCCCCAATATTTAGTTCTTAACTAGCTTTTTTCAAGGATTCAAAATTGAAAGATAAAGATGTAGGCCTAGTTGTCGTTGCTTTGCTCGCTCTCATGTAAGTTTCATTTGCCTCTTGCTAAATATTGCGCCCCAATATATATAATTGTGATAAATGAAAATGAGAGAATAATGGTTGAGTAGCTTAAATCAAAGTTCCCCAGAGCTGTCCTCCCTTATGTATATATATATATATATATATATATATACATATATATATATATATATATATATATATATATATATATATATATATATATATATATATATATATATATATATATATATATATAGTGTGTGTGTGTGTATAAAACAGCATTTACAAAGGTTCAACATTTCCAAGAAATCTCAACTTCGGTCATTTTGCTAAATTCTAAATTTCTCAAGGTTTTTCGTTAATATTGCTCCCAGTTTTAGAAGGGATAAAACAGAAAAAAAATTGTCAATGTACAAAATTCGCACTTCTCTTCCGTTCAATTTTTCAGTGGTCAATTAAAAAAACTTCCTAGGTAAAATGCGCAACATAATGTGTTTTTAAGTGTTAAAAATGCAAAACAAATTGCCGCTCGGTCGCTTTGCAACCTCGCTTGAACAATAACGTAGAGAAATTTGGGCACCCCGGGGGGGGGGGGGGGGTCGCGCAACTTCGTTGTTGGCGCAGGGTGCCATAATCCCTAGATACGCCACTGATTATGGTTAAATATAATTGTTTGTGTGAGTGAGCGCTACAGCTACAATCGAGCAAAAAAATCTTAATTATTATGTTTTCAATTACACAGGCAAATCACAGCTTATGTAGTGATTTTAAATATACCATATGCGCTAAATTGATCACCACCTAATTATCGCTCAATATTTTGGGCAGGGGTAAGATGGCACATTAACACTTTGTCATTGTTTTAATGCAATTACGAAGGAAACATTTTCACTAATGATCTGTTAACAAATTTTATCGCCATTGCATGCAGCAGTTGTACTCTATCCGAGCCAGGGTCAGTGCCGCATCATGGCCTTGGGGTGTCACTTTTTTCGTTGGCGTACCTAGGGGCTTGTTTTCAATGAACGGTAAACGGAAACCTCGAAACCTGTACAGAGTAACTTATGCCAGAAAGTCAAGCTATCAACCAACGACCTTGGAGAAAATTAGAATTTAACTGACAGTTTGGGCATTTCTATCACTGCATTATCTCATAATAAAGGATCTACTGATTTTAATGCTGGAGTAAAACTCGGATTTCGTCCTAATCTTGTACGTTCTAAATTCAGTAAAGTCCATTGATTTATTACGACATCTGCTGGGTTTATATATCATGTACATTAGAAGAAAAGTAGATCTTCTCTAATTCATTTTCATACTTGGCCTCACAAATATAATCTAGATGTAGATAACCAACGCAGGACGCTAGGACATATTATGCTCAAGCTCCGGATTTTATTTCGTCATAAATGTAAGGTGATGGTTAGGCTTGCAACTTGGTTTTAGATTAGGTTTAGGGTTGGGGTTAACTATAGGGTTTTGGTTAGGGTCGTAGAAAGTATTCGATTCATGTAGTATATTGACCGCGGAACAATGTGTTAGAACCCTATGAAGAGATGAAGCACCCTCTCAACGGAGTTTGGCAGCTGATGTACTCTTGCTCGTTTTGGAGAACGGTGCAATGTACCTTAGGTATTTCTTGCATTCCTTCCTTGCCCGCTTGTTGATGAAGGTATAAATGAGGGGATCCCAGATGGCATTCGTGTATCCTAGCAACATGGTGAAAACGGCAAACCAATGACCCTCACTGACCCGGATATAATTGGAATGGACAAGCAGGTAGGGCATCCAACAGATGAGCGTGGTGAGGACGAGGAGGGCGCCTGGCAAACAACGGGGGGGGGGGGGGGGGGGGGAGAAGAAGAAAAAGAAGAATTACCATATAGATATCATTTGAAGAGATGTCTGTGTTCAAACTAAATTCAAATATTTATCGCACTGCAATGAAAGTCTGAATGAGTGACATACGAAATGTAAACCAACAAGAAACTTTTGTTTGCGATTAACATCAATTATGTTGGTGGTGTAAATTTTTGGCCGACATGCCTGTGAAATGCGAGTCATAGCGCACAAATCATTCGCCGATGGGGCTAAAACTTGAAATGTTAGTTTTACAAGAGTCATTTACCCCATTTACCAAATTTTAACCAATCTGAAAGTTTTAAAGGTTTAACCCTTGGGTGATCTGACGCGTATCCCCCCCCCCCCCCTCCCTCCCCCTCCGGCCATGACAAGAAATCGCCGCACATGGACGCGATAAATTGATAACGTTTATATATGAATAATTATAAATGACCCGAAGGCCAAAAGTGAGAGAAAGAAGAGACTTTTCAACGACTCGTCAAAACTGCACCGACTACGACCTTATTATGGAAGAAATTGCAATAAGATTTTATCTAGAAATATATCAATGGATGATCAGAGAGGCTTTCCAAATAGTCATATGAATAGTAAAAGTAAAATCACGTGACAATGTAAGCCTTCACCAGTCGGGGAAATAGAGATCGGCTACACAGAGGGGACGCTTTATGCGACGGCCCCGACATCGCCCCTTTCTGGGACTGATTGGGTATTTTCTCTGACAGAAATTTAGGCCAATAATAAATTAAGTTTTCTCATTCATATTACTATTCGGAACCTCAACCATGAACATTTCAAAATAATGAACATTAATTTCTAAACCATCGTAAGTACAAGTTCGCCCGGCCGACATGCCATTTAAAAACGGGAATTAATTTTAAAAAACACGCGTTTCAATGGCATGTCTGTGAACTTGTATTTACGACGGTTTGTGAAACAATGCCTGGATTCCATTTCTTTCCAAATCAGGTCGTTGACGGACTGTGAGAGGTTGATGGTCCTTACCCATAATGGCGACCCTCTTGTCTGCAGACAGCTGACTCTGTCTTGCTTCCCTCTGCCTCTTCCGATCTCGATCATCAACGACATCGGATTCTTCCCAGCTTGGTTCCGGCAATGCAGGGACGGTGAACTGCGTACGGGATTTGTTCGTAAACGCCGTCGTTGTCAAGGTACCTACGCTTGCAACCATACTGCCATAAGTTCCCTTTTCCGGATTGTATATGTCAATTTTGTCTGAACCTAACGGTACCTTAGTTTCACTGACATCTCCTTGATCATTTGGCTGTTGCTTTGGTAGTTTCTGCTCTTCCACCTGATACAAGTTCGTCTGGTTCTGCTGGCTGAGCTGCATCTGACCATGTGATTGGTCTAGCGGTTGACATCCCGGTTGGCATCCCGCTTGGCACTTTTGATCATCAGTGGCAGATTGATCCGTTGGTGACGTTGGCAGCTGCTGCGAGACCATCGCCGAATTGTAGCCGCTTGGCATTGACTGCCTCTTGCTCCGTGACATCTTTCTTCGATCCCTGTAAGATGAGTACTCCCGCTTGCTGTAGGATCTCAGAAGCTTCTGCTTTGTCCAGATGAAGTACACAATCGCCGCGTAGCAGATGGCAACCATCGGTATCGCTAGGCCGAAGATCGATATCGCGCAGACGATTCGGAAAATGTTGTGATCCCATCGAGGAGAGCAGTGCCATGTGTTTGGCGAGTAGGAGTATTCAGATAGGACGTCGACAGTGGGCATAAATGCCATGAGGAAGGCGGAACACCAGGAGAAAGTGATCATGGTGAAGATACGGAAACGGTTTGGCGGGAAACGGCTGGAGTATACAACTATCAGGAATCGATCGATGGCTATGGCGAGGACTGTCGGGAAGTTTGCGAGTGTGAACATAGTGGCGAAGAAACCGTTGACCTATTTGATAAATATGAAAAACATATTGAGGAAAATTAGTAACCTACATGTATAAGACATCGCATTTTTACTCAGTGGTTTGTTAGTGAATTATCTACATTGGAATCTAAAGCTTATCCATTATAAATCCCATATTTTTAAAATGAAAATCAGACATTACATGAACGATCTGAATTGATAAAAGGATTCAGATGCCGAAATGACCGAGGCCCGGCCAAAAAGGCCAAAGATGGAGAGAAAAGTAGGGTAAAGCGGGGAAAAACAAGGGAGAAAATTGTAATTCTTTCATCTTACTACCCCTCTCCCTCCCATCAAATATGTGAGGACCAGCGGGATTCAGAAAATCAAGGTCCAGGGAAAATCCTCCTTCTGACATAATTCCTGGATCATGTAGCTGTGGAAAGGCTAAATGACATTAAAATTCGGAAGTAATTATTCTAATAATTTCTTGTCGGACATGTGGGCAAGGAGGACTACCTCATTTTTAAAGCAAGTATGATTTCTGCCTCTTCCTGTAATTACTGATAATCATCAACGCATGTTTTGTCTTCTTTTTTTTTATGTCATCACCTTTATCATCTGACCATGTTCAAAGACTTCCGGAGATTATAATGACAATGCAGAATTTCTCATTGTTAAGTTGGTTTTTTATTATATAACTTCCGATGTCTGGAGGCTATAATAGAAATGTGCATGTTCCAGAATGTTAACATACTTCTAGAAGAAACTTTATATCAAATGCTTCCGTTTATAGTAGTCAGCTGCGGGACAACCATGTCGTTGACAATGATAATTACCATATCATTTTCAGTGGTCAGTGAGCTAATTTAATGTCCATGTTGGACATGATTCATCAAATCTTAGGGATTTATTTTTTTAGAACCCCACAAAAGCTGCAGCAAAACCACGGGATAACATGATGTCTTATCTCTTATGGTATGGATATATCAGAACTTCTTTTGAAAGAGTAAACCTAATAAAGATGACCTTGATGGCTACTTAGATTATTGCACAGGTCTGACTTAATCATTATCCCTAGGATCGGATCATCGCTTCTCTGGGGAAAGGGAAATCCCCATACACACATACACACGCACCCCTCACCAACGTTTCTGGCTGAATCATTGATTGATAGGTCGAGTGGATTTGAAATTTTGATAATACATCACATCTTATTGGTTTTGATTATCACAGAACTCTTAAGACGTGATTCACATGCCTCTTTTGAAGACAAATGAAGAAAAAAAGAAGAAGCATTTCCTGGTTGTATTTGTCCATCGAGAGTCCAAGACAAGCCCAACGAGTGCTCTAATATATTTGAATAGCTGAATCAGAGCAGATGACCCAGACAGTTTCCGTAGACAGCGAGATGCACCACTCACCCGGAAACATGGGTCATTTACGATAGTCACAGGGTGGTCGTTGTTACCCCTCCTACTTTCTTTGAAAAGGGAACTAATTCATGCATATACTTTATTTGTTCTTAAAAGCCGCACATCAGAAGATAAACTCACGGTGGTGAGTTTATAAGGGGAGTCGTAGAAAGAGTGGAATGAAACATCCAAACCAAAACTTATTATTATTATTATTATTTTAGTATGTTCAAATTCAAATTCAAATTCATATTTATTTAATTTCCAACAGAAAGAAAAGACAATGGCTTTACAGATATTGTAACAGAAAATATGAAAAACATATGTACAAATTCATTTTTCTTAATAAGTGTACAAGTACACTGAACATATAGATAAATTATTATAATGAATTATTAAAAGAAATTCATGATTTCTGGGGAAATGTGGGGATCCACTAAAAAGCAGTGCTTGCAATTTGTGGATCTCCCAGGGAAAATAAAATTGTTTCAAATTGTGCCTACGAAGACTTGGAAAACACAACTGAAAAAGCTAACATTGTTGTCGGCAAATTTTAAAGTTTGAGGATCCTTTCTTTTACCATGTTTAACATTGAATTTGTATTGTTATATTGTTACATCTTAACATTTTTTTACAAGATGGGAGGACCCCCCCCAAAAAAAAAAAGCTAAAAAGTCGGATGGATAACAGAATGTTGAATGATTCGAACATTTCTTTGTATTGATTTGATGGTGTGTTTGAGTACATTCATAAGCTCAATAGACTTGTTTCTTTGAAAAGAAAACACTAAATTTGTATCATTACCTAGTCTTGAATTTTGGTCATGACTTTTCTGGCAGAATGCAATGTTTATTCTATATGACAACTCATCAGAATCTATGATAGCTAAGTTAAAGTAAGAAGTATAGGAGGGTGAGGAATTCAAACCGGTCGTGTCAACCAAAGAATATGCAGTGCTATAATTATGTGCAGATTTACGGTGGTTTCTTTTCTTTTAAAAAGTATTCTTATTAATTTTTAATGCTTTACTGGTCCAAGCAGATCATATCCGGTTTCGTTGACCATCTAGAATGAGCTTTAGCACGCTTCTAATACTAAAAAATACTTCGAATACTTTTAAGAAACACATCATAATTACTGTAAAGTTAGAAAAATAGAGGTGTCGTAGTGGAGTGGTTTAATCACTTGACTTGGAATGCAACAGTCGTTCGAACCCCGGCACGGCACTTATGCCCTTGAGCAAGGCATTTTATCTACATTGCTCCTCCCCACCCAGGTGGGTGGGGAGGATGCGTACCCGGTAGAATGCGAAAGTCATTGTGGTTGGATTAGCATGTGAGCGCTTGGAAACAGGCGACTGGCTGGAATGCTCCCCAGAGGAGTGGAGAATGTGCACTGTATGTGTAATGTGCAAAATCGCAACTGAATCCAGTGACCGGGGTAATAATGCTGTAAGCACTTTGGTCGGTTATATTGTAACTGTTAAGGCGCTACATAAGAAACAACTACTACTATTATTATTATTACCGCAACAAAGACACTCGGAATTTTCCCGCCATTGAGACTGGACGGGTCAGAAAGAGTTACGTAACGCGGGAAACTTCGCTATCATGAGAGCACCTGTCATTTCCTTATGAGGAAAACAGTTCCAATTCTTGCTCATTCTCGAAATTTAGCCCGGAACTCCAAATTATACATACATGTATATATTTGAAAGGTTGCAAGGACCACTTTAAATTCCAACTTCCTCATAAGACTCTGGTGTCTAATTATACGTTATTCCCTGATCATTTCCTGAACATTTATTGGGATCTAGATTTCTGAGAACTCATCTCTAATGAAATGTCATGGATCGATTGCAAGAATACTGCGATGCGGCACAGTTGATTGTTGCGATACAGTTTTGTTTTATACCGTCTTTATTATCTGTAAAAACACATTTATAAAGCCACCATGTAGCAATTAAAGAACATTTCTTTTGGAAGGATATGGTATAATGTGTGTCGGTATACTTACTGCATACTTGAAGTCTAGAAAACGTCCGATATGTTTTCAAGTGTAAATTATGCAGATTATGTTCATATAACATACTTCACGTAATTACAATAAAATTATACCTCCTCAGTCTGTATTAGCTAGACGTATCTCGATGTAAATTTCTATAGAAGATTTCTAAATGAAACGTAAATTTCCGTAGAAAATTCACAATTTATTACAACTTTGTGTTGCTTGGCTCTACTCAATGATATTTGCAATACATGAAGACATATGATTATCCGATTGTTTTACCCGGGGGGGGGGGGGGGGTACTCACGTATATTGGGTATACGGGGATGTGCCGCTGGGAAGGGTGACTTTTTGAAGAAAGATCCTTAGACATGGGTCCCCTTTTCATTAAAAAGATCCTTAGACATGGGTCCCATTTTTCCCCAAAAAATCCTTAGACATGGGTCTCTTATCCCGGCTCTTATCATTTGTTTCATTCCTCTCTTTTCTCCCTCATTTGTCCGGGAAATCCTTAGACATGGGTCCATTTTTCACAAAAAATCCTTAGACATGGGTGCCTATTTACAGCAAAAGGACCCTTGGATGTGGGTATGGGTCTGGAGTTCTCAGCCGCACACCCCCGTCCGATTATAATCTGAGTACCCCCCCCCCCCCCGGGTTGTTTTACTGTTTAGTTGGATGTAAAGTGGTGTCAAACCAGGGAAAACTGGCATTTACTACTTTCTTCTTCATTATCGGGTTTTTCTCAAAATTTCACTTACCCGTTTTTTAAATAATTATATCTGACGTCATTCAAATTATCATGGTGTCGGATGAACTTCATGCCGGTCAACTGAAACTAAGAAAGGTCAAGTGCAAAATTGTTTATTGCTCAGCCTGTGGGTTAAAGTACTAATTATCCTTGACCATTTTCATAATAGAATAGCTAAAGGAAACTTCGGATATGACTGTACTTTGTTTGTCTCTTTTTTAGTAATATTATAAAGACTATAGGCAATATGTCAATTTAATATGGCACAGGCTGCGTAGTCATAAGTCGGTATCTAATTTTATTCTGTTTATAATGCGACGGACTTTAGTCATACCAAAATTTAACATGTTAAAAATATGCCGACGAAGGTTGAAAATTACAAGTTTACCTAGAATGTGATGTTCCCCAACCGGTGCTCCGACACAATGCTCTGGCGACAATTATTGTTCCAGGCTTTTTTTTAAAGTTAGGTTTAGGGGTAAGGTTAGGGATCGTGTTTGATCCAGGGTTGAAGTTAGGAATCCGGGAATGGTAGGTTACCATGGTTACTGACCACGAAGCAGTTGTAGCCAGCGCATGTGATGTACAAAAGTCACATCCACGTACCCCTCTAGTGACGCCAATGCTATGTACTATACCTATCATTTAACTATATCCCGCCCTATATCTGTCTGCTAAAACAGTGTTAATTGTTTTGCCTTTTTACAGTGTCACTGGCCATTTGAAGAATCAATCAATTATGTTTTAAATCGTCACCGAGTGAGTCAAACCTTGCTTTTCAATTATGTAACATTTATCTGCGAATTGCTTGTGAAAATGATAATGTCCGTGATTATAAGGGGAAAAAACAACAACAAACGATTCGTTTGATTAGGTTTCACTAATTAGGTTAAACCTTCAAATTGAATATTATTTTGTGGTAATCATGATATTAGTGACATTTTCAAAATGAATACTAATTATAGCATTATGGTTATCAAGTAGAGAGAGAGAGAGAGAGAGAGAGAGAGTAGTATAATTATATGCACAAATGATCATCATTTTAATACAAATTATAATCATAAACAGGATCAACACTCTTGTAAATTGTAGAGGGCCCCAAAAAGTCATAAATGAATTCGACTACCTTGCAAAGAATTACATGGTTCCGCAAAAGAACCCCGTCGTCGAAGATGGAATACAGGGCGAAAGGCATGCTGGTGAGTGTGATCCCTAAATCGGCAACGCTAAGATTCAAGACGAGGAGATGATGGGGTACGTTCCTCAGACTGCGCAGGCGTAGAATGGTTCCTATGGCAACAGAATTGGCGACCAGTGATGTGATGATGATAATCGCAAGACTGGAAGATATGTCAGTATACAAGTAATGAAAGAACGAAAACAGATTTGAAAGAGCACAATTTCCGACCAATCCTCAGTTATCCGAATAAGTTTTTCAATGGAATTCTTATCTCATTAGGGCCTTTCTGATTGGAACCAACATTATAATTATAGGATCGATAGCATTTGTATTTCACAGAACTCATCTCTTTTTTAATGACTTATTAGGAATGACAGTAGAAGCATTGAATTTCCAAAATTAATCGAAACAAAACAAAATAAAAATCGAGGTCTGACCAGTAGTCGCCAATATCCTACATCATAAAACGTCCATATTTGTGTTACAAGAATGTAAAAAGCCATTACAAAATAATGCCTTAAAAAAAAAAAAAAAAAAAAAAAAAAAAAACTCCACATGGCAACAGCAGATAGTCAGGAGTATAACCATGTTCCACGTCTGTTTTACGTTCTGCCCTATTACCATGATTACCGAACATTTTCATTCTGTGTTTTAAAATAAATTCATTTTTATTTTACGCTTCTAATATTTGCATTTGAAGTTAAAACTGCACACCTTTTGACGCCAGTAAAAGCAATTTCTATCGCATAATAAATAGACTCATCAATTACTGTCGTTCAACATTTTGACATTGATAACTCAATTATCCCTTGACAACGTCCCGGTTTCGGAGATCTAATTAAACGAGGAAACGTGTCCCAACCTCAGGATGTGGATTAATTAATCTTAATCAAGTCTACGTCAAATCTAGGTTTGTGGCGCACTATCAATTCAGTTATAATCGGTGTAATGTCACTGTGCTGCGAATAAACAAAATCTTCTTGATCTACTTCATAACGATTTAATTGTCGGTTTCACTCAATAATTAATGTCTTAACTGCCTTCGTATTCTAAAACTTATTTTCTGTCTCTAACCTTTTCGCGCTTTACCAAAGTGAAAAAGTATGACCGACTGGGATTGAACTTACAAACTGCACAACATAATCGTGCAATTATATGGGTCTGCATTATCCATATTAAACATGTTAATGTTCCCATCACCGCATTTTTCGAGCTTTATATCCAATCATTCTCCTCTATAATACGCTAGGTTTAAATTCAATAAGATATACTCGATTGTGTTCGATTCTTTTATATTAGTGCATTTTATGAAAAAAATACATTTTTTTCTATAAAGAAGTGTCAACAAATTTGATTGCTCGCTCCCCTTGCTTGCAAAATTTAGAAACTGATTAGTTAAAATTCTGGTAAGAGACGTCAGCCCCTCCAGCATGTTCGGCCTAATCATGGAATTATGCCCATACGCCTAATTATAAGTGCCGTTCAGTCTCGGCTCAAAAGGCTACAATCTCTAGATCTCTTTTTTTTCTTCATCATAATTATTTAAAAGTGTTACCATTTTTTACCTCACACTCTCACAAAGCAGTAGCCAGTAGTCTTGCTGAGAACGGATACCATTTTTTTCTTCGAAGTGAGTCAGGTTATCGTGAAATAGAGATAGTGAAGTCATCATGAGTTGGTTCTGTTCCATCTTATTATGCAATATTGCTTCTCTGCATCCACATATCTGGACAAAGTTGATATCGTCTGCGATAAAATATGAGACAGAGAGAGAGTGAAATAGATAGAACATACATTTACAAACAATTTTACTCGCGTATCAAATATATATAATACCAAATATATATAATACCATGAATAGTTCAATTTTGTACCCATGACAATAAGGCAAACTGGTAACTCTTATTTCAATATTGGAATTCTCCTTGAAAACATGTAAAAAAAAAAATGTTATTAAAGACATTTGAATTACAAAATTCTATTGAACCATTACAAAGTTACCCAATATATCCTTAACTGTGAGGGAAACACTTTTTGTTCGCGGGAGGACATTTGAAAATGTGTAGCCAGTATCATGGACAAAAAGTTTCGTCTATCACTGAAATAAAATTTAAAAAAAATATGTAAAAAAAAAAAAAAAAAAAAATGAATAAATTTGTGCGCACAGCAACTGGAAATGTTCTCCGTGAATGACATTTCATACATATGACCACATTGCTAATTCGCATATTCCCTCATATCAGAAATCGAAACACATTATTTATTCTTTGTCTCTCTGATGGACTTTAGGGGGAACAACCTGTCTGTACTCCCTTTTATACAAAATCTGACAGCCCTCAAGTACACAAAAAGATTTTTTTTTCCAATTGTGCCCCCTCAAATTATTTGTTAAACAGAATCTTGAAGCCACCATGCTTTGTCCGATTTTTCTCAAACTGACACTATTATCTTTCCGGGTTTTTCTTCTTTTACAAAGCAAACTTTCTTTAAAAGGTTAATTCCTATCGATGTGATGTTCGCTTCAGATGGGATTATTTCGTTTCTGGCATGTCTTGTAGTATGGCAGGTCGGCTTAAGGAGCTGCGTTCTAGAATGTTATGAAATGTCACTGGTTGATTGAGGCATCATCCTCCCTTCCTTCCTACCCGTCTCCTGCCTGCCTGCCTACTGCCCGTCGGTCATGAGGCCTTGCCCCCTCCCAACGCACCTGTGCATAGTATCTTTCTCCTTTATCTCATTCTCCTCCTCCTCCTCCTCCTCCTCCCTTTCTCCTTACCCTTCTTCTACTACTTTTTCTTCTTCTCCCTTATTCTTTTCATTTGCTTTGATTCTTTTTCTTTCTTAATTTTTCTTAATTCTTCTTCTTTTATCGTGTTAATTATTACCCACCGTTTCATTTCACTGACACAAAATACAATTGCAAGTATCAGTGGCGGATCCGGGATTTCTTGAGGGAGGGGGCTCAATCTTGACAAAATTTTCTGACCAGCAAAAAAAAAAAGGTCCTCAGCTTTTTTTGGCCCCTTTTTCACTCAAACAAATATCTGACAAGCAAAAAAAACAAACAAAAAAAACAAAAAAAAAAATTAATAAATAAACAAAAAAAGGTCCTCAGCATTTTTTGGCCCCTTTATGGTCCCACGGGAGGGGGCCCGGGCCCCTCCCCTGGATCCGCCACTGGCAAGGGCAAGTATATTCAAAATCCAATTCAAATTTTATCAGGTCATACTTTGCAACAAAAAGAGCCAGGTGAAATTTAGCTGAAGGAAGTAAATAGAATTATGGGAGTAGAATTCAACGATATTTTTAACAAAAGGTCGTTCTATCTATGGAACGCTCACAATCCTATATAGGAAAGCAGATTTTAAGAATCAAACATGCTTTACGGTCAGGTTTGTAATGAAATTTGATCAATAATATCAAAGGCAATTTGAAAACCAAAGAGAAGCAGAGGTAGGACTAGCAAGACTAGATACATTTTCATAAGTGATCAGACCCGACTCACTGGATGGTTTCTAGGAAGCGTCCAAGACTCCAACAAGAGACTGCTCGCATTCTCCCAGCAACCAATGCTTAATCAAGTTTGTAGATAAGAGGACTTATGAGGATGCAGTTTTTCTAAGAGATTCATAACCTTGCAAAAAGATTTGTTATTCTGTCAAGATGGAGACAAAGAAATTACCAAAATGTACTTAGATATACTATATTCAAGAGGGGCACGTCCAGTAGTTTCACAAATTGACAAAGGTATAGTCCTCCTGTGATGAGATAGTGACCCTGTTGTAATGGTGTTCCATTCCTGTCTGTTTGTTTATGTCATTGATTCCCCGTCCCTCCTTACGGCCATTGGTACACAATTTTTTAATTCTGAAAAAGTCCCTCAATTTATGTGAATTTTGCTCTGCATTATTTCTAGGAAATTGCCTTTTTAATAATGTCTGTATTCTTGACGTCTCCTAGCAGTTTCATCTATTAACACCGTTTCTTTTCCTTCACCCTGGAAGTCAAGGGGTACAAAAGGCAATTTCTCTCACAATTTTCTGAATCTTTCATAAATCATGGACTGAAAATTATAAAACAGAAGACTTTCCCCTTTTTTCAATTGTCGGCAATTTAAAACATCCGAGGATCGCCCTCCCCTCCACTTTTTTCTTTTTTGCTCGCTTGCTCGACTGGACTACTTCGGCAAATTAAGCATTTGATCTTCCTAAATACATTTCTGAAATAAAGTGTGGTCCAAGCAAACATGCCCTTTCACTTAATAAACTTGCAGATCTATATGGGTACAATATTCCGATAAACATTTCCTGGGATAACCGTTGAAGGTCAAAACATTTTAACAAAAGTTATCACAACATATACATTTTTTTTATTCAATGCATACAAATCTGAAATAGATTTTAAGTTAGATCTAATCTAATGTCACAATTTGTCATAGGTTTATAGCCAATAGATCTGACTGTTATATCTAACGTTAGATCCAATGCATAACTGTTACTGTTAGGCCTTAATTTTTTAAACTTGTCATACAAATACAAGTATGTACAAGTAGTTACTTACCAGATTATTAGCGAATAATCAATTTCTTTCTGCTCCTGCTAGCTGTCGCTACAGCCTTATTTTCTCTTTATGGATGAGCACATGTAGAAAATCGCAGTCGGAAATCTAAAACAAAATCCAAAAACACGAAGTTTATTTCAGGCTGTGCAAAACAAGCGTCCAAAAATCAAAAATCAATTTTTCGAATTTCAGGATTCCACAAAAGTTTTTCATTCGCTTTGAAATGTTGGAGTAGGCCTATAAGAAATCTGGGTCGGAGATATTCACATGATGGATATTCCGATTAACGTGAAGAGATAATTTCAATAATAGATTGACAAGGAAGAAATTGTTATTTAGAGCCTCGAAAATAAGAACTCAAGAAGAAAGTTTTCTGACCAGTGCGTATGTCCAGTGTGCCCCGCGGACAAAGAATAGGTGCTTGTATCGTCTGCACTCCTTCTCCTTGTCGTATGACGACGCGTGATTGTGAATTCCGCGCGAATTCTTCGATGTCAATTTCGGGCTTTGCAGGTGTTCACTAATACAAATAAGCGTAGGTTGACATTCTTCGTTCATGTGGAGTAATGGATCATTTATGAATGTAGAAATTTTATCTGACTTTTCTAAATTACTTTGGAAACGCTTGTATTTCAAAATAATTCAGTTATTTTGTTGAATACACAGAATATTCCAATCTTAAAAATGGAAGGCAAGAATGTTTTATGCGACATTTAAAAAAAATGAATGACAGAAAGTTCAAAAATATTACTTTTATTATTTCTACATAGGCATTTTATATAACTTCACACAAAAAATACATTTTTTGATCCACATTCAGTAGCTGTCAATATAATATAATAATATAATGTCAACGATTACATGATAAAATGTTTTTGTCCCAAATGGACTTCTCCACATATTAAGCGTACTGGCATAAAATAATTTTGTCCCTTGCCAAAATGCTTCTAAATTTTGCGGGTGAGCGAATCGAGCGAGACGATTTTTGAAAAACATTTTATTGTAGTAAGAGTGTAATTTTGTCATTTAAAGATACTAAATAAGATATAAAAACTACAAATAGTCCTACTTATTGCCCAAATATGGAGGTGTCGGTTTCCCGAATATTGGCAATTTCAAATGTTATGGAGGCTGCAGCCAAAAAGCCCCCCGCCTCGTAGGCCTAGATATGATACAATCATAGTGTTGACACCTTGTGTCGGTTCTTCAAAACAAACATACGTAATTTTTCGTGTTTCATCAGACTATTGAAAAACCTATTCCACATCTTCCTCTTGTTATTGAAGCTCATGAGATTTGATCACTGCAATTTGGCTCAAATTCATCTTAGGGGCGGATCCAGGATTCTGTTGAGCGGGGGGGGGGGGGGGTGGTGACAAGTCGAAAATCTCAGATAAGTAAACAAAAAAAAAAACCAAAAAAAAAACCACCCTTTTCAAGTGTCTTTTTTGTCTAACATTTGTTACGGGGGCACAAGAACACAATTTTTTGGGGGGGTACATTTTATGTAGATGATATGCCACATTGGGTTATGCCAGGGCACGTGCCCCCCCCCCCCTGCCCCTATCCGCCTTTGCATCACTAAAACTCGGCAGAAAAATCTGATTCTTAATGAATATCTCTCCAGAGACGTGGCTTTGTTGGTCTGGTTTGGGATGGCAGACGTTCATTTTGTCTCAAAGGAGAACAAAAATGATATAAACTTCGTCGATGAAATAACTGATCGAAGCCGTCTGGAAATCATAAAAATGATATTGTCACGCAGGTCAGATTCATATTCAAATTCCTTTCATTTTCCGCAAAATCGATCAATTAAGATAAAAATCATAGATTCTCAAATGATAAAAATCAGATACATGAAACATATGAAATAATTTACAGTGATTTTATTTGCAAAAGTTATATTCCCCCCCCCCCCCCCGTAGCATTTTCTATCATATGTGATGTGATATACATTTTAAAGCACATCGTATCTATAACATTTCAAAAATGAAAATAAGTTTAAAAAAGAAAATAGGATATATAAGACTACTTCTCGCTCTCTCGCTCTCTCTCTCTCTCTCTCTCTCTCTCTCTTTCTCTATTCCGCTCTCTATCGGCGGAATAGTATGACGTAACCATTTCTTGACTATCATATCCTGTTCATGTTAGCAAAAATTGACGGCCTGTCAACGGGGGGGGGGGGGGGGGGGGGAGGGGGTGGAATATCACTCAAGGAGAGTGGTTTGCGAATTGGTAGATTTGGGACACTGTGGTGTAGGATGAGTGCAAAAGAATGATGAAACAAAGAGAAATTATAATTTAATCCATCAGGTTAATCACTATGATCTTTCTTCAATAGTTTTCTTTGCCACCCTTTTCTTTTGCAGTCATGAAATATTGTATTCTTTTTCATAATACCAATGAGTTTCAAGTTTGTAAGTAGCATGGTCAGCGGTTATGATTAAACAGGACAGTCCATGATAAAAAAAAAAGGGGGGGGGGTCTATCACTACATAAATTCCTAAAGGCATGAAAGGAGGTATTTTCGTGTATCAAATCGAAATGTTGCCTTTGACTTGTTTGTCCTAAAAGTCCCATCCGTGTATTAGAATGGTAGAGTTTATGAGAACATTTTTTTCCACCGCGAGAGAACCCCCCCCCCCCCCCCCCTTATTATTATTATTTTTTTTAAGGTGGATTATCCTCCTCCTCGGTTCCACTGCCAACGCATGTTATAATATTGCGGATAAACCTTAATTTGCTGGTTTGGATCGCAGAGCAAGCTACTCAAATGTCCCTGTCATATTATAATACCCTCCTAAATTACTTAACTCCCCTGAATACCATGTTTATCTAATCATGAAATTTTTATACTCCATTTAAGCGTATGTATGTAGTGGACACATAACGGATGCACAGTGAATCTTTTAGGGAAGCCGGCCAATTAATAATTTTGGTATATAGTTCGTTATATACCGAGCAAGTCAGAATACATCTAGCCTAGTTTTCAATTCTGACTTCATTCAAAGTTGCATTTCACTGTCTTTGAAAGATTAAACTAACTTACATTTTATGTGACGATAAGTAATGCAAATACTCCTTTCAGAAATCTCCTCTAAGAGTACAATGAATCTTGATTTAACCTGCAGTTTCCTATTATCTCAAGATAATAAAGTGGTTCGCATATTTCCTTTTGCTCGGGGCTTGATTGAAAATTACAGTGGTTTGTATGAAATCTATATTTTTATCCCAGTCTCATCAGCGTGACCGACACTAGACAGACAATAGATCGAAGAAAATAATTACATTACCCCCAAATGGTCAAGATTTTTTTTCCCTTCAAATATCAGTCGGTTTTGAGTTGATCTGGCAGTGTGTTAGGATATTAAAATCCCACATATCCAACTATGAGCTCACAAAGAAATGATCAGTCGAGTACAGGACTTTTTAAAATTAATTCGATTAAGCAGTTGAGACCCTTAAGGGAAAAACGACTCAATTAAATGACCAGAAGTTAATTTCTTGGCTCACTGTTGTCTACGAGTCTCCTGAAAGAAAATGGATGGAAATGCGAATATGTTGAACTATAACTGAAATAAGAACAAATAATCAAAACAAACCCTTCAGACTCTTGCTCTAGACTTTGAAATACACATGTATATTAAATCTTGATTAATCATCCAGTAATGATTAATTGTATCGATCCTTCCTAAAGAAAATTACTACTTCCCCATACGAGATATTCGTGCAGTCTTCTAGTCTCCCCTTGCTCTTTTTTCATTTTTTTTTTTTAGCTTTGACTATATACGTACGTTTGTCAATTGAAAGGAACATTAAGCTGTAACAAATGAGAAGAATCCTTTTACACTACAAAATGATGATTCTATTGGGGAAGGGGAATTTTCTAATTTTGCATTTTCAACATCTTGGAGAAATGTACACGATTCAACGGAAGAAGACGACTCTCGGAAATGTAAAAAGTACTTTAGATAATGTTACATAATTGTCCGAAGTGAGGATGACTTTTCAACTTCAGTCCTATTCCATCAGTTAAATAAGATGTGACAAAATAATTGACAGATCACCGCGATTCATACTCATCCTCAGTGGCGTAGAACTATAGGGGCACGGGGGCACGTTCTCCCAAATCAAATGACAAAGAAAGAGAGAGAGAGAGAGAGAACGGGAAAGAGAGTGGTAAAATGAACACCCTTCCCTAATTAATGGTCTTGTTGATTCTCATTTTATCCACCTAGTAAGACCAATGCTACCCACCGCCCCCACCCCCCCCCCCCCAATGCTGCCGATGATGTGTGGACCCACTTTACGTCACTGACCATCCTCATCCTCAGACACTCTTCAGACTTCGCTCGTTAATTTTGAACATTGTTCCTTATAAGACGATTAACATGATTAATTCATGAAAACCTTGCATGGACATCTCTAATACGATCTGGGACCGCATCACTACTCATATCCTGATGACTCAAAGACAAAGAAAATCTGCTTTATCATTCAAAGCCCGCCTTCTAAAACTGACCATCGACAAGGGTGATTTTTAAATGAAGGTGTAACAAGAAACAAAACAAAAGAAACATACAACATGGTGATATTCATGAAGTTCAGTTAATACAATAAAACAGTTTACCAATGTATTTAAATTTTAGGCATATGTTTTGAACAAAAGTTTTTATTTGTTGACGACCAAGCAATCAGTATTTTTTTCTGTTTTCTTTTTACTTTCCTGTAACTTTATTATCTCCACAACAATAATTATTACAACCACAAAATTATTATAATTACTCTCCATTGCTTGTCACTGAAGACGCAGTCACAAAAAAAAAAAACCCCAAAAAACAACAACAAAAAAAAAACGCCGATCTTCGAATCCCTTTCCTGCCGCGGCAAACCAGGGCCCCATCCGCAAGATATACTGATAGATGGATAAAAGCTGGTTATATTTTCATATTTCAGTCACTGTGGCGTAGGGTGAGTCTAGACATTGAGGGGGCACTGGCATCATGGGGTGCTGCTGATCTTACTACGAGCTTGAAACGCGAATTTAAAAAATCCGATTAGGTGAAAGTGAGGTGTCTTATGTTCTTTTCATGTTCTTTCCCTCTCCTTCCTCTCTCTCTCTCTCTCTCTCTCTCTCTCTTTGTATTTTATTGTTTTCTTTCTTGTTTACGTCATTTGAGTGGGGCCGGGGACACGTGCCCCAGTACCCACTCCCCCTATACTTCATCCCCATAGTTCAACACCATCATGTCTAATGAACTCTGATGACGATACGACACTGGCTAAGGTGTTCTCACACTAGAGCTATGGACAGACTCGGTTCATGTCGGTCAGTGTCGGTTGAGTGACCGTCTTGACCGTTCTGGACCGTAATAGTGCAGTAATGAGACCGTAGAAGACAGTACAAGAATTGTTCTAAGAACCGTAGTACAGACCGTAGTAACTGACGGTTGGAGATAAGTTTTAAACATGCTCAAAACTTCCCTTCTGACCGACTGATCCAAAATAACCATAGTAAACCGTAAGACCTTACACCAGCTGTTATAAGACAGTCCAGGGCCATTATGGACCGTACTTGACCGTAGCAGTGACCGTCTTACTTGACGTTGGTACGGTCAAACTCGGCGGACGGACTAGTACGGTCATTATTTTGACGGTCATTACTACGGTCCATTATGCTTAGTTTTTGGCCGAGTCCAACCGTCGGGGTTATTTATTTGTTTGAGACGGTCCAGGACGGTCGTGATACGGTTTGCTACGGTCCATGACGGTCGAGCTTCGGTCTTGCTATGGTCTACATAAGATTAGTACGGTAGTGCTTCGGTTCACTACGGCCCAATGCGGTCAACAGACTGTCACGTGATCAATCGTATTTACATCTGTGCGCCTCGGTCTGCTCAGACTTCGTAAACGATTTCGAATCGCTAGGTACACAAAGTTCTACACAACACTAAAAATGCCACGACCAAGGAGAAAGCCAACTCCAGGGGAGGAGAAGGAGAAATCCACAAGCGCTCCCCTCTTCCTGGAGACCCCGATCACGAATACAGTGAGCCAGAGGAATGGGAAGTGCAGGCCACCAACTCCGGGGCCTGCTGAGCCTGAGCTAACACAGGCTGATCCTGACCTAGAGGAGGAGGACCAGGAAGAGGAAGAAGTTTATACCTATTAAAGTAAAATTGATTACAAGAAAATCACGTATTGACTTCTAAATCTGAGTCAGTGTCGGAATCGCTGCCAAAGTATTAGCAACTTACATAAAATCGGCAAATAAAACAAAATCAATATTTAGGCATATTTGACAAAAAAATATTACAAGGAAGATTTGATTGGTCCAATAGCACCTGGATGCATAAGTTTTCTTTCAAGAAGAGAAAAGAAACGAGATTACCAAAGGAACATGCACCATCACCAGGTGTCCATTGATCTTAGTGAGGATATTGCAATGTGTGTGTGTTAATTGGCGTCATCATATGGGCGCCATTACTATGGTGGCGCCAATTCTATTTAATTTGTCTATGGGGGGGGGGGGGGGGGGGGATGGCGTGCGTCTATTATGTGCGTTTAGGAGTATATGGGAGTGTGTAGGTGTAATGAATTGGTAAACTATCCGTGACAAAGGGCTCATATAACACTCTGGTATTCTATTGAAAGTGAGGGCCACAAAATTATATACTAAGCTATGAACCCAACTCTATCATAATTATCAGAAATTCAGGCGCTATACACACATACTTATTACCTTTTCCCCCATTTTATTTTAAATATCAGCTACTGTCTTCTTTTGCAACTCAATTTGAACTCACACGCATGCCAAGCAAAGGGCTTTTAATAGCTAATTATGTTTATCATTGCGTATAGTTTTCGTATAGGGAAGCTGAAGTGTCCAGATAGAGTAGGCTAGTTGTCCGGGGTGATAGTCCATTGGAAAGTTGTCTTCAAATGATATCATTGTGACACTTTCCATGACTATATATGGCTTTCAAATGTATCCTCAAACATCATGATTAGGTTGTGAATACAAACACACAGAAACCAAAAGTGTCGGACAATTCTCACAAGAGTCCTGCTATTGAATACATAATCAGTTGTGGCTACTTCACCATGTTCGCGATGTAATGATAGATAAAAAGTTACTGGTAATACTAAATTTTGGTCGAGGTCCTATTTTTTCTCATGGCAGCGGGCCTACTATCGATTTTCTTCAGATAGCCTTGAAAGCTGTAAACAGGGCAGAATGTCGTGGCTAGCTGTCAGGTCCGACGGATCTGTAAACAGGGCAGAATGTCGTGGCTAGCTGTCAGGTCCGACGGATCTGTAAACAGGGCAGAATGTCGTGGCTACCGGTCAGGCCCGACGGATCTGTTTGATCTCTTATTGGAATTCTGAACTTACTCTTCGTTTTGAACATTTTCAACTTGAAATAATAGAATAAATATACAGGGAAGTATCAAGGATTTTGTAAAAGGGAGACACAATACCTTCAGATTAGTGACAAGCATAAAAAAGAAGTTTTCACATTTGCCTTTTGGTTAAAAAAATAAATAAAAAGGGGAAAATAATTTTGAAAGGGGCCGGGCACCTTTTTTGTGTTTTGTGTTTCGAAAGGGGACCACGGGCCGGTTATGCCCTCCACCACCCCCCCCCCCCCCCCCCCACCCCCCGAATCCGCCAGAGGGTACATCCAAGGAGGTACTTGCTTAATGCCTCTTTGGTACATCCACATAATCAGGCCTGAACACACGATTTCTCTAAAATGCGGGCATATCAGAGCGATTTGGAGGAGTTGTAAGACTCTGTCCCAACTATCCTATACGTTATACTTCTAAGAAACAGGCAACCTAAATATTTATATCTTTAATTTGGGAATAATAAAGTGATTGAATCGTGCTTAGCAAAAAATTCCTAAAACTTAAAAAAAAAAAAAAGAAGAAGAGTATTGAATAGATTTGCAGCCAAAGGATCATCGTTTCCTAAGTGTGTTGAAAGAGAACTTTTATTCTTTTGTATTTATACTGTGTTTTGTATATACGCTTCGTATAAGCACTTCGTTGAAAAGAAACCTCTTCAAAAAGTGTCACTTTCATAGCTCAGTTGATGAGTCATTATGTAATTGTTTATCTTGATATCGAAACCCTTTTGAGGAATCTTTCAAAATATAGCACAAAAACAATAAGTAGTACCTATACATTCAAAATTATAGTGATGTTATAGTTTTGCGTTGTGTAGGACTTCATGCACTGCCCTCAGAGGTGTACATAAAATAGTAGAAAATTAAATTATTGAGGGTTTACGCCTAGGATTCTATCAACATTGAGCATTAACTTTTGTTTTGCCTTTATATTTTCTTCTAAAAGCAAAGTGACATTTCTACAAAGAATATACTCTGTAAAGTGTACGACGAGTTTATAGAAATTCCAAACTTTATAGTTGATAAATGGCATCGTACTCACAATTCTACACTCTTAAAGACGAGGGTGATATTATGTACCAGATAAACTTTGGGCAATTTGTTTTACCCAACTTAGTTGATATTTTGCCCAATTTGAAATAAATTATTCTTTATTCTGACCCTATTTGGACAATATATTACCCAAGTTGGGTGGGGAAAAAATGACCAAAGTTGGTCGGATACATTATTACCCTGGTGTCAGGCAAATCTTCACCCAATATTTTTTGAGACAGTAGAATGCTTTATTTATTTTCTCCTATTTGGATATCAAACAAAGACTAAAAAACCATCATATCGTCAGTCACCTCTTGTTTTCCATTATACGTAGCTCTTGTTATTGATTTCAAATAAACGGTTTTGCTTAAATTGTCTTTGCTAATAATCACACTTCACATAATTAACTCTTGCCATTACTGTACACGGGCTTTAATCTTTCTTATTTCTTATCATGATAAAATAATATATGCTTTCGATTAATGTATATATTCTCCTTTCTTAAACTGGGAATTCCCCCAGCAATTCTCGGACACTTCAACAACTATAACAAAATTATTTATGTCAGTAAAAAGAAATCGTATGGGAGAGGGATAAATTGCTTTTTGTTTAAAGAGTAACTGGCTAATGTCATTCTAAATTAATTACCTAAGATAAATTGGTTATTTAAACCGACCAAATGTAAACAAATTACAATTTTTAATTCAAACAAGCTTTTAAAGATCACGTAAGCCTCTCAAAACCTGATTGTAGCAGTAAAGCATCCATTATGAAGGATATTCAATTCACAGAAACTGAGGTTTTAAATTTGTTGAAAAGCATAGACATTTCAAAAGCCCAGGGACCCGGCATTATCAGGAAGAAACAGACCAATTAACGCCTTCTCTTTGTAAACTTTTTAACATGTCTTTGTCATCCGGGATTTTACCAGAAGACTGGCTAAGAGCAAATGTTTGTCCTATATTAAAAAAAAAAAAAGGCAACAAAGACGCTAGTAATTACTGGCCGATATCTTTAACGTATGTTACTTGTAAGATTTTAGAAAGAATAGTCTGTAAACGCCTTTTTTTAAACATGTCAACAATAATAACATTTTATATGATTATCAACACAGTTTTCGTGAAAAAAGGTCGATCATAATTATGAAACACAATCAGTAGAGGTTATCGATGATTGTTCAAATACCTTTGAACAGGTTCAAGTGTTCATATTGCTTTTCTTGATTTTGCTAAGGCATTTGACTGTGTGTCTCATGAACTTTTAAGAACAATACGGTGTAAAATCACATAATTTAAATTGGAAAATGAATTTAGAAAAAAAAAAAAGATCTCAAAGATTTGTTATTAATGGTGAATTTTCTTCATTAATTCATGTTAAATCTGGTGTTGTTCAAGGAACAATTTTAGGTCCGGCGTTATTTCTATGATTTATTAATGATGTATCTAATAATTTCCTCTACCATTTTATTATTTGCTGATGATTGTATTTTATATCGTCGTATTTCCACTTTAGACGACTGTAAAATTTTCAGAAATGATCTAGAAGTTTTAAAATCAATAATACTTTGTGCATTATGTTTATGATATTGAATTCAGTTGTTTTTTATATCCGGGAAACGAACTTATATGGGTTCGATTAAACCTTTTTGGTTTTCGCGAGACATGTTTTTATTTTGTCTGAATAAATTCAAATCAAATCAATCAAATATACAACAACAAAAAAAATAATAATACAACAACACTCGTGTGCACATAATTATTGTATGGTCTTACGTTTGGGATTACCATTTAAATTATCCTAATACTTCTCCCCTTATTAGCCATCATACTTGAATACCTTCATATAATTTGTTCGAAAACAATAAACAGATAAAGTGTTTGTGTTTTTCGACATTTAGTGTCAAAAGAATGTATTGGCCAGTGTGAAACCGTTTGGAAGATGTGGAGCGCCAGGAGTGTCAAGTCTGACAGACATGTGCGCTATACAAATGCCTACTACTACTACTATTATTATTATTATTAAAACATTCAATTGGTCAGAGGCCTGGATAGACATAGAACATGAAAGTGATGTTATTACTTTCAATTTGATTGATTTCAGGAAATGGTATTAGTAACGTCGAGGGTTGCACAGGAACAGGGTGATATGATACTGAGACTTATATCACTAACATCACTCACATGAGGAGTGATATTTCATACTTACAAAGCATCCTTTCAGTATATAGCTATAATGGTGTAGCGCTATCGATATTTTTTCCCTTTTCAGCTTATTCACAATTATATGATGGAAGAGATATTATACACTTGTATACTCTTTATATAAAGACACACATTATATCTTGTGAAAGACATATGTCTACTCAGATACGGATGGTGGATTAAAAAAAAGGGCGGGGGCACAAATCTCAGAAAGTTTTCAGACAAAAGCAAAAAAAAAAAGGTCATCAGATTTTGGGGTTCCCATTTTTGTCAAAAATTATCTTACAAGCCCCCCCCCCCCCCCCCAAAAAAAAAAAAAGAAAAGAAAAGAAAAGAAAAGAAAAAAAAAAGAAAGAAAAAAATGCATCAGGAGTTAAAAGGGGGCCTAATATAGAAAAAGGAATTTGGGCACTCATTTGATTTCAAAAGGGTGGAGGCACGCCCCAAAAGTGCCTCCCCCTAAACTACTTTTAAGTCTTGTGCGTATAGTAATATATGATTAGGGAAGCAAATAGATTCAATCTGTTTATTTGCATTGCCTTTGTCATTATATTGCCATTTTAACTATCATTGTCATTGCTGTGGACAAAGAATTCAATCTGGCTTACACTGATTCGCTGAAAACAACAAAAATATCTATAGCAAAGATGTAATAAAGCTGGGAAAATATGGTGAATAGGTTACTCTTAAGAAGGCTTTTCATTTTGCAAAAGAGAAATATCCCGTTAGGGTTGTACGGCAGATGCTCAGGGGACATTACTGCTCAGCGGTAATTAATGACACTAACCAAAGTCCGAACTTAAACCCTGGACCAAACACTATACCTATAACCTTAACCCTAAACCTAACCTAAAACGCACTCATAACCCTAAACCTAACCCTGTGTCTTTAATGAAATGGAATTTGGAGCACGGAGCAATACCTACCAGAAAACCTTACAGGCACCTGCTTTCTTTAGGTAAACCCCAGGCATTAGCTGGTGGGTTTGTTTTTTTCTTCTTCTTCTTTCTATTCCTCTTCTTTTGTTATTGTACTTCGTATTTTGTATTTTCTTTCATTTATATAATTCCTGGAAACAAAATTTTCATAAAATGAAAACAAAAATGTCACCTGAGCACACTGTATGTCGAAACTATCCCGTTACAGCAGACCTTCGTTTTCAAAATACATTATTAATGTAGCTTACACGTCTATGAAATAATAATGAAATAAAAACACACCTTTTATGCGATCCTTTGTGTGCTGTATGCGCTGGTATAAAGTTTTTATTGCCCTGGATAGCGTGTAACCTACATTAAATACCAGTAACATGAAAGGGTTATATGATATTTTTATACAGAAAACCCATTAGATCTTATTTCACTTTCCCAGCATAATGAATGCGTCATAAAACTCATGTCATTCATGTTAGTTTCAAATATCCACTTACGAATAGGCTCGTTAACACTATGTCATGTTTCATTCAAAATTACCAATAATTTTATTTTCGGTTCTAATATGAATGGACATATAGTAATACAAAAATCGGGAGCTGCAGTTATCTAAACAATGATCGCTTTAAAGGTAGAACTGAACCTTTTGGGGGATATATAAGGAAAGTGGTTTTGAAAAATATTAAGTGTGTCAAAGGAGTAATTTGGCTCCATTTGTCTTATTTGATTTTACAAATGCACCAAAATTACTCACACACACTGCATCATGGGGAGAGAAAATACATGTATTTCATTTAGTATTAGTTTTTATCAGTTATCTCGTTGTTCCAAAGTACTTTGGATGAACATTTTGTGATACTATACTTACGTAATACCTTTGAACACAAAAACTCTCCATGCTGCATTCATTCAAACATTGACTATGAATATACTTATCAAAATGAAAATCCTATACTGTGTGATAAGCACATTACAGGTATACCACCAACATCCCATATATAGTCAGCCTATAAAATAATGATAGTGGTATATACTAGTAGTGTGAATGTGGTATACATCATGAGGGTTACTAGTATAGATTTGCGTAGGATGGACAAGTGTGATAGAAACTGAGTCTTGTCAGACTGGTTGTATTAATCTTGCTGGTGTTTGACAGCTGATAAAACGTCAGGATACCCCAGGCTATCTGCAGGTGGAAAATTTACAAATCATTCTACTGGAAATAATATTTTTATCAGGAAGCCATGAATGTGTCTTCTAAAAGCGTTTCCGCAATCGCATTGGAGTCGCTAAGGTATGGAAATCGTTACTTTCTGGTACATTTTTAAGTATGAAAATTGAATATTGAATGATAACGTACTGATGGGTATGTTGTGAGGAATTTAGAGAGAACATGTTTGAGAGAAAAGTCCCTGGTCATAAAAAGTGCTTCGCTAAGGTAGGGATAGAAAAGAAATGATACAATATTTCTGTCGGCAACGTCAAATTGTGAGGACTTCTTTTGGGAAAGGGGATGGGGCCTTGTTGTAAAAATAAACAAAACAACGTCACCTCCAAAGTCCTACATTAAATTATCTGTTGGAAAACTGCCGATCTGGCAGGGTTACTTTTCTTTTGTTCCAGAATATCGTCGAATTTGGTCAACATCCCCCGCCCCATTTAAAGTTTTCTGGCGACTCCCCCGAGATACCGCAAATTTATGTCATCTAAATTATCATGAAAGTATCTGATGGAAAGTGCAACAATGTGAAACAAAATGCGTTTCTGTAATTTCATTCAGGTCAGAAGGTTCTTTAAAATAAATAAACACTGAATTTTACGCCAGGAATGGGGAGAAGTCAAGCGGTTTGTTCTTCCGAATTTGTCAAGCCCCCCCCCCCCCCCCCATCTGTCCCTATCCGCCCCACCCCCCACAAAATTGGAATTGGATTTTTCAGCAGAAATCGCTGGAATTTAACAGAAGGGAGAATAAAAATACGTTAGACTCTATCTGAGCTAGAGGATTATACACAATTTATTCTCTTGAATATTAATCAATGAATTTTGGAGAAAGGTTTTGATTGAAGCTCAATGGATAAACGTAGACTAAAAGACATAACTATCAAACAAAAATGAAATATATAGAAATTGACTAGGACAATTGCATTCGAGCTTTCAGGAAAGCAATATTCGTATAGCCTACTGTAATGGTTATATTATGGCTAATACACGCATTCAGGATCTCTCTTTTCGTTAGAATACAGTTAATATTGTATAGGAAGAACGAGGAAGACGATAATATTACAGAATATGGGATGTTGTGTGTTTATATTGGCTCAAATCAACTGCTCTCTTGACGTGATCTGTTTTTCTTTGAATGGCCCCAATAACGTTTTTTTTGTAATTGCAAGGAAAAGGCGCTGTACGAAGTATTTTATGAATTGAGTTGGACTGACAAGTTTCGACACCTTAACTGTCTTAGAGAGGATAACTGTAGTTAAAAGTTTGTTGGTACCCAAACTAAATTATTTGTTACTATCACTTCCGGAACCTAATTCTCAAATCATGGTAGATATAAACCGTTCTTTTTATGCGTTTATCTGGGGTAACAAACCTGATAAGATAAGTAGAGAACAAATGTGTCAACCATACTCGGAAGGCGGAGTTAAAATGATTAATATTTTTATTCATGCCAAATCTCTAAAGATATCATGGATTAGAAGATTTCTAAGTGATTCTCAGGTAGAAAATTACACTTTCCATATGTTTTATTCGTTCTTGCCTCAAAATTATTCTTTTCACTGTATATGGGATCTATTTACTACAAAAAATTGGCAGACTTGACACCAAATCCATTTTGGAAAGAGGTTCTTTTAGCATGGTCAGACCTGGTGGAACTTTTTATCGATAAATAACCCCCGAATAAAAATGAATGGTAAAGTAATATATTTTACGTCCTGGAGTGTAAAGGGAATACGTGTTGTGAATGACATTTTAGAACTAGACGGATCTTTTCTTTCATATCTTGATTTTCAACGTCATTTTGACATACAAACAAACTTTCTCCAATACTATGGTCTATGTAATGCTGTTCGGTCAGGTTTTGAAAAGAGTACACATGACTTTGTAATTCCAAAGGCCATAGAACCTATAATTCCTGAAGCTTTGCACCTTATAGTGAAAACAAAATCTGGTTGTTCCCATATTTATCAGTCTTTTTTAAAATACAAAGTCAAAGAATGTAAAAATTGTACAAAGTGGAAAAAAATCTTAGATATTCAGGATGAACGATGGGGGTCATATTGTTTAATTCCTTTTCAATCAATAGATACCAATATGAGATGGTTCCAAATCAAGATTTTAAATAGAATATTATATACGAGAGATGCATTGTTCAAATTTGGTGTGGTAACTGATAAAAAATGCACCTTTTGTAATAACAGTGAAGAAACTATATTATACACATTTTTTGCTCTTATCAGTACTCGAATGTAATATGGTCTAAATTTGAGTACTGGGTACTTCATAATACTGGGCGCTGGGGAAAAGGTTATACTTACAAATCAAAATAAGTTTTTTGGATTTTGCGGTATCAATAACAGTGCACTAAACTGTATACTGATGGTTGTACGACGAGAAATATTTCATGCCAAATTACAAAATCAATTACCTTCATTTGAGAAAATTATATTAGCTGTAAATTTACTATGTATTATTTTATATCATATGTATTGAAAAAGTCATGTTGGTATTTTTCTCTGCCCTCAAGCTTGGGCCGTGATGTTCATTGATGTTCATTGTTATGCTATTGTTTACCCATTCTGTTGCAAGATCCTGATTATGAAAATATATGGTTATTTGTATTTGTTGAATTTGTTTTTGTAAATAAAGAACCCTGTGGAAGGGGGAAAAAATAGTTTCGACAATGTCAGCTGGATCCAGGACTGATTGAAGAGGGTATTTTTTTTCTCAACTCTAATCCTTCCAGCAACACAATTTCAGGTATCCCGCCGGCGATTTTTTTCCCCCACACATGTTAACGCAAATTTCATGAATTATTCATACGCTGAGCTGCAAGACCGAAGTGCGCAAGCGCGTGGACTTGGAAACTGCAGGCATTATCGAAGCGGGGAATTTCCTCCTTGCCCCTTGCCCCTCCCGACATATTTTCAACCATGAAAAAAATAATGACTGATTATTTAAATCATTATGGAGCAATTATTTCGAAGTAATAACATACAAACATATAATTCATTAGTTTATTGATGATAAAGAACTAAACCTGTCCAAACACTTCACTCAAAACTTCATGAGGCCAAATTTTTTGCTCACTCGCTTCGTTCGCTCCCAAATATCTGCGGGACATTGTACTATTGCTAATTATACTACAGTGAAAAGGAATTCAAAAAGAATTACGAATTATGAATTGATCGGTTAAAGGGCAATCCGACTTTATGTAATAATTTAATTTGTGTGAAAGCAGAAAAATCATAGAAGCAGTTTTTCTTCAAAACGACTTAAAACAATGTGCTTTCTGCCCTTTAAAGGAACATCCGCTCCTGCCCCCCTGCACCCTTCCGACTCAAATTAGGTCCTGGAAAAGGATTTTGTCTAGATCACCAATGGCTCAGATGCGCCCCCCCCCCCCCCCAAGCCGAGCTCCAGTTACGCCACTGCTTTGGTCCTTGTTTGTATCTGTGTTTTTAAAAAAGATAATAACAGCACAAAAGTCACGAGCAAAATGATTTTCGTCTTCTTCCTAGTTATCATTATGATTAACAATGTTATTGTTATTCTCCGTTATTATGTTATCATTATTATCATTATTAATTTTCATTATTCAATGTAATTATTATTATTATCTTCATTATCAACATTATTACTAAACTATTTCCCTTCTAAGTTCTTTATCTCATCGTTTGTGTAATTTATAGGGCTGTACTTTGTTTGAGGAAATATCACGCTGAGGTTATGACAAAAGAGTAGGGTATTAAAATGTATATTTTGAGAGAGTACAGTACGTGACCTTTCCTCATAAAATTACTCATGATTTTAAATTATTGTCCATTCCTTTTTTTTTTTAAAGAAGATCATAAAATACGTGTTTTTTTTTAATTCTTACTTTATATACTATTTATCCCATCAATATCTGATCGTTTGTGTAATTTATAGGGCTGCACTTTGTATGAGGAAATATCACATGCACTGAGGTTGTGACAAAAGAGTAGCGTAATGTATAGTTTGCGAAAGTATGTGACTTTTCCTCAGAAAATACACATACTTAAAAAATTTATTGTGTTTCAAGGGTCACAAGACCTGTAGAGAATGTGGGGGGGGGGGGGGTGTATATTTTAACTTCTTAGCTCAAGATATAGCATCATGGGAAAATATATTTGACACAACATATGTTGAGTTCACAAAAAGCATCTTTTAGAGATAATGGAGAAAATATGAAATTTTGTGTACAAAACATATTGAGAGTTGTACTACTAAACCTGCCATTTTGAAGCAACATTGCCAATTTGAGGATCACCATAGAAAGTAAATTGGGACTTTTCAAACATTCATTACCTTTTCATTTCGTAACCGATTTTGATGGAACTTTTAAAAAATTGGTTCTCTCTTATCCTCTCTTTTCATTAACCCTTTCAGGACAGGAATTATTTAAGGGCTAAATTGATCACATTTTGTTCTTCAAATTGGCAACAATAATATTTTTCTTTTAGTCTACAAGATTGTAATAAGGGGTAATGTCTTTGAAAACAATATACATGGTTAAAAGAAGTGTCGAAAAGTTGAAAAAGTTGCCAATTTCGATAAAAAACAATGATTTTGTACCTCTCAATGTGTTGCCAATTTAAGGATTTTAAAGCCTATTCTCCTTTTTGAAATTCCTGGGATCAAACGCAGTATGGTCGTATAACAAAAATGGACATAGTGTGTGCAGAAATTTTTCCTCTTCCTACTTAGGTATCTGGTATATTTTTCAGGGCTCTGAATCAAAAGTTATTGAGCCAAACCACAAAATGTGGTCAATTGTCTTGAAAGGGTTAAAACAGATATTTCCCCAGGGTTTCATTTAAGACGGGGTAAGAAAAAAGGGGAAGGGGAAAGAGGAAAAGAAGATCAATTAAAGCCTATACATGCTTAAAGGTGATAATAATATGTGTGACAGCTTTATATGCCATAAATATCAATCGGTACTATCCGATAAAGTGAAAGGTGATTTAAAAATAGGATGAGCAAGAAAATGGTAAAATCAAGGTAACTCATGGTTTAGTGTTTGTGATAAATAAAGTAATGATATAATTGCTAAATGCTTTCTGTTATACTATCGAATATTATCTGAGAGGTACTTTATATTTAGACACCAGAAAATAACAAGACATTTACATCGTGATTATCCTTTATCTCTCAATTTGTTGTATAGCAGGGACGAAATATATAACCAATGAAAAGAAGCGACATATACCCTTTTCACATTAGGGGTAGAATTGGATTAAGTCCTGACTTAGTTAGGACTTCGTCGGGATACAAAAGCTAATATGAACGCTATCAGCAACACTTAATCCGTTCTTAGCCCTGACCAAGTCCGGACTTCTCAATCCACTTCTCGAGCAGCGGAGCACCGGATAGACAGATTTTCATATTCCCAGCGCTCCATTCCGGAATGGAATAGCCATGCAGCTGACAATTCTACTACATGTTTTCGTACATGCTGTAGTACATCCACAGTGGTTCCATCAGGAACTACTCCTGAAGTATCTAGATCTTATACCATCGTCTCAATAAACCTCTTCCTCACACTGCTGCTTGCAATGTTTAGTTCATCTTCGTGATAGGCTGCATAGCCCTTTGAAGAGAAGAAGAAGAACAAGAAGAACACTGGCGTAGCCAGACTTGTTTACGGGGGGGGGGGGGGGCACAGCCGGAGAGGGTGATGACATAAAAAAAAAATCACTGAGTCACATAGTTCCACACACGCACACACACATACACCTCATAATAGGTGTGTATATTTACACTAAAGACAACTTACATTCTATTTTTTTTAAATGCTTTTTTGCCTTTATTCAGATATTCAGACAAGAAAATTGTAGAGAGGGACATTATTTTTCATACATTGTAAACAAAATACTTAATTCAATCCAAAACAAATAATACAATGCAAAACCTGCAATCTGAATAAAGATTTTCAAAGATAGATAAGAAAAAAGGTGAAGGTACTGCTTTATGACCCATAGTATATAAGTCAAACTGTCATCTTTACATATATAGGATAAACTACATGCAGTGCATTTTCAATTCTTCGATTTTATTTCACATTATTTATCATAGTATTTCTTAACAGTGGAGTTCTGTAACCATACTGTTGCAATAATAAAAACACAATGCTAACAATTAAGTAATTGGATAAATGAGAAAGTGAGGGAGTGAGGAGGAGAAGACATAAATAAATACATTTATTATTATTATTATTATTATTATTATTATTATTATTATGATTATTATTGTTATCATTATTATTATTATTATTAATATAATAATAACAATAATAATAATAATAATAATAATAATAATATAATAATAATAATAATGATAATAATAATATAATAATAATAATAAACAATAATAATTAATAATAATAATAATAATAATATTAATAATGATAATAATAATAGTTATAATAATAATAATTCCTATAAGTATTTTTTCAAATATAAAATAATAATATAAGTAAATATATAGATACTAAAATATATAAATATATATGTATATGTCTGATATGTCTGATATATAAGGAGCGAAATTTTCCCATTTTTTATAATGTAGTGTTAGTTTGTCCTTTATTCTTGCTTTTTCATATTCAATTTTTTTCGGAGTTCTCTACAGCCTTACATATATCTTTACTAGTAGGAACCATTCCATTTTGACGACTATTGTAAATCATATATTTGACCATAATCAGTACATGATTAACTAATATATTGTCTTTCATATTAACTCTAAAGCCCAATAACACATCAATCCATTGCAGATTAAGTAGCTGAAAAATTGTTCATTCATTTTCCACCTCCTTCCATATACTGGACACTTCTTTACATTTAAAGAAGACATGGCAATATATTTCTATATCTTTTTTTACAAAATGAGCATAAATTTGATTGAGTTAGTCCAAATGTGTATAGTAATTACAGCTATGTAAAAGTTTGTACTGAAATTCCCTTAACTTCCAATCTAGAGTGCAAAATCTGGGAATTGAAAAATATGTTGCCACTGCTGACTTATCCAGATTTAAAGCTAATACCTCTGGATGTTTAAAAACAAAGGAGTCCTGTATTGTACTAATAAAAATGTTGTAGAGCATTTGGAAGACAGAGACTCAAAGAAGTACACTCTTTTGTTAATATTAAAATAAATGTTGGAAAGGTCAAGAGTGTCATTCAAAGTATCATCTTTTCTTCTTTTCACCTTCCAAGAAACTGGTAACTTAGTGTATACATCATTAAGGAAAAATATATCGTCTACATTTAGACTTTTCCTTATAAAATAATCCCCCTGATCTGATATTACCTTCTGCGTCAATCACATGTTTAACTTGAAAAATGTTAGCATCAAATAGATTTTCATTAAAATGAAATATCCTCCCTTTAATAAGAGTATTGATAAAGATAATTTGATTTTCATCATGTGTTTCTTTGACAATAAATTATTTCTCTTGTAAATAATTCCAGATATTAAAAAATTCGAAGTAGAGATCGGGTACTTTGATATTAATGGAATTGCAATTGTAATTGCAGAGAAATATTAACCTTCCCCCTACCGTTTTAAATGTATGATTAAAAAAAACTGTTTCCATTTCATGTCATTATTGCCATAAAGAAGTCTCTTAATCCACATTATACGTTGAGCGCAAACCATATACTTAAATTCAACATTTTTAAACCCCCGGTGTCATAGTTCATATATAAAACATTCCTTTTTATCTTATCGTGGCCATTCCATATAAAATTAAAACAGATTACCTCCATTTCCTTAAAAAAACCCATGGTGGTATATACTGTCATTATAGAAGACACATATAATAATTTAGAAATTGCAAAAACTTTTACTAATTGAATTTTCCCAAAAAGTGTTAGATCTCTTTGCTTCCACCACCCTAACAATCTTTTTATTTTGCTCAGTATTTCTTTATAATTCATTTCTTCTTTAACATTAATATCCAAGGAAAAGTATACCCCAATTACTTTAACCAATGAAACCATCTTACCCAACGTATTACTGGAAAAAAATCATCATTACTTTGACCAGAAGAACCCAACTTCATAATATGTGTTTTGTCCTTATTAATTTTCAACCAGATACTTGGGAGAAGGAATCCATTATTTTTTATAAGATTTTCATATATTCTGTATCTTTCCAAAAAAATAGAACAATCGTCTGCATACATTACTAACTTCATCTCTATATTGCCTATTCGAAATACCTTTCAAGTTTTGTTCAATCCGAATTCTACATGTTCTGTATGATTTATGGCGCCATCGTGCGGTATCATAATCATGCATTTTGTTATCACTTTTACAATTTTCACCAAAATCTGTGATAATCTAGTGATAAGCCTATACCTATTTCATTTTACGGAATCATGATTTTTCCCCTCTTCTTCTTTTCTATTTCAAGTCTCTTCATCATCATGCCGGGTGCCATTTTGGCAAATGGTGTTGCCATTGCCATAATTCTACGCACGCGAAGTCTACGGAAACACACCCACAATCTCCTGATTCTTTCTCTGAATATTGCGGACCTAGGTGTGGCCCTTTTCACCATGCCATGCGCGATGATATCTGTCTTCGATGGAGGGAAATATCTCACTACAAATCCGAACGCTTGCAAGGTATTGCATAATATGATTTGAGTCTTAAAAACTGTACATCATGCAAGCATATTCAACAACTTACAGGAAGTTAGCTGCTTGCAAAAGTAAACACACCAAGTAAATGTTAGTTAGTTCAATTTGTAGGTTAGTTTAATTTATTCTCTCTCCGATTAATAAATCGTAAATCAGAGATAACAATATGACAGTTATATGCCTATTAGGGTGTATACATGTACAATTTTAAAAAAAAGGAGAAATCTACAAAGAAATTGGGTAAAACTAGTGAGCCATATATATGCCTAAGCATAAAAATAGCTAAAGGAGATTTTTAAAAATTACTATACAATGATACTTTGCATCGCGTTTACTTGAATAAACCTTTGAATAACCCCTTGAGAATATGAAGCAAACACGGACTTCTGAAAAACTTACAGTTTACTCACAATTCAGCTTCTTTCAGGCACATAATTTTTTTTTCTTTTCGACTTCTGATTACGAAGTATTTCATATTGCAGAAGTGACAGATAATGTTGAGAAGGAAACTATCTTTAAAAAACTGTGTTATACATAGGCCCTGCAACGTTGACCTGCTTCTATCAATACAAGGTTTACGAGTGCTTTTCGTACAGGCGTAATAAGAAACATGGTGACATAAACTTTTGATGATTAATATTCTGGATGGAAGATATGATAATATTCTATTAGTTAGAAAGAAAGGCATATTTTTAATTTTCTCTAAATGTCTGTGATGTTCAGTATTAAAATGTCTGAAAACTTTTGGATCTGAATTTGCAGGTCAACGGCTTCCTAGCGGTGTTTTTTACCTTCGCTATCCCACCTCTCATCCTCTTCATAACATTAGAGCGATTCCTGGTCGTCAATCTCTCGCGAAGATTCCCTCGAAGTCGAAGGCGCGTCTACATGTTCATCGCGATGTCTTGGATGACATCATTCACGGCTGCGATCCTTCCATTCACAGGTGCGACCTCACCATACGCCTATCTCCCCACCACCAGACACTGTTCTCCACGCTGGCTCGATCCCATCTTCTATGCCTCTGGGCTGATCCTCCTCGCGGGTGAAATCCCATTCCTCTTGCTCCTCTATGCAGCCATTGTCTACAACCTTAAGAAAGTGGGCACCAACCTAAAGAAAAACCAACGTCGGGACCCAGCTAAATCATCTTCTTATAAAGAACCATCGGTCATCAGTGGCTATGCTGATGAAACGATTTCGCCCCAGCCTTCAATCTCGCGTCCACCCGAGGACGACCCCGCCGTCGAATCAGAGACTTTTCAAGGGGTGGCTTCCGTCGATAGTGTAGTATGCACAAGAGCTGCAGTTTCCACAGCAACGGATGGGGTAACACGAGAGAAGACCAAAGGAAGACGAGTTTTAAAGCATAGAAGTTTTGGCGCTAGACGAAGACAATGGTCTGCCCAGAGGAGAGTTGCTACGATTGGTAAGTTGATAATGTCGTCGATGTTGCCTTTTAAGAATGTATAAAAATAGGTCCTACATTGCAATAGCGTATCTAGGAATTATGGCACCCGGGGCAAACAATGAATTTTTTCATTCCCAATCTACGTTATTGTACAAGCGAGGGGGCAAAGCGACAGAGCAGTAGATTTTCTTGCATTTTAAACCCCCAAAGTAATTTCTTATGCATTTTATCAAGGAAGATTCAGAATAAAGCACTGCAATCTAAGGGGGCACATAGAGATTAGAAGTTTAAACATTGATAAGCGGTTTTTCTATTCTTTCTTTTCAATTAACCATTGAGAAATGATTGAGGAATTAATAGCAAGACAATCGACAGCTGAAATTTCTTTCAAATGTTCGTTTGCACATGCTATTTTATACACTTTATCCTATATTGGGGCGCAATAGTTAGCACTGAGAGGCTGATGAAGCTTAACATGATATCAAGCGAGCAAAGCAACGAGAATTACAACGAGAAACTCGCTATTTATCATCTTATACTGGGGGCGAAATTATGATATCTAGGAGCATTATATGCGAGGAAGCAAAGCAACCGAACCATAGAAATTTTCGCATTTTAAACCATCAACAAAAAAAAAGTATTTTTAATCCATGTATTATATACTGCGGATGGGGGCGCATAATCCTTTATTCAATGATCATGCTTATTTTTTCTTTATTTCAGTTCTCCTCTTTTTCTTTCTCTCTTTTGCGCCCCTTCATGTGCCGCCTGTAGATACGCCATTGCTACAGTGTGGCCAAGTCTTGTCTAAAAATAAAGATAGAATAGTCATCATTGCTTTGCTAACCGTATTCTTTTCGAGTTCTGTGAAACCAAGTGTAGATGCCAACAATTTCGAAAGAAGCCGTTCATTCTAAACAAAACTGAGGCCCAAAATAACATGTATTCCATCTTGAGGTTTAGGTGAAACGAGTGTACTGCATTGTTCTTTTGAATAAAATCTGTATTTAGTGGCCCTTGTAGACAATACATAGGCTTAAATCTTCATAGTTCGCTTTGATGAGTTGTTCTATTTGGGTGAAACAAGACAATATTAAACTAGACTATAAAAACATAGGCCCACCGTTACATTTTATTTTGAGATTAATTTTATCAAGTTGTATATGCTTTTATTACATTAAAAAATATTTTCTGTATATTATGTCCAAATTTATCACTAAAAGTCATACGTTTTACTCAAATTACATTTTTTTTTTTTACTGAAAGGTGCTATGTTAGTAATTACGACAGTCGTCTGTTGGATCCCATACCTCTTCGTCAATCTCAAGATCGCGCCCGTGCCCGATGACCACTGGTTCGGGGTCATGACCATGTGGTTGGCCTTCACCAATGTGCTACTCGATCCTCTGATTTACACATTCATGAACCGGCAGGCCCGGGCCGAACTGGGAAGGTTCTTCCAAAACCTGAAACTGTGTTGCCAACTGAAGGTCTGTCGTAGATGGCAGCATTGATCCAATCCAATCCACGGGCTAGACGGCTCCAGCCCACGAGACCAACTGGGCTGTCGGTCTACCGCAGGGGCGTAGATAGCGGGGGGATGGGGGGGGGGGGGGGGGTATGCATCCCTCCAACTTTTCAGGTGGGGGGGGGGATGGTGTATACAAACATCCCCCCCAGGTTTCACCCACCAAAAAAAAATTTTTTTTAAATGGTGGAAAATATACATTTCTATTATATGTTTTAGATACATATAATTTGATATATTATATTTATCAATATTATTTAAATTTATATATTCTTTATTTCAATATAGATATTTTTCATTTATGTACAATATTGTAGATTTATGAATTTTTAGATATCTATCTACCGTTCTGTCTTTGCTTCTGATTTTTCCCCGATATATTTGTATACCTACTAGAAAGTAAAAGCCATCTACTTCAAATTATATAACATGGGTGTTGATCTGGGAGGGATATGGAGGTATAATTTTATAAAAAATGAAGAGGGGGGGGGGGTGGCCTGTTTTACCATCCCCCAATATATTTTAAGGTGATTTTCTTCAAAGCCATAATGCAGAAATTTATTTAAATTAAAAGTACATGTAATTATTCTCGATTTAGAGGGTTCAGTCGGTAACTTTCCTTTATAATGCAATTTTGCCACACTCATGTTATTAGTAATACTAACAATTTTCAAAATTGAAATGAAAATATAGTCACAGGAATCGAATGTGGTGGGGAAAGAGGGAATACATCACCCCAATATTTATCGAGGATGATGACTTGCGTCATTATCACCCAACTATACATAGAAGAATAATTAAATGACAATCATAACATGTAGACCCGGTCAGAAGCACCGCTCCGGGGGTTGCATGTGGGTACAGTGCCCCTACTTTTCCCTTTAACTTCAGATAAGTACCCCCATTTTTCTTTCGAATAAGTTCCCGTTCCATATTCTTATAAGTGCCCATTTTGATAATTACACCTCATCCCTCACCTTACCTTTGATAAATGCTCCTATTTCAACAAGAGTATTTATCCTTTTTAATCCCTTTTATCTCTTTTAATGTAACAAGTCATATTTTTCTTTGTAATATATAGGCACTGCTTTAATTTTTCTACTTCATAAGAACATTTTTCCGTTCTTATAAATGCCCCTTTTCAGGTGTGATTAGTGCCCCTTTTCACCTCTGATAACTGCCTTCTTTCTACTATTCATTTATTTTTCTAATAAGTGTTCTTTTCCCCATGATAAGTACCACGTTTCCCTTTTCCATAACATGTGCCCCTAATCCAAAGTGACTTAGAGCCAATATTCCCAAATTCTCGCTCGCTACGCTCGCTCGTATTAAAAGTATAGCTTAATAAATTTTCAATGTGAAATTTTGCAAATGAAACCCCATCAGAATTGTGTTTCCCCGTTTTTATATTACAATGTAATTGCGACCTCACAAATGTTGAATATTGTTTGCTCGATATTCAAATCATACTACAAAACTGCAAAGCATGATGCTAAAGTTGTATCTTGGACATGTAAAGAAAAAAACCATATACATGTTTACACACCCTCACACTGGCGTAGCCAGGGGACACAAGGGGCCATGCCCCCTACAAGTTCAGCCCCTTAAAAAAAAAAAGCAAGAGCGAAAAAGCGGGGGAAGTTAGAGAAAAAAAGCCTAAAAAGGCGCTACGAGCCGTTAACTTTCTCTCAATTTGCTAAAACGTCAGAACTTTCGCGCTTCGCGCGAGAAGGGGGAAACTCCCCTCTCTCTGCACCTACCCCTGTTACATACAGTGCAGTTTTGCGTCCAAATAATTGAAAAGCAGTCCGGGCGTAGAACTAACTTTCCGCCTAAAAAATGGGGGCTATACGAGCCGTTATCTTTCTCACAAATTTGCTATAAAACGTCAGAGCTTTCGCGCTTCGCGCTGGAGGGGGGAAACTCCCGCCTCCCTGCACCCACCCCCTGGGGAGCACGCTTTGCATGCTAGCAACCCACAACCACCCCCTAAAATGAAACCCTGGCTATGCGGTACAATCCTTCACGTCTGCCCCCCCCTATTGAAAAATCCTGGCTACGCCACCACACACACACTATATATATATATATATATATAATAATAATAATAATCAAACATTTTTATATAGCGCATTACACATAAGCAAAATTGCATTTCTCTATGCACTTTGGCGTAGACAGGTCCTCATATATATATATATATATATATATATATATATATATATATATATATGTGTGTGTGTGTGTGTGTGTGTGTGCGTGTGTGTGTGTGTGTGTGTGTGCGTGCGTGCGTGTGTGTGTGTGTGTTGTGGGTGTGTGTATGTATATGTACATATAAATGTATCTATATATATATATATGGCCCTTGAGGGAAATCATACCCCCACTTATGAGGACCTGTCTACGCCAATGGTCTACCGGGATGTCCAGGGGCTGGCTGGAAGACCATCAGTCGGCGAGACTATTAAAGATCATCATCTTCACCATTATCTGGTACTGGACGAAAGCGTTAGGTTTTATTTCCAAGTCTCTTCGTCTGGATATAATCACTACGGCACATGCGGAGGAGTCATGGAAGCTCGAAGTGTTTATTCCACCAATGTTTATCTATGTGCCTCTTAATTCATCTGCAGTTACAAACACGATAAAAACTACTTTCGAAAAATAAACTCAAGGGCAATTTCAAAGGCCTATTGTACTGCCCATAGAAATCAGGTTCGGATGACGCGACGAACGAGGATATACTATAGTGAATTGTATGGAATCACATCATTGCTTAAGATTTACAACACTGCTAAGCCCCTTTCACACATCGGCGGTTCAGACGGCGGTTCATGGCGGTTCGGCAATCCGCTATGCTTCGCCGAGGAACGTGTTAACACCGTATTCAATCCCTTGTCATCCGTCACTCATCCGCAATGATCCGTGAGGACCGCGGGGAACCGCAAAAAATAAATAAATAAAAATAAACATGTGGCGGTCTTGGCGGTTTAACCGTGTTCATTCGCGTTCGCAACGCCGTTCACCGTGTAAAGAACGCCAGCCTTGACATCGGGAGATACGTAATAACACCGTGTTTTCTTCCCGGACCCTCACGATGTGAACACGGTAGCAACCCGCAACCAACAGGGAGGCAACACGATCCCATCAAGGAGCTACACGGTGGTACTGCGGCTGATGTCGGAGGCTCCGTATCGACTCCGCCGCCTTCCGGGTATGCTCCGTGGCTTTCCGCCAAATTCCGCGTTACTGTCGTGTTAATCCGCGTTGACCCCGTCTTCACAACGTGTTGAGAGCTTATTTACACCGCGTTCAAGACCTTCCGCCATTGCGACACGGTTTACGGCGATTTGAGAACCGCCATGAATCGCCGTCTGAACCGCCGATGTGTGAAAAAGGCTTTACCATTGGGTGCAGAGCAGTAGCGTAATGAACCAAAATATTTGAGGGGGCTGAGCCAGCAAGAATTGAAGAATTTTCCCAAAGCGTCAGGAAAGAAATAAATACTATACTTGTATATAAATCCTTTGAAGGGGGGGGGGGGGGTACAAAGGGAGGGGGTACGCTTGGTACGGTACACCCCCGTCCCTTCCACACATAAGAAGTCTGTGCACTTTGCTGTACCATGAAAATTTTGCACTTATCTTGCTAAATAGATTTTTTTTTAAGGTATGAAATATGATAAGAAAATTGTGAGAAAACAAGATTCATATATGTACATGAAAGGGGAGGTATAAATAAGAAAATTCAGCGATTTATACGTTCTAAAAGACGTACTACCATGACAACTGTAATCCCCAAAATACATTTTTTCTAGCCAGGGGGTATATAAAATGGATTTTTTTTTTGGGACCCCCCCCCACCGGTACGCTAGTGGTGCAGAGCACACATTGAGCATAATTTGTCTTTGGTTGCTAAACATTGTCTGTATATGTGACGTTTTTGATTTATGAAATTTATGCAAAATGCTCAAAGTAGCTTTGGAGCAAAAAAAAAAAAAAAAAAAAAAATGAAATTGTTCGGAGACAACATGAAATTACAAATTCACATAAAACAAAACCAAAAAAAAAAATTATACGGAAAGAACTTTTCTAAAATTTCAACATGTTCAAGGAGACTATAAGAGCCATTACATGAAAAATGGACTAAAAGTGGCCACTTTCTCTTCATTTAGTTATTAAATAGAACCTGCCTATATATGCGAAGGGCAATTAATTCTTATTGATAGATCTCCCTGACCAGTTCCCAAAGAATTAAAAACTGATGCATATTGGTTATCATTATGGCCACCAATTTAATGTCATTGCCAATTTATGCAAGTGATCTAATTTTCGATTATGATAAAGTTTAACTGATGTATATTTCTAATTCCTATAATGAGCAGTCACTAACTGTTGAGCCAGAAATGCACTGAAAATATTTCTTTGGCAATGTTAAAAAGGGGGGAAATGTACTTGAGATAGATGGTTGGAAAGTGTACTAATAAGTGTAATAAGTGTATAAAGGTAACTTTACAGTTGTTCCTGTTACTTGTTACTTGTAGATTTAATCCCGATGGCAGCTTGTCATGCAGCTAAACTGGGATGTTGTGCAATGTGTTGGCAATGTTTTTTGTATCCGTTTTGCAATGACCACAAGTCAAAGTCAGCTATCTTTGTTATAGAGTAGAATTTCTCTATAATATCACAATGATTTTCAAAATAAATCGATCAAAGTCAATGCAATATGATAAAGTGATATCCTCATCAAATATCCTGACAGAAAAAATAGCGTCCGGGACAAGATTTCTTCTTATGCTGACAGACATGACAGAGGGCTCCCTCAGCTATCCGATACCGATACATGATGAGGACCAATATGGATGTGGTATTTCACTCAGGGCAAGGAAAATAGTTGATAGACAATGTGTTTTCTGTATCCAGAACTGGAAAATAAGTAATTTGGCATGACTGTTATTTCAAATAGGAGATGAGGTGGTAGAAGAAGAAGAAAACAAATTCCGATCCATAACAGAAAATGTTATTTTACCAGCCATCCCAAACTCCCTAATTGGGGGAGGGGGGTATACTTAAATTGGAGGGGGGTATACCTAATTAAAAAGAATTGTCCCCCCTCTTTTTTTCGTTTTAACTTGGAAAGTAATGTTATCCTCATAATATTCCCCTTCTATACAGAAAGGCAAAGGGGAACAAATGCCCATCGTACCCCAGTGCCACCACTGTGACTATGACACAGCAATACATACTATTAGTATATGTAATATACCGGTATTATTATTTTAGAATTCTAATCAAGTTTATGTTCCAAACCACCTTGGTAATAAACATTTCAATTCTACGTACAGTAGATAACCCACTAGGTGATGTGGTCTCTAAAATCTAAGTTCCCCCAAGAATATATAGTTTACATGATGCCCGTCCACACAATGCGTCATTTCAATTGTGTTATACCTAAGCTAATCAATCATAATGAAGACAATTAGCTCATACACCCGCAATATAGCTAGTTCACTGTTCATTTTGTACGATATAACTCTCACACAGCGCGTCAAAAACCGCCACATTCGTTGACACAGTTATATGCGTCAGCAAATGACGCTTCGTGTCGTGTACAAGATATACCAGGTGGGACACATACAAATAATTCGACAAACTTTTTGAGTAAGGTCATGGAGTTAATATATCCTCCAATCAATTCATATCATTTGCAATCAAAGAATACATCATGCTTGACTCACGATTTTATTTACAAAAGAAACGATTAATGTCTGCAATTGACTCAAATTTATTTGCTCCACGTTTTTGAAGTGGATTATTATTGCTTGAGTTCGTTAATTTGATTGGGAAGCGCTTTGTACCTGCAAGTAAAAGGTGCTAAATCCAATATTACACATTGTGGATTGCAATGATAGTAAGTCACTCAGACTGGTCAATTTGACATTCAATGAGCCAAATCAAAGCGGATTAATCAAAATCGTTTTACTATTATCTTGGGTAGCCTCAATGAGCTTATACATCGGATCCATTGAAGCCAAAATTCGATTGTGGGGGGGATATGCAACCGCACAAAGAGAATGTTTAACACTAGAGGGGAATACATTTGTAAGTAGGTATACTGAGAAAGACAAATGAGATTATTTCTAATTAACTGTAACTCAACAAATCAACTGTTTTGTTCCGTGGGCATTTAGTCTTTAGTTATCAAACATTGTTATCATTTTCAAAAAATACGTTCATGAATGCAAATTTTCCATTTGACCTAATAAATTGCAGCACAACATCCTGTAACTATCAAGTAACTCCCATTTTATTTAGAAATATAGTGTACAATGTATTGTGTATGGCAAATCACCATCTCCTGTCTTTTAATCTGAATTTCATCTCTGTCAACATGGTCAAATTGTAGTTGTACTTTTGTATCACTTCCACTCTCTTCTAAATTCATGTCTTCTTCTTCTTCCTCTCTCTCTCTCTCTCTCTCCTTCTCTCTCCCTCTTTAAAATATGATAGACTGAGAGAGAGGTCTTCTATACACTTTGATGTTCCCCTTTTCTAACCCCTTGCAACCTCACCACCCCCCCCCCCAAAAAAAAACAACATAAAAATAAATGAAAATAAATGAAAAACATTGTACAAAATCAAAAGGCATATCGAATTTCTTTCATTTTGGTCAGTTTAATCATATGCACAAGATTTTTAATATATATATTCATATATATTCCCCTATTTACAAAAGATATACCTCATGTATACAGACATGGTGTAGATTCCTTTTTTTTTTTTTTATACATAAGGCACAATTAAAAGATGAGCATGCATGTTTCAACTAGTACTCTATGTATCACAATATGGAATGCCATAGTTTAACTCATTTCTCACTCCAACAAACCACATCAATTTCACCATTACAAATTTACTGATAAATTGACCTAACTGTATTTCATTTTGATTCTAAAAAAAAAGAGTGAATTTAATTCACTATATTTCAGTGAATTGACTGATTATCTATAGATATATATATATATATACAAATCTAGCAGTTCTCATTAAAAATTATTTGTTCATTATTTTGGAGAGAGTATTAAACGAGGGGAAATTTAAAGCTTAACTGCATTGATTCATGTTCATAGGATTTAAGTCAGCAATTCTAATTCAATAAGTTTATAGCGCAAAATTGCCTAAAATATCTATTTCAGATCATATCAACTTCAAACAGACACAACATTCTATTAAAAATGACAAGTTTTCTAAAAATACAAATCCCATCTAGCCATCAATCATATGATTCCAACTGATAATTGGGAATGACATGTCTTTTTGAAGCTTTTTGAATTCTGGACATTCTATCATAATGACTGTAATATTAATTCACCAGGGTATATAAAGTTTCACCAATACTTGTCATACACTGACACTATGACCTGTAAGAATCACCTTGAACATACCCTTTCGTGACAAAAAATTTTCAGGGCTAAAATGATCACATTTTGTTCTTTAAATTGGCAACAATATTTTTCTTTCTCAGTGCTACATGGTTCTAATAAGATGTAAGGTCTTTGAAAACAATTTTCATGGTTAATAACTTTGTCAAAAAGTTGAAAAAACTACCCATTTTGATTTACAAAAAACAATGATTTTGAACATCTTGATGTGTCGCTAATTTAAAGATTGTAAAGCTTATTCTCCTTTCCAGAATGTGGAGTGATGTTGCAAAAGGGTTAAAATAATGACATGAGGGCATAAAACCTTAACAGCAGAGTGAAGCCCTCATAAGAAACAATGCAAACATCTCTTATACCCAGTAAAAATATGATGATGTTCTGTAATGCAGTATCACTTTATAACACATATTTCCAAACTTATTAAAATACTTCATTTTTTCTTTTTTTTTTAATCCAAGAAATGCTTTGCACTGGCTTAAAAACAGAAACATAAAAAACAATATATGTACATTTATAAAATACTTGAAGAAAAATATAACTACTTGTAATCAACATCATATAGTCTATTTATATATATATATATCTTTCTTTTTTTATCAACAATTACAGAACACTTGATCACAAAAAGTTGAATATATATGTGACAGTTTGTTATTAAAACCACAACTAGCATGTTAATCTCTAATTTGAGTAAATATAGAATAAGCTGCAGTTGAAGACACCACATTCAACAATACTTTCAGAGAAAATAGTATTTCTTTCACATTCATAATTATAGTACATTCATAAAGGGTACTACAGAGCTAGAGAATTGAACCTTTGACCCTGACCGTGGAGAACTCCCCTCAAAATGAATTCCACAACAGCAAGAGTAGAATAATGAACAATGTACAGAATATACAGCTTATTGAAAGCATAAAGCACAGAGACACAACAAAAATGAGTGTAATAGCCGACACTCTTGCCCTCGGCATCACATCTCTCCTCGTCCCAATCTTCTTTGCATAGCACAATATACAATTCTAATGAAAAATATTACTGCAACAATGTCTACCTGTACAATTCTTGTAGCATAACTCGATAATATGGAAGGTTTAGAAGCTCAGGAGAAAAAAACATGACGGATACAGAACGCACCAAGAGCTAAAGATATATTTGTACTGGCCTTTTTACTTATGGAATAAACACAAACAATGAATTCATAGTTCTTTTCTTGGTACATTATTGCATAGAAAATAATTTTTTTTTTCATAATTTGTAAGCCGTCGGTGTCAACGATGGCAGAGAGAGCATTTCAACATGCTGGCACAAGCCCAGTTCTAGCATGACTGCTGACACTCTCGTCTTCTTTCACTGCTGCTGAGCAAGATCTTCAGCAATCCGTTCTATTAACAACCATGGCAATACACAGAATGGCAATTACATTCGCATTTAAAGCACACACAAGATGAAGCAGTGTGTATCGAGAATCCTCAAACAGTTTGAGAAGTAGTTGGCACATGTTGAATGTAATCACATTTTGTGGTCATCTCAAACCACAGACAGAAGTTCTGTGGCATTTTTTTCCTCCAATTTTCAACCAGATTTAACATCACAAACTAAGAAACTTCTAATATCAGAGATATGAAATTGTGCATTCTAAAGCGTACCCATCGCATATTCTGAGCATATCTTCAGATGAACCAATCAAAGTATTTGTTTTTCTAAAAACTATGCTCTATGAAATGAACAATGCATCACCATTTTGATATTTTCTTCCCTAACCATGATACCAAGTGATTCAGGAGATTAAAAATGTCACAAAACAGGCAGCACCTAATCCCATAAGTCTATCCCACCCGCCCATGATGCATGTACTTTTCTGTCTAGGAGTTCTAATATGTCTATGGCAATACTGCTACCCTACTAGTCTATCCTGAAAAGTCTACCCCATCTATCATCATGGGTTGACAATGTAATGGGGACAACCAGTTTGCGAGTATAATAATAATAATAATAATAATAATAATAATAATAATAATACATGTACCTGTTTTTAAAGTGCCTTTCCAGTTACGCAACTGATTAAAACACTTTACAGTGTATTATTACCCTGGTCACTGAATGCAGTTACAATTCTGCACTTCTAGTGCACATCCTCCACTCCACTCGGGAGCATTCTTCTGGCAGTCATTTTACAGGTGTGCGTATTCTATTCCAGTCACAATGACATTCACATCCTACTGGACACTCATTTAACACCTGGGTGGAGAGTGGCAAATGTAGATTTATGTCTCGCTACAGGACATTAGCGCAACAGCGGGACTCGAACCACAACCCACAGTCCGGTGATGGTTCCACTAGACAATGGTCCCTCTACATAAGCTTGAGTTACAATAGCTATCAAATGTCTCGAAAAATCAAATGTATACAACTTTTTCGAAAGGAGTATTTAAATGAATATGACCATAGAGACAACAATTTCAAAATATTACTACTCTCTTTAACACATCACGACTTTTTGCTGAATTAAAAATGCATCCAAGAAAGCAAATGGAGATGCAGATATCAGGAAGAACTACTAGGAATTTGTACTGACAAATGAATTATAAAAGATGACAGAAGAAAGAAATATAATGCCCTTTTTCTCAAATCTAGTACCTTAATCAAGCATATATTATGTAAGAAATACTACAGTATAAAACATCTCTGACCTTAAATGTATACACTAGTGTGATACGTTAGTTGTTGCACTACATCATGATATTTAACATGTGCCAAATGTATAATTCAGCTTGAAATGATTTTCTGGAATTGTTTGCACAGATGTTTTAAATTTGAACTCCTTCAAAGATTATTCAGTTTAATGTAGACTAATCTTCACCTTTGTATATACCTCATCATGGTGCTAAGGAAAAAACAAATTAAATATTTAAAGCAAATTAGTGCTGAATATACACTTTTTTGTTTTGTAGAATAAATGTTTTCATTACATTTTATAATCTAAACAATCCTTTGAATACTTATTCCACAAGAGATGATTATATGTTTGGATGCCGATATGAAATAGAGTTGATAACAAAATATCATGATACAAATAAGAAAATAAAATAAACAAGATTGATCGACTCATAATCCCTACCATCCAGCTGCAATAACTTTGTATAAAAAAAATGATGCAGAAAACCACGCAGCTGAAATACATGAATGCAGCAATCGTATATATGTGGATGGTTTATATAGCGAGACTGGTATAATAGCAATTCTGCAAGCATTTCATACGATCCTGTACAAGTTGAGGCAAGGAGATGTGAGTTTTATCTCCCTGGTTGAGGTATCCTCATAGCTTGTGTGCTAAAATTGGGGTGAGGTACCGTTACACATTGCTCACATTGTTTGAATGTACGAACATGTTAATTGAGGCTAGGTTTGAGGCAACATTCTCTAACACTGGAATGCTTTCAAATAAGGTACAAGTGTCTTTTTAGTTATTTTATACTTATAATATTCAAAAGTAACTGGAGTATTCTAACCTATTCAAAGGACATGGTCCCTCAAGTTTGCCAAACATATCTTTTTTTGGGTAAATCCTGAGTTGTAACCCTGACCTAACAAAAATTAATTTTGAAAATGTTTCTAAACTTGAAATTTCACTTTTTACCCTCCCTCCCCCAAAGACAATATTCCGGTCTAAAATTAACAATTATTAATCTAAGGTTTCACAAAGTTTTCATTTGTGGCTATTAAACACACCTTGAATGTGCATCGCATATCACTGAAATAGCAAGAAGTTTTCAATATAAATGTAAGCCGAGAAAAAATTTGTACCCGTTTCGATGACGTTCTGAGACAAGTAACCACTCATGATGTGAGCAACGTGAAAGAGAGTGAAATGTTGAAAGTATGCTGACATCACACTACACATGACATCACAATACCTAATTGAGGTCAGAGAGCATAACCCAATAGACAATGTAATGCAGGACCATATTAAATTCAACATTCTGCCAGAACAGAGGACAATTCTTGTCAAAAATTGCCTGAAATTGTCTGACATAGGGCAGGGAATGATGTCCCAACTCATTACGACCACAATCCTAACCTTCAGGTTCTCTCTGTGCAAGCTGAATACTTCTGTGACCCTTCACTTTTAACCTTCCACCCCATCAGGAATTGCATCTTTACAAACAATACTCAAAGAGTAATACGAGGCAGCATTCAGTATACTCATAATGTGTAGAATTTAACTATGTTTAGTACTTAATCAGTGTTACCATTAACGAGTTAAAATCTGAAATTAAACAAAAATTATATACAAATATGAAGCAGCGCAAGCAATGCAATTAGGTCTTCTGGGGTCATCTTGATATAAAACATTTAGACTAAAAAAGACTGTCGGCTGTTTAGTTACACTCCATTTGATATTCATGATTTCTGAAAGATAGTAGTCATATTTTTAAGGATTATTTTTCTGAAGATTGTCAGACATTTAACAATATTAAAGTGTACCAATCATCTGAAAAAATAATTTGTGTACAGCTAGAAAGTATAAAATCAACCCCAAAGAACTTTGTCTGGTATTCTATAGGTCAACAGTTAATGAGTATGAAGGAAATGAAGGATAACATGAAAATGCTTGAGCGGAACCGAACTCAGAGTTTGGTTCCGTGTGAGCCTTTACCTCGACGAGCACGTACGGGTGCGTCGAGTAGTCTACTCACGAGTCGCTTTTACGCTTATAGACAGTGTAATTAAAATTGCAGTATTTTTTTATAGAATTAATATTTGAAGCCCATATTTTGAATATAGTATAACAACATGCAACCTCTAACATATAAAGGAAAATTATTTTTGGTGATTGTTACCCTTTAACAATATTCTCAATCATTACATGATAAAAAATTCTAAAAACATTTTGTTTGAATAAATTTACATTTCAATTGAGTTCAATTTACCTTTTACCTCTAAAAGGACTTTTTTTTTGTATATGAGCATTCATAAGCTTTTTTCTCATGATTTACATGGTCACTATTGTATCACGGAATTTACTTTGTGAAATTCTGAATTAAAAAACAATTTGCATTTTTTATCGAGAGTGCCTAAATTTTTGTTTGGAAAAAAAATACTATATATAAAAAAATACACTTTCTCTTGCAAGAACCTTTTAGATCATGATACTAGATATGTCAAACACAGAGTTTACATAAAATTGCATAAAACAAGAATATGCGCACAAAATATGGTACATTCTCAAATAATACCAAAATAAAAATTGTCTGCAAGTGTATCTGATGAAAATAATCATATTAATCATAATTCATAATAGTACAAAAACTGTAAATTTGAACTAAGGTATTCGCGCACATATCGAGAAATCCTAACACAATCGCAAATACTTTCAAAAAATCAACCTACGGCAAGTTCTACTGCCTTGCCTTGTTGCTCATTAATTCATAAAATGTGTGAACATTACAATGATGCATTACACAATTCCAACATGATTTTCACGGGATATACAATGGGGCATTCAAATTGCCCTTATTGATTTCTGGAAAGTCTTTGCGATCATGTTTCGACATACTTTTGTCTGCTCTGCTGTAAGCACAGGCCAACGTCTGGGCCCCCGTTTCATAAAACTTGTTGTCAATAGCAAGCCACAATAATTGTTATAAGCTACTGACATCCTTGAATCTGATTGGCTGAGAGCAAATTTGTCATATAAGTGGGGCAGTTGTTATTGATAACAAGTTTTATGAAACGGGGCCCTGATGTAGTCTCTGACTTTCACATGTTTCTTGACATAAAGAAAACCATGGCAGAACACAAATGAGAAAGGATTATGAGAATAGAGTCCCTGATGAGAAAGAGCATCAAATAATCATAAGGCAATACAGAGGCAGGAAATCAAGTCACCATTTTTTTTTCTTTTTGAGGTACCATTTTTTAATAATTTTTTTGTGAGTCAAAGATAGTAGCATTGATTTATACAATAAGCAAACACAAATAAAATTGGACAATACAAATATTGCAATACCAGGAACCTTCCCAAATTGTTAAAAGGGGCTGTTTTTGACAAGAAACTTTTGCGAATTTGTGAAAATAATCCAGGGTCATGGTTCAACTTCCAAATCTACTATGAATAGGTAGTAGATCTACAGGAAATGTTTTGCCTATACAACTTTTACAAATCTGGAGCACTTGAGAAATTTGTGAAAGTTTCTTGCATGCAAGTTCTAGTTTGACAATCCCTACTTTATATGCTTCATTTATGGAAGCTTTCTCCCATAGTGGTATTGCGTATATTTCCATTATAATCTCTTTCAAAACAAAAATTCAAAATTTTCACATAAAAAATGTTTATCACTTAATGTGTTGCAGGAGATTTTTTTCCAATCAGCTACATTCTTTTCTACATCTGTTGAGATACTTATGAAATACTTTTAAAAATACTCCTCATATCATGAAGGTATTATTGTTGTGTTATCGGTGATATTTAGGAAAGGCCAAGAACTTCATAAAGGAAATGAAAATTTCTCTCTCAAGTGGAAGGAATTTCAAAGTTAAAGAGAAATGGTTTACACCAATGCTACCACCTTTAAAGCAGAGTTTTTTCTCAAAATTTTTTCTCTTTTATTTACAATGAAGAAAAAATATACCATTGCAGCATATTGATAAACGAGGTAACACTAATAGTTACTAGTTAGTTACAACTCTACAGCAGTAAAATAGAGATATTTCTATATATATCATATACATGTATAAGCTCATCACCACAAAACATTTATGATAATTCACAACATGATAATCATTTTAACTGCCAGTAATCACATATCACACAATTCGAATCAGATATGAGTAAGTTTAGCTTTCATGTTGCACAGAAAGCATACTTACTATACAGCACATACAGGACACACGACAATTTCAAGAGTATAGAAAATTTTTGCATTTATGTTGCTTTCAGCTTCTTAAATAATACTCCAAAGATCTTGAAAACACAACTTTGTTCTTAAAATGTTTTGCATTCCATATGAATTAAAAGAGCATGTTGGGTTGAAGTTTAACATGATGCTTCGGCAAATATTTGTGACAGATACAAGTACATTTTTGTTCGTGTGCTCTTAAAACTTGCCTCTCAATCCTAGAACTCAAAACAATTTTTCAGTCTTTGACTGTTTCTAAAATATCAACCTGTATTGTCTCAAGATTCAAGTTTTGTCTTTATGATATTGCAAAGGTGAAATCGTTTGTAACCTTACATAATGTAGCAAAGGAAGAACAGTTTTTAAATGACCCACAGCCATTTTTATACCTGCCCCCCCCCCCCCAATCCAATAAATACATGTAAATCCCATACCTCAGAAAAAAAATTGTTTTATTCCAGATAAAGATAACAATATTGTGTTTAGAATGTGTAAGCGAAATTCATTCAATAGTGAAGTCTGCAAAAGCCTGTGAGATCAAAATCTAATTTCCCGGCTCAATCTTAATCTGAACAGTTGGGAGAGGATTGGAGGATGAAGACGTCGGGATTTTTGTACTAACATTAGATTTTTCTGGCTCCCTTTCCTTCTCTTTCTCCTTTTTCTTTTCAGCATCTCTATCATTCTGCTCTACACTTATAGTCTGACTAACCCTTCCATCTTCTTTGTCTGTCTTGTCCTTCTGGATATTTGGAGTCTCTTTGTCCTTGTCACATCTAGGAATCACTCTGTCCCTGTCAGTCTCTTCATCACTACTATGTGGTTCACTCTTGACCCACACAGCCTGAGTTTGGACAGTACTTGAGAGGAGCGGTGCAGGTGAGCTTGGCATGGGTGCCTGCGGGGAGTGAGAGCCTTGGGGTGTGGCAGGAGAAGAGCGAGAGAATTGGGACTCCAAGGTGACAGTCTTCTGAGGGGTGGAGGACGACAGACTTGAAGCTGAGGGTTGGATGGTGATTGTCCCTCCTTGGTAACTCAGCGCTTTCCCTCCGGAACCTTGTGAGGGGTGGGATGCCGAAGGCTGAGGGACTGAGAGAGTCTGACGAGATGGTTCCTGCGGTGAAGATATCGCTGGCGTGGGGCTTGCACTCTTGGAGGATCTCTCACTAGGTGGAGCTAGAGAGTAGGAGGCACGGCGTGGCTGGCTACCTTCTAGGTGTTTGGAGTAGCTTGGACTCGGTGGTGCAGATGCTGACTGAAACTGAATAGGGGCCAAAAGAGGTATTGTCCCTGCTAGACTTGACAAGGGGTACAGCATAGTTGGAATTGGGTAAGGTGGTTGAGATGCGCTGGACGCACTACTAGCTAACATCATGCCCGGGACAGCCATGGCTGGTATACCTGGTGGTATCTGGGAGACGGCTTGTGAGAGGGCAAGACTGGGAACAGGGCTAGCGATGGACTTCTCAATCATGCTTCCTACTGACCCCAACCTCTGGCTCGACACAAATTGGCTGTTGGGAGTCTGGATGTGTTTGTAGCCAGACAGATCCAGGGGACCGTTGGTTTCATGACCTCTCCTCTCTCTGTTTCCACTCCTTTCTCGATGCTCAAGGAGAGATGTCTCAGCAGACCTCTTTCCACTCAGGTCCAGGGGGCTTGGGAGCTCTGTGGGCATATGATGTGGACGTAAATCCGCCCCTAGACCCTGTGCTAAAGGGCGGGGGATGTTGACATGAGGCACTGTTGAGCCAAGGTCCACCACGCCACTTCCTGATCTCATACGACTCGCCACTTGCTCTCGCCAAGCTTCAGGAATACTGCCTGGTACAGGACTGTAAACATTTGGAGATGCCTACAGTGATAGTTATGAATCAGGAGAAAAAGAGACAAGGAGAGGGAAAATTATGGTAAGTCAGGGAGATGAAAAGGATATTAAGAGAGATGGAAGGAAATAAAAACATCGGACAAAGTCCCTGAATCAAAAAAAAAAACCCAACACATTAAAATTTTACATAGTGGTATTCATTCATATTTCATGTGATATTAAGCTCAGTATAGACAATATTATTGCATTGCCAAACTTTCAAACTCTTAATAGAATATTTTGTATTTCATTGTTTGATTAAATTTCTTAGCTATTCTATTCTTTTATTTCTAATGTATCTTAAAAATTTTAAAATCAATTTGAATCTCTCAGAAAGATTTTTTGAAAGATTTCAAGAGCTGAATTATCAAGTAAAAGACCAGAAAGACACAATAGGCAGTGTTTTTGAGTAATGTAGGAAAAGCAGTATTTTGTACACAAACACATGCAAAATGCTGATTTTTCATTCAACTTTGTTTCCAGATGTCATTCGACAGGGTAACTGATTGTCTGAATTTTGCAAACTTGATTTTAAAAGTTGTGTGACACCCAACAGAAAAATCTCATACAAAAAACCCTGTTGTAATCTGCAACAGTTATGTAGCAGTCATGGATTTTGGATGGGGTTAACTCTATAAATTTCAGATTTTTAAACCTTTGGTGGGACAAAAGATTAGTATAATATGGGGATTCATTCTCTACCTTTCAAAAGTCAACAAAAGGAGTTACCTCTTGAGCTGTTCTAGGAGGAGAACCCCCAACTGATCCTTCAGCTTCTGTGTCTGCTGACTGCGTTTCAAAAGATGAATGTGACGCTTCACTGTCTGCTCTGCTCTCCTTGCAAGAATGCTCATCTGCATAGTCCGTATCACGGGATGGTGGTGGGACATGGACTTCACCATGCCTCTGTGCAGCAACGTGGAGCTCCATGCCAAATATGCTGTTGCAGATGAAGTCACACTCGGGACATTTGATGAAGAATATCTCACTACCAGAGCAGCGGCATTGGAACACTGCATACTGGTCTCGATACATGTCCATGACTGATTTGCTACCATCTTTCTTGCAGTATTTACCAGATTTGTCCAACTGTGAGTCTCCCACCAGACGTGACGTACTGCATTGTCGTCCAGTCTTATGTAGAGATTCAATGCTCTCACGAATTCTATTCTGAGGGTCACTAGGTGATCTTCTGTGATCAATGCTACCATGGTCCTGAGCACTGCGAACCACCCGACTGATTTTCAGAGGTGCATCTTCTGTTGTCGATGGCAATGCTGTGATAGGAAGAGCGGTACCAACAACACCTTCTGATCTTATCAAGGGTGGTCCGTTTCTTTGATACGCTAACTGGAGTACATTGTGGGCACTATTGGGACTCAATGAGGACTTTGATAAATGATGGCCTTTTGAGTTTTTTGTCCCAGTATCATCATGGTTAGGAGATCCCTGGGATTCTTGCTGGTAACAACGGCTAGGAAGTCCAGCATATCTGAGTCTGTGCTGTAATTCTAGCAACTGAGCATGGTCTAATTTCGATATATCTGCAAGAGATCTTTGTAACCTGAGTTCTCCCTGATCAAGGGCTCTACTGTTGCCTCCCTGTAGCACTGTTCTTCGTTCACTGTCTGCTCTCATGCGACCTAGCTGAAGGAGAGCACGGATTGTTGTATCATCTCCTTCCCGACCAGGTGGCAACTGCAGGTTCTCCATTGAGGCAGGGGAATCGGCAGCAGACCCTGACCGTGGGCTTGCTGATGCACTAATGCTGCCAGTGGGTGATGCCTTTGATGCTCCGCTTCCAACATGCACCTCTAAGTGTGTACCGCAGATACTATGCCTTCTGCTAGAGTGCTCCATGGGACGGGGGGATGGTGGCTGTGAAACAGAACTTGAATTCAAGTGAGGAGATCGTGAAACCACTATTGAAGGATGCCTAGGTAGTGGAGAACCTGGTGGTCTTGAAATTGGTGAACTGGGTGCTGAATTCCTGGGAGAACTAGGAGCTGAATACCTTGGAGAGTTTGGAGCGGAGTATCGTGGTGAACCTGGCACTGACAGTCCAGAGGTAGATGCTGGAGAGTTAGGTGCTGACAATGTGTTTGCTGGGGAACTAGGGGACGAGTTTGGGAGAGGGGAACCAGGAGCCGGAGACCTAGATGAAGGGGACCTAGGAAGGGGTGATCTTGGGAGAGTAAGGCTGGCAGCAGGGGATTTAGCTACCGGTGAGCGAGGTATCCGCTGTTGAGGTTGAGACCGTGACTGGCTACTCCTGCTGGGTATTTGAATCTTGGGAGGCGGGCCAATGGCCACGGGGCTTCCTGACTTGGCGAGTTTGCGGCACTTTGTGCATATAACAAGACCGCTGGGTGCAACGGGATAGTCCTTTGGATTGGGAATGATTGCATTTTGGCAGATGAAGCAGCGAGTTCCTCCTGTTTGTACGCTTGACTTGTAATGATTGATATCTGGTTTCTTGAAGAGAGAATGATTTGAGTGATGATCACTGCCTGGTTTGGATGCATGTCTTGAATGTCTAGGGTCATCCTCTCTTGCTGGCGAGTGGACAGGTGATATTGCCTGCAGAAATCAATCATAGAAAGAACTTCAATGTTGAGTGTAACTACTAGAGTACATCTGTGTGATCACTGCACAAAAGATATCTTCTGTCTGATTAATGATAATCTTGAGTTTTGGTAATGATACAAAACAATTTCCCACAGAATCAAATGAAACTTACACTGAACGTTCAAAATTACAAATAAACGATATAAGACAATTTAGGTAGAAAACATATCATAGGGGAGTAATGAGCAATGAATGATAGGAAAATCAAAGCTAGCTGTCCTGACACATATGAAAAACACAGTTTTATATGTGCAAATGTAAGATTTATTTTTCAGTCTGATTTTCAGTAACTTTCCTTTAGGTTATTTATATTTGCCGGTCTACACAACCTACCTCCTGAACAATGAATGATTCAGAATTTCTTTGAACCACTTTCTCTCCAAATGGAATTCCATTCCCAGAACTCACTATTACTTTTAATGACAGTGATGTAGCAAAACCAATGCATAGACCAGACCTGTTTCCAATGTCTTGGTCTCCACCCAGAGACCTACTGCTACAAAACGGATTAACAGTGTATCTATAGACACATGTAAGAGTGGTGAAGAATTGTAAGTCGGGTTAGACTGGAGTCACAAGACCCCATTAAAACTAATAACAATGCTGGAAGATCAAATGTTTGTTTTTTAAAGTAGCTGATGTTTATTGTTCATGGAATCTGAAATGAAGGCAAGGAATGTAAATGAGGTAGTATCAGCTATTTGCAATCTTTGTAAATGGTTAATACACGTGCTTAGCTATAGTCATTTGCTAAGCCTATAATAAGACAAGATGAATGCGACTGTGTCTCCTATATGCCTCCGCCTAAATTCAGTTGACGGCTCGACCTGTTCTTGAAATCTTGTGATAACCAGAATAAAAAGCCTCTAATTACATGTTAATTGACCTCTTTGACATTTGACCTTAAACCTTATAATCCAAAAGTCTGATCACTTTATCTCCTCCTAGTCATGAATACAAAATAGTTGAGATATGGTGATAACAAAGAAAAAAAAAATTATTTCACATACACCTGTATAATGACCTCTATGACCTGTCACCTTTTGACCTACGTGAACCAAAATCTGATCAGTTTGTCTTATTATGGTGATGCATACTAGTTCCAAGTTTGAAGTTAATGGATCAAATAGTTCTTGACATATCACGTTAAGGCTAAAACCTGCAATTTCAGAATTGACCTCTATGACCTTTGACCTCTAACCTACGTATCCCAAAATCTAACCAGATCATCTTTCTATGGTGATACATACTAGTACCACGTTTGAAGTTAATACCTCAAATGGTTCTTGAAATATCGTGTTAACAAGGCTAACACCTGTAATTTCAGAAATTGACCTGTGACCTTTGACCTACATACCCCAAAATCTAAACAGATCTTCTTCCTATGGTGATACATACTAGCACTAAGTTTGAAGTTCATTCCTCAAATGGTTCTTTAGTTATTGCGAGAACGAGGCTAACACCTGAAATTTCAGAAATTGGCCTGTGTGACTTTGACCTTTGACCTATGTACCCCAAAATCTAATCAGATCATCTTCCTATGGTGATACATACTAGCACTAAGTTTGAAGTTCATAACTCATGTGGTTCTTGAGTTATCGCTAGAACAAGAAAGCGGGATGGACGGACGGACAATCCGAAAACATAATGCCTCTGGTAACACCTCGGTGGGCGGAGGCATGAAAATACTAACCAGGGCACTATGCGATTCCATCTTTCTCTCAGCCCCATCTCCTCTCAACGGGCCTCCTATCTTCTCTTCAGGGTTAGGGTTGGTAGGAGAAATAGGAGGCAAGGGCACCTCAAAGTCTAGGATAATCGGTTGGATAGGGGGCACCTTCTCGTTGATATGCACGCTGCCGTTGACGCTGCCGTTTAGATAAGGACTCATGACGAGCTCGGTGGTGCCCTCTGGCTTGCGTCGTTTCCGGCTTGCTTTCGCTTCCACAGCTGCCATGTCCTGGGGCATCTGCGGACGCTTGGCCCCGCGGCCAGGTAGGCCCGTGATGTCTGTGGAGTTGATTAAAGCCGGGTGGGATTGCCTCTCTGGAGGGCGTATGATGACGTTGGGCGGTCCGGTAGATCGGGGGATGGACTGAGGATGGATGTACATGGGTTCTACGTAGTGGTTGCGCATGGCTGAATGAGGGTCTCCATGGATCATGACGCCATGTGGTGGGATGTGGAAGGGATGGCTAGGATGCATCACAGAGGGCTGAGTCAGAAGATTTGATGTGGTTGCACGAGGATGCTTCTCTACATGGTTCATTACAGCTTTGGGGGTGGGCTCTGTTATCTTCTCCTTAGGCTGTATAGAATGATACAAGATATACAGACTTTGAACATCCATGAATTGTGCAGTTCATTAACAAATGTTTGAATTATGCTATTAGGCTACTGGTATTTTCAATACAAACTATATCAAATAATATATCATCATTCTATAGCTCTCAAGCAATCTATCCATATATTATGCAAAAATGTTCATGATGAGCTTTTACAGATAATCTCTATAGCTACATTTGTTTGTGTATCAGAAGATGGCAAACTTGAGTCACTCCCATCCAAATAACTAGTACCGTAATTCATTATTGTTTTATCTGGCGAGACACAGCAAGAAAATTTACTTAATCAATGATCTTATAAACCAAAACACTAGTTGACCTCCCGCATACATGTAAATGCACATTTTAAACATCAATAGCTTAGTAAATTCAGATTTCAGTTTTATCTTAGTCAATTACATCAACATGAAATAAAGCTACTCTCATCCACAGCTATCAGGGTTGTCACTAGGGACTTTTTAGTGGTGGAAAATTATCGCCCGTGAGTTACTTACGGGCGAGTATCCTCGAAACCTGAACATGTGCAAATCAGCTGATTGCGACATTCCAGCTCGGAGACAACTACAGTGTGTAGTGATTTGACGTTGGGCATGCACGCACAGGTACGGGTATGGGTATGTGAACAATTTATACGTAAATATGATTCGTATTTGGGAAGGAGCTGCGCTGCCCTAGTGGCTGTGTATACCTTCCAGGAAAATTCTTCACGCGGTTTCATGTAAATTTGCTTATGCGTACGTATAATTTTTTCATTGAATCTGCTGGCTTAAACCACAATGGCATGTTCGTAGGTCAAAATCGTAGTATTTTTTCTTTGTCAGTGGGGAAATTAGTGCCGGGCAGGGGGGTGTGATATTGCATTGAGTGCCGGTCGGAAATTTTGAGTGGTGGAAGGTTCCGATCGGCGCCGACCACCGTAGTGACAACGCTGACAGCTATTACAACTTTTCTACTTGGTAAAATACTCAATCATAATTTGTATAAATGTTAATGTAAAGATGCCTTTGAAAATATCTGTTTTCTCTGTAAACTGACCCCTTTTACCCTGTGATGCTTCTCAGTCTATATGTCAATAAATACTAATAGAAACAAGATGAATGCGACTACGTCTCCTATATGCCTCTGCCTAAATTCAGTGGATGGCTCAAATTGTTCTTGACGTATTGTGATAATCAGAATAAAAAGCCTACAATTGACCTCTTTGGTATTTGACCTTATACCTTATGACCCAAAAGTCTGATCACTTTCTCTCCTCCTAATCATGAATACAAAATAATTGAGATGTAGTGACAACAAAGTTAGAAAAACCCATTAATTTCACATGTAATGACCTCTATGACCTCTCCGAAAAAACAAAATCTCCATACATCTCAGACACTGGATAATGAGGCCCATCATTGAGTAATACACAACTCATTCTACGTTTACTGCTATAATGGCTAATTCAATATGGCATGCAAAATGTATAATAATAATAATAATAATAATTATAACATTTATATAGCGCTTTATACTGGTGTTTCTAAGCGCACAGTATGGTAGTTATCCAGTGTCTGAGATGTATGGTAGGGTTTTCCAGGACTCCAAACCACAGTCACTTTCCAATTTTAAAACATAGAATGGTAGGATAAATCATTTTTGCTCCTACAGGTGTACAGGTGTCATAATTGAGTGGTTTAAATAACCACTTGACCAGAGATGTGAAGGTTATGGGTTCCAGACTCTGTATGGCACCAATGTCCTTTAGCAAAACATTTGCCACTTTTAAACCAGGTGGAAGACAAGGATACCCTGAAGAAAGGAATTCTTTGAGCACTAAAATCAGTAACACAACTACTAACGATGAGTTAATATTGGATCGCCTTGAGCATCTTGTGAATTGGATATGAGTTCTGCACTACAAGGCATTACTATTAAACTAATTTTTCATAATCATTATTGTTCTTATATCTACATTCTAGATCCTATTATGAGATTGCTATACTATAAATATGAAACTAAATGTAGTTCAGAACATCTGTGCTAACTTTAGTATGCAAATAACAATGCATACGCTCAATGAAGCCTCTGAATCCAATAATCTTATTTTTCTTTTGTCTCAACCAGAATTTTAAATCAACCCTTTTTTTTGTGGTTAATCATGTGGTTAAATACAATAGTTCCATGTTGATTGGTAGTTCCTCATACCAAACAACTGGTAGACAGGCTTATCTTCTCATACCACAACAGGTGTAATATATGCTGGTATAGTAGTATCATTCTATCAAATATGAAATGAGCTCTGGTCATGAATAATGAATTAGTTTGTTCCATATCAATGAAAAATGGTTGTGTGCAAAATAAAAATATCTTTAAATCTGTACAGATTTTGCATGGATATGTGTCCATATTATATACAATGCTAGTTTCAATCTAGCAATGGTCATTTGGAATGTTTGCTGTGCTTGGTCATGATATCACTCCATTACTTTAGGACAAAAGCGAATAGTGAAAGTTCGAGAAAAAGCAGACAAACAAAGATATGGAGATCTGAAAGCTGAGATCATTATTGATATAGGGAATCTCTTATTGGCAATGTGTGTGTGTGTGTGTGTGTGATGTCATATATGGAGAACTCTTAGATTTGGTGTATACAAAAAAATTATCCAAAATACTCCATGTGTCCATTTTAATGTTAAAATAAGACCTTTTGTCCATGATACATAATGGGTGGCATATTTTTCTTTGTCCTCCCAAGAAAAGAATGTCTGTTTCACCATGAAAGTTGAGAAAATGGATACTTGGAATAATTTACATACATGTAGGTACATAACAAATGTGAAACTTATCCATGTATGACATTACATATCATGACTGCATTGCCAATACGAGGATCTCTTTACGTCATTAACGATCCTGACTTTTAAAATTCATAACTTCCTTATTCTTTGTCTGAATTATATTAAGCTTTCGCTCGTATGTTTCTCTGATTTGTGCACTTTCATCCACTCCTACGAAGGATGAATTCCCCTTTAAACTCGATTGTTGTCTTGATATACCTGAATGGCTTCTGTCATCTTCCATTCCTGGATAGCCCTTTTCTTGACTGGTTTAACCATCATTGCAGCTTAGTACAGACCTTGGATGATGAGAATATATGGTAGCAGGAACTCTGAAATGACAAAGCATAATAAAGAATAGCTTTAAACACAGATCTTCATCTTGCTCTCAAAATGCAAGTAAAATGCAAAAATGAGTTTGAAAGCAAATGTTGAAACCAATCTTAAAGCCATTTTGGGTTTTACTTCCAATGCAGATTTCCATTAAGATTCAACAGAAGGATACTTTACATTCAGTATGAACCTGTTTGATAGTAAATAAAAATAGAGCTCTCAGTAATGGGAAAAGCAGTGTCCACAAACTGTGAAAAGGAATAAGATGAATGATCTATTTCAGTTTTACCTTATGAAGTATTTCCAAATAACTGACAATCTGATGACACACATATTTTCAATAAATGTTCTCAAACTTCTCAATAAAATGCAGGTTTTGCCACATTTGATTTTCAAGACTTCCAGCCTCCAACTCTCCTAGAAACTTATATCCAAACAGAGCAATTAGATACCTCTTCTGAGAATTGAGAGAGAGAAAAAAAATCACTTACAAATAGAACTTTCCAGAATTACACTAACTACATGTATAAAAGGAAACAATACGGAGGTCAAGTGTTTCACACAATATCATGTTGTAAGAATACATGTAGTTTTAATACATTCTTCAGATACCAAATTAGTTTCGATGTTTGTCCAAGAAATGAAGGGCCTTTGACAGAAAATGGAACAATTTCTCATAAAATATGTGTTTCACCAGACTTCATATTATTTTTGTATCTTTTTACTAAATCATTTCAGCCATGACAACTAATCAGTCAAGACAACTTTCTTACTTCTTTGTTTTGTCTTTACATGCAATTGATAGGGCATTTAGATAAAAATAAGAAGTAGGAAAAGAGAGAAAAGGGGAGTGTGTTAGAAATAATGATAGAGGGTGTGATTTTGAAAGTGGCACTGGAAAATGTTTTCCAAACCATGGTAAATGGAATGTTTAACCCTTTCAGGACAGGAATTATTTAAGGGCTAAATTGATCACATTTTGTTCTTCAAATTGGCAACAGTAATATTTTTCTTTTAATGCTACGTGGTTCTAATAAAATGTAATGTCTTTGAAAACAACGTACATGGTTAAACCTTTTATCGAAAAGTTTAAAAAGTTGCCAATTTTAACAAAAAACAATGATTTTGAACCTCTCAATGTGTTGCCAATTTAAAGATTGTAAAGCTTATTCTTGTTTTTGAAATTCCTGGCATCAAACGCAATTTGGTCATGCAACAAAAATGGACATAGTTTGTGCAGAAATTTTTGCTCTTTCTACTCATGCATCTGGTATATTTTTTAGAGCTCTGATTCAAAAGACATTGAAGCAAACCACAAAATGTGGTCAATTGTCTCAAAAGGGTTAATGACATGGACATCACTCAATGCATTTTAATTCAGTTTCCATTAAATAAAGTGAAAAATACATAGGTATACCAGAACAGTTCTGACAAAATATCTAAAACATATCAGCAGAAGCACTATTTTGGGGCAAGGAATAGCACAACTTGGGATGGTGATGAAAAGGTAGGCTATACTTTAAAGCAAAATACAGTGTATGTACAATTTACATGTCGCCCTAAATAAAATTCACTGGAGGCAATAACCACAGCATGTACCAGTATATATCTATTCCACATTAATTTCTATTTTGTCACAGAGTGAAGTGTAAAGAGTACTTTTCCTTATGGGTTCAGGCATTCAGATAGCTCCATGAATATGCTGTTAACTCCTTGCACATCAATGATACAAGACCTACATGTACGGTACATACGGTACAACTGTACTATGAGCTTTCCCCAAAATATTGTCAAAATCTACAATATTATCAATAATTAGGAAGTCAATTAATCCTCCTTTAAAGCCATAGCAGTTTAATTTTCTCCTTTTAGTGACTTTTTTATATCTTTTGAACCAGGAGGTTCTATGAAACATGTTCCGGCTACAATTGCTTGGCAATTAACTGACTCAAATCCCTACACTACTTGAATGACCAAATTCAACCCTGGACCTAAAACTATAGCTAATCCTAACTCTAATCATAAACCTAAACTAAAACCCAATCACAACCCTAACCCTAAATCTTTAATGAAATTAGGCTTGCAGCAAAGTCAGATCACCTATAATATAATAGGTGAGCTACATTTATGAATGTATTCATGATAATCTGGGACAGTGCTGCAAAGTGAGAATACTTTGTTTGGAGTAAACATCATTTAACAAACTATGTGAAGAATAAGAAAGGCTCTGACACAAACAAAAAAAAGAGTTAAAACTATGCATTTTCCTCGATGCTATGAAGGCACTTGCAGGGAAAACCAAAATATCTGTAAAGACAAGCGAATTAAATTTCCAATGATCCATTTTGGTAGGCAAGGTATCTCCTGACTGTATTACATTTCAACTTTGTCACACCCAACATTCTAAGACAAAGAGCTGAAGGTGTCATTTCCAAATAGCCTCTTTCTTTTTTGCTGTTGAAAATTGAGCTGAACTGATTTTCTAACTGGGGACCTGTGATGTCTGAATAATAGAAGTTTGATTGGAATCGGGTCAGACAGATCCACCCACAAGCCAAGAATACTTAGAATTCTCAGAAATAAAGGGGAGGCTTTATCTGTGGGCGAACAAGACGTTGCTGACTGCGGAACATGAAGTGGGCTTGGTTTACGAGACTGTCATCCCTGATTTACAATGCTACACTCAGCATACCTTCTTTGATTTATACTCACATCATCCTACTCCCAGGCATGTTAGACTCCCACACAAAATCACCCAAATTACCCTCATTACTTGCATATTCACTAAAAAAAAAAACACCTTTACATTTTTAAGGAGGCCAAACAAAAGCATGCTGCCCTTTCAAGCACATCTCCTGCACAGACAAGAGGGAAAATTGCATTATAAAACAAAAAATGCAAATTAACACCTATTTGAGCCTCATAGAGAGATTTGCAGTAACACCCACTTTATATTCACAGAAGACTATTGCATGTAAACATTTTGTAAAACAAATTTTTCTGAGTCACTGAACTGCAAATCTTGCAAGCTAAAACTGGTTGCTGATATTGGAATATCTAAATCATAATATTCTTGGAAGAATCTTCTAATATTAGTTTTTAAATCTTTAGAGAAATGATAACAGCAAATAGAATAATTGTATCTATTTATGGTTGCCATTTTAATGGCATTGCAGATTCACGGTATGTCTTCCCGAGCTGATCAAAGCAATTTTTTGGTGTACATATCCATGATTGAGCTAAACTTAAACTGAAAGGAAATCATCACAGTTTCTTGGAAGCCTCAATTATTAAGGTTTCCCAGCTTAAGGATCGGGAAGAATTTTAAAGCCCTAGGGGAAGAATGCATTTCAGCTACTGATCACATCAAAGATTTACTAAACCAGTAGAGATTCATTATTTCTTACTCTCCTTTCATATTTGATGAGAATGCGAGGCCAAGAGGACCGGAAAAGAAAATCTAATCATAGAGAAACCCTAGAGAATATACTGTGGAAACATCAGCAAAAACGTACGAAGGATCATAAATGCATAATAACAGAGAATAAGGAAAAAATAACAAAGAATAAGGAAAAACATTTGGCATTTCTTAAAGGCAAATTTATTTTAAGGCGGAGTAAAATTTATTCCTAGTTTCTCAAGCAGATCCTTCTCCTTTTTCTTTTAAGTGAGGAGGGGAATCTGTGTTATTTGATATTTTTTCTGAACATACAGTACAAATGCCTGTGGGGTCTATTTCAACATAAGTTTTTTGAATAGAATATCACTTGTCAAAGCATCACTGAGCACAAATGGAAAGTGCACTTGAAGATTTTGCTGACATCGTTATCTAGATTTCCCAAGATTCTTCTGTATTTTAAGCCAAATCAAAAATATCAAATAACAAGAAAAGGAGGCCGGCACAAACAATGGAAGCGGGCAAAGGTAAGAAACTGGGAATCAATTTTACCTGACCAAAGAATGAAAATATCATGTGATATGCTTCTAGAATTTGATTGAAATAAGCTTTAAGGAGTAACAATCACCAAAAATATTTTGCTCTGTCACCATAAGATATTCCAAGTATGAGCTTCAAATGTTAATTCTATACAGAGATATTGCAAGTTTAAATATTCTCAAAATAAACATTACAGTGACTTGCGAGTAGACTAATCGACACACCTGTACGCACTCGCACAAAATAAGGCCCTCGTTGGGACTGGGTTCTGTGCAAGGAGTTTTTATGTTTTCCTGTATTTTCTTCATACTTCTTAACCGTTAACCCATAGAAGGTCAGGTAAAGTGTTTTTAGGTTAACTTTATACATTCTAGCGATACACAATTTTTAAATTATTTTTTGTGATTGTACACTTTAAATTTCATGTCCGACAATTCACAAGCTTATGATTCAAGAGACCAGGGGGGTGATTCACTAACTGGGATCGATATCATTCCTAAAATCAATTTTCGGGATTGATTTCATTCCCAGCTTAAAATTAATTCCACCTTACTGATTCACTAAATCGCTTTTAGGATGGAATCAATTTTATCATGAATATATATGAGCGCAAATGAATATTTACGAGCGCACTCATTCCAACCAATCAACGTACTCAAATTTCAGTCACCGCCCCTCAGTCACCCGACCTAATTCTCTACTTAGCGCGTAGCTAGTGCGCGTTACCTAGCTACTGCATTAATTGCGCGCACGCATCGACTGGACATACACAGGGCTAGGGCCTATGGCTAGGGCAATGGGCGTGCAGGCAGGCACAGCGTAGCCGCGCCCAGGTTGGGGCACGGGCGGGCATGCAGTGGAGTGACCGTTTGTGATTGTTAGGAGCGATCCGGATCACTCCCAACCTTAAAATCAATTTAGAGGCTGGAATCAATCCCAAATACCTTAGTGAATCAGTCACTAAAAGCGATATCGCTCTTAGGATGGATATTGTTCCTAAAATTGATTTTTTCTTATTTGGGATTAATTTTAGCTGTTAGTGAATCACCCCCCAGTTCACCATTGTATTCAATTCTATGGATACATGTTGAACAAAATTTGTGCTCAACAACCGAAAGCTGGTCCTAGGTTGGCCTAATATAGCAACAAATATTGGACACACGGTTGATTCCATTAATTAAGATGATATCATACAAAAATGTCAAAATAGTTTTCCTTCATGGATTCTCTGAAGAAATGTCTATCATTTTGAAATATCAAAGGTAATAGACTGGCTTATAAAATAATGGTGTATATTCTAATTATATGATTGGTTGAAAGGGGACATGTGACCATGCATTTATTCCTAACATGTAACCGGTATTAGAAAGTGCTATTGACTGGTCATTAGCATTTTCCGATGACAGGGCTATGAATCGTCTACAATTTTATAAGTCGACTCTAGATCTATTTGTGTCACCATTTAGAACACAAATAATACACATCATAAATTTGGGCATTATTAGTATAATTATCCACCCTCGGTACCTTTGAAACAGTCCAAACACCATCAGTTCTAGCCTCAGGTATTGGACTGTTCCAAAGGTAACTTTGGTGGATCACTGATGTAGGCCGATACTATTTGTATGCTACTGTCAGCACATAATACATGTATCATACCTTGCTTTGTGGTGGTTTGTAAAAAAGACAAAGATCCTACAACGTGGCTTGTCTTGTCCCTCTGGCAGTATGATGCTGTCGTCTTCTACGTGAGAGTGGTATGGTCCTACTGGGCAGTTTTTGGATGATAAATGTCTGTTCTTTGGGCCACTCCTGTTACGACAATGGGGGGGGGGGGGGACACAATTTTCTGCACGGTAACATGAGGCCACTCATACAATCAAGGCATTTATTTATTAAACAGTATCAGAGACGCTATTTTGGAATGAAGTTTACAACCAATTACAGAAGTGCCTCGAAATATGAGTCCAATTATGATGACAAAAGGCAACACCCTGGTACCTTGTAGAAACACAATTTATCTGATGCAAGCCAATTTCAAACATGACTGCACTAAAGTAATTAATGATCTCCATACATTGATGTGTAGCCTTGACAAAGAAAAGGCCTCCATTAGCATATTACACAAATTGCATTTTAATGCACACTTCTTTTAATTTCCCTAATGCATGCATATTTAATAACCTACTTGACACGTTTAGGGCATTACAAAACTTACATGTACACGTACATGTATAATCATGAATCAAAATCGGCATGCAGTTGATATTCTGAGTGAAGAGTCCTCTACGTTTATATAGACAGAATGCCTCCTACCCCTACAGAAAGGGGAAAAAAATACCCGATACATTACAGCGAATTGAAAAAGTCCACTTTACACCAAATTCCCCCATTCGTTAATATTTTTTTGAAAAGGGCCTTCGTCTTAATTAGGATTAATGTAAATGTATCTATATACATACAATACAATCTGTACATAAAGGCCACTCCAGAGAGACAAGAAAAGTGATCATTACAGGAAGGTGCTAATTTATGTGCAGTTTTATTCCATACAAATGTTTCAATTGAAACATTATTCAAAGGAAGCAATGAGTGCGGTCTTCAGAAACAATTTTATTGAAACATTCACAATTGAGGGATTCTGACATAACGAGGGAAATTTATTTGTGACAGATCAATGCTAAATATGCAGTACACACACGTCACTTTTCCAAAAAGAAATGTATGCATTCCGGAGCAAACTTTTAAAGGGTTCTACTCTCGTAAAGGTAATGTAAAGTTTTGGTACTACCTCAAAAACTTTTTGTCAGATTTCATGGATTTTTGTTGATGATAGGGCTGAGTCATCACGGGTTTTTCCAAACCCGGGTTTGACTCGAAAATTTCGGGCGGGGACCGGGTACCCGAACGGGACTTCCCTACAACAGACAATGTGAGTGTATGTAGTGACGGGAGTCAACAGTCAAGGTAAAATTGCTAAACTAAAATGCAGCATAGAGGACAGTTACTGAATCCAAATCGATAAAACAATGCTTTTCCCAAGAGAAATAACATTAAGAAATACAGCCAAAGGTCTCTTTGTTACCTAAAATTGAGGGCTGAATGAGGAAATTAAGCTTCGTGGTAGGTACAGTGCACGTTCAGAAATGAAGTCCGAATGCGAGTCACCTGTGCCCAGTGCGCACGAATACAGCCCCAGACCGTAATACACAGACGAGGGTCGAATATAACTGATGTGATCGGATCAAAGTAAGCTTGAAAACACCTAAAAATACCACGTAAGCGACAACAAAAATACAAAATTACCGTAAAATAATTCTTCCCTTTGGCAAAAAACAGTATGGGTATCCATAATATTTCATAGAAAAAAAGATGTTGGAGGATTGCGAGTGCACTTCATATCGAGATTAGGCAGCCATATTTGACATTGTTCTGCGTAGCAAGACCGCAGATGGCAGCAGAGAGGAACAGTTGTGGCCGATCACCTGATCTAGTGCCCACATTTATTTTCCCCTCTGCTGCCATCTGCGGTCTTGCTAAGCAGAACAATGTCAAATATGGCTGCCTAATCTCGATATGAAGTGCACTCGCAATCCTCCAACATCATTTTTTCTATGAAATATTATGGATACCCATACTATTTCTTGCCAAAGAAAAGAATTGTTTTACGGTAATTTTGTATTTTTGTTGTCGCTTACGTGGTATTTTTGGTTGTTTTCAAGCTTACTTTTGGCACGATCACATCAGTTATATTCGACCCTCGTCTGTGTGTATTACGGTATAAGGCTGTATTCGAGCGCACTGAGCGCCGGTGACTCCCATTCTGACTTCATTTCTGAACGCGCACGGTACCGCCTAGCTTGAATCTTCCTCGCAGCTCTATTTTTTTAGACTCATGAAAAGACCTATCGTCGTCTGAAATGATTTCCATTTATTACTGCAGCAAATATAATTGGATTAAATTGAAATTCAGTTTGTGAATTGCATGTTTAAAGTTCTAAATTGCAATATATTAGTGCTAAAATTAGTTTGGAAAAACCCGAAATCCGAAAATGCAAACCCGGGTTTCAGCGTGACGGGCGGGGACCGGTCGGGGAACCGTTTCGACTCAGCCCTAGTTGATGAATAGCAAGATACATGTACTTGCAATACCAAGAGGCTGTGAAGATTTCACCTACTAAAGTGAAATATTTTACAAATGAGAGGTAAAACAAGATGAATGCAACTGCGTCTCCCATATGCCTCTGCCTAACTTCAGCTGATGGCTCAAACTGTTCTTGAAATATTGTGATGAATATAGACCAGAATAAAAAGCCTATAATTACCTCTTTGACATTGAACCTCACACCTTATAACCTCAAAGTCTGATCACTTTACCTCCTCCTAGTCATGAATACAAAATAGTTGAGATATATGGTCATAACAAAGCTAAAAACAACATTAATTTCACATATAATGACATCTATGACCTGTCGACTTTGACCTTCGTGAACAAAAATCTAATCAGTTCATCTCACTATGGTGATGCATACTAGTTCCAAGTTTGAAGTTAATGATTCAAATTATTCAAGAGATATAGTGTTAAAGAGGCTAACAATGGCAATTTCAGAAATTGACCTCTTTGACCTTTGACCTACATGCCCCAAAATCTAATCAGATCGTCTTCCCATGGTGATACATACTAGCACCAAGTTTGAAGTTCATACCTCAAATGGTTCGTGAGTTATCGCGAAAACGAGAAAGCGGGACGGACAGATGGACCGACGGACGGACAGACGGACAACCCAAAAACATAAAAATAATTTATATACCGGGCCATGGTTATATTAACGGCAGCGTGCACTCTACACTTTAACGCGTGCAGAAACCTAGGAGTATTATGCGTATTCCACACACAGTGACACACATGCTATCTCCACGCGAATCCCCATGACTGTTGTGTGGGGAGCCATCAGGGTGGAAAGGTCTGGCCTAGTGTAGGGCAGTGCGTTACCATGATTTAGTGTTCCTTACAGACATTTACGCTAAAATTCACTGGAAATCATGGATGGAATACCACATAATCTCGTACAAACCTCTTTTGATACAAGGAGAACAACATGAGACTATACTGAACATGTTTCTTTCCAATTTCCCCTTTGCTACCAGAACTGTCCATGAGCTTTAAGTGTTTTCCAAAATAAGAAAATCAATTCTTTTTCTTTTTACTTCAACATATGGTTTGATGAAAACAAGAATTGCTCTTATCCTTGTCTGAACCATATGCATAAGATTTATGACATCACTGCCTTGAAGGGCAACGATCGTATGTTGCTTTGAGAGAGAACTATATCAGAGTACACAATACTGAAAGAGCTACGTGTCCAATGATTTTGGATGTAAAATATACAGTTAACTGAGAATAAGTTCTTTCATGCAGTCGGTTAAAAATGACCTGTTTTGATAAGCCTTCACTTGCTGTGCTGTTGCTGATGCAGTACAATAATGTAGAACATTTGGGACTGTATGTTGAAGAAAATATGTGCATGAAATATATATTTGAAATAGTTATATAGAAACCAATAAATTAAATTCAACTTAATTCAGTATTGGTCTAAGTCTTTTGTTTGTGGATGTGCCAAGTTCGGTGCCTATATGTACATTATGTCTGCCTTAGCCATCTATTGGACGAAAAGGAGCCTATCGGTTAGTCACGGATGGACATTTGACAAATTTTGAAAGTTTGAAGGCATGTAGAAAATAAGTATTTAATTGAAGGGAGCTATTTTATGTTTCAATGTGAAGGGAATCACTGAAGGAGTTGAAATTTGATAAAAATTTGGTTGCCATGATCGCTGACCAAAATTATAATCCATAAAATATTCAGTGTCACGGACGGACAAAATGCCTACTCTTAACCGATCAGGCTCAGTGTCTCTCCTGAAAGAATGCTGCTATTTTCCTAGTTTATGGAGTGACTGGTGGTGGCAACACATCACTGACGGCTGATTTCCAACACTGCCATGTTGCTTCCTTTACTCTGCCTTTGTTAAAGCAGGCAGATCCCGCTCCTGTTACTTCTCGTCAATGTTCGTCTTTTCTGGCCCAAAACCTTTTGCTTGTCGCTCAAATGTAAAAGGTGTCGCAGTTCAGGTAATCATAGTATATGTGAGGCTAATATACTCTGTTTTCAATCTACGATCTCATTCTACCACATCATTGTGCTGCATCAGCAACAGAGCCATCTACGACAAAGGTCTGAAGAAGCTTGCAGAACAGCATGTGATAGCTTACCAAAATATATATGATTCTTTTTACTGATTGAGTATTAACAAGAACCATTTCTCAACATTATATCACCAATCCGATGAACCTCTTCAGTGATCACAGGAAAAGATTTCACTTTCAAAAATTTACAACTTTTTAACGTTCATCTGGGAATATTTTCTTTTTTCAAATAGTTATTCCTCATCTCCCATGGGCTCACCAGTACTCATTTTGTTCAGCTTTCCCTCAGCAATTTCCTTCAATATGCTCCAAAGGTATGTATTTCAATATATTGAGCATGCAAGGAATAATAAGTAGCAAAGCAAAACATGTGTATACCTGAGAGATGTTCTATGGCCCAAGACAAGGAAGATCTTAGACTGCAGAAGGGTCCTGCGATGTCTCCGCCATTTCAGCCTGATTTCCCCTGATCGGTGGGTAATCTATTTGAAGAAAAAAAAACAGAAGAAAAGAGAGAACTTTATAACATTGTGTTTTCTTAAAGATGAGTGTGATTGCATCGTGAAAGAAACTCTGAAAGTGATTTGAAATGGATGATGAAGTAATAAATAGAAAGGATTGTATTTGGTGAAGTTTAGAAATCATAAAAAGGATAATAAATTGACAAAAATCTTGCAGACATTGATCATTACTGCACACTTCAGAAACATGTGGCATCAAAATTTGGCCCAAAAATAGGAAATATTTCTAGTTTACTCTGAATATGCGGGCATTTCAAGTGAAATAATAAAAAGAAGAAGAAAGCTCACAAATCAATCATTTTCCCCTCTTCTCAGATTTTGCAGGATAATACCAGTTTATGTTAGGCATTAAGGCACATTCAAATATGCCGTGGTAAACCGCCTAAAAAAACCCCAAAACAAACAAACGTGGGCTTTTCAAAGCATACTGCACGTCACATTTCTGTATCTTACAACACACAGGTACATGTAAGTGAGTATACATGTAGGACCTTTGTTGTGACCTGCATCCCCACTTGCCATTCATTTAATACACACAACAACAAAAAAACGCCACAGAATTTTTGCAGCAGTTTACTGCCACATATGTACACGAGCCTTCATAGTGTGAAAGACTAGGAAAATGTCAAAATGACTCTCGATCCTCCTAAAATCACACAATAGCTCAAACTGATTTTATTTTCACAGGTATTTTGGATGATTGATGAAATGAACCTTGCCTGAGGATACACTACATACAGAGAAGCAACGATACACATAAAATGAGAATGCAAAAATGAATTTGTTTATTCAACCCTTTCAGGACAGGAATTATTTAAGGGCTAAATTGATCACATTTTGTTCTTCAAATTGGCAACAATACCATGTTTCTTTGAAGTGCTACATGGTTCTAATAAGGTGTAATGTCTTTGGAAACAATATACATGGTTACAAATTTTGTCGAAAAGTTGAAAAATTGCCAATTTGGATAAAAAACAATGATTTTGCACCTCTCAATGTGTTTCCAATTTAGGGATCTTAAAACTTATTCTCGTTTTTAAAATTTCTGGCATCAAACGCAATATGGTCATGTCACGAAAATGGACATAGTGTGTGCAGAAATTTTAGCTCTTTCTACTCATGCATCTGGTATCTTTTTTAGAGCTCTGAATTGAGCCAAACCACAAAATGTGGTCAATTGTCTCGAAAGGGTTAAAGGTCATGATGATCTATGGAAATAGCAGAAGGGCAAAAAAGTTAAAAATGCTGCACAACAAACAAAGGCAAGAAGAAAAAAAGAGAATACAACACAAATGTACAATAATTTACTAAAATTTAGCAAAAAACATGTACGTAAAATGTTCATCAAAATCACTGCAATTCACTGAACTCCTCACTAAGCATAAAATGAGACCCTCCAAAAAGGGACAGATGAAACAAAGAGATGAACGATCAAAGATCAAGTTTACACATCTTAAGGATACATCCATTGTCTTTAAATAATGAAACAATGCAAACTTTACATACCATTACATACCGGTAAGTTAAAACAGCGACATAAACCTACACTGTACTTCACTGCATTCCAAGGAGTTTGGTTTTGTACCAGTCAATTGGTATAAGTGCAGAGTATCTTTTATTTTAGAGTTCACAAGTTTTTCTAAACAAAGTGCACCTAGAGCACAAGACTACAGACTTTGTTTGGCCTGTCCCATTTGAATTTGAGTGTATGCCCAATTTTTACAATGACTAGTCTTGACAAACACTCTCTTTCTAATACACTGTATTGCATCACAGTACATGTACATTACCAAACTCATTATTTAATCTGAAGTTAAAGGACAGACTTGACCTCTTTTCAAGAAATTTCTACCATTCATAGAACTATGACAAAACTAATGCAGGAAATAGGTGAGGACATTTCATGATATCTTGGACAGGGGATGTAGTTCAAAGAAGGCTAATATAGACCAGGACCATTGACGGTGTCTGACAAGGAGTCTGTACCAGCAAGCTAGTCCCATGCCCCTGGTTTAGACCTACTATGTACGTGTTAAGTGTACATGAACCTTAGCGGAAAGAAGGTTAGGACTGGTTAAGAGTAGCGTCACAGAAATGATTCATTGCTCGGTTTGGCCACATACTGCTCTCTTGAATACAGAGATCTATGAGCCTTCAGTTTCCTCTCTCTGTGTGGCAGGGCTGTGGTTGCCACGAGTAACAAGAAACAATGACTGCGGCAATGTCTGATGGCCGTTTCCCTTGAAAACATGAGCACATGACATCCTGAAAGCTCAGTCTTTCTCCGAAACTCGCTACAAAAGGATTTATCCTTTGTACTGGATGTTAAAGGAACAGTACAGGTTCTGCATACAGAGGGAGCACAGCAATTTGTAGCTTACAAGACAAGAAGGAATCAACATCAAACCTGCTATGAAACACAAAAATCAGTTTAGCTTTCAGTTCTGTTGACCACCCAATTTTCATGGTTGCACATCAGCATCCAGTTTTCCCTGCTGCACCCAGAATCAGGGGAGATCTTTTCCTACACTCTTCTACAACAGTTCTGCTACCATATGATGTAAAGACATGGGCCTAAGTCTTTTTGTGCTATACATACAGTAGGAAGTGCAAAGCATAGGATTAATAAGTAGACCAATATCTGTAAATCAAATCAGACAATGGACCATTCTAATTTCTTCCCAAGAGAATATGTTTTTTGTAAACTTGTCCTGAAAAGCTCAGTGCATCCATCCAGGTAGCCATTTGATAAGTCTCTCTCACAGTCTCACTGCATCAAGTCAAATCTCTGCATTGTCAAAGGCCACTATGCCTATTGCCATCATTGTCCTATCTTCTGAGCACAGTGATCTGATTGTCCAATGAAGCAAACCATGTCTAGCTACAAGCTTACAGCTTAAAACAGGCAGACTTTCTCTAACATCTTGGATTTGTCACAACTATCTTATAAAAAATTGTAGTCACTTTTATAGTTTTCCCTCAGGATGCCTTTATATGGCTCTATTAACTGTAAGTGTAAGTGTGACAAATTCTACATGAAATTATGCCAGCTTGTGCATAGTTCACAGACAGCTCTTTCTCTCTCACAAAATATTTATCGCTCACAATCTACATTGTAAGTTCTGCAAGGAAATCAGTGAGAAAACCGCAAAGCCCAGCCACCCCCTTTAAATGGTACTGACTCACTGTGTGCTGTGATTTGTGGCTTGTTCTCAAAATGGGTTTCCTGGAATACAGGCTACTTCACCACACAAAAAACATCCTCATTCCCTTTTTTTAAATACTCAAAATGTCAAAATTAGTGATCATACTGTTGTCAGGGCTCCACACTATAACCTTTTTCACCTGATGCTTCAGATAATTTGTAAGGTCTGTAACTCTGTATCCAAGGGCCTCCTGTTTAAAATTAAAATTTTGGGGGTCCAGATGTATTTTTTTTAAAATTCAAATTCAAATTCTATTTTTTAAATTTATTTATTTATTTATTATTATTATTATTTTTTTTTTTTTTTTTTTTGGGGGGGGGTCCATATTAGTTTACCTTATACTATCTTCTGAGATGACTGATCCATCTCTTTGTTAGTGTTCTACTGACCTGTACTAACCATCTTCATATACTCTGCAGTAAGTCAATTCATTACACTGATCTAGAGAAAAGGCTGTTCTACTTCATAAACTCTGAGGGATGTGAAGAAATGATAAACCTCTCAAATATTGAAACAAACAACAACAAATACTCATAAATAGTCTCGCTCAGTGATTTCTATGAATCTGCAGTTATAGTACAAATTATGTAAAAATTCCTTGCCAGATCTTGTGGCTACTTTCAGTATTGAGTAATAATTTTTTTCCCACTCTGTTTCTCTCGCAAACAAGGCTTCCTTAGCCATTCATTACAGTTTCTGGTGTTTCAGTATGGGAGGAACATGAAATGCCGAATACTCGTCAAAAGTATATCAAATCAAGATATGAACTCATGTCACCGTGCCCTTCCAATTTCATACAGCAGAAAGCATCACCCTGGGGGATTTTTTCCTCCTTTCTTTGCTTTTTCCTCATCAATATTTGAGGGGGTGGTGCCGAAAAAAAGGGGGGGGGGGCAAACATACAGTGTACTGATCATTCCTCTCATGCTACATGACCTAACAATCAACTGTACATTTCATTCTCTCTCTCTCTCTTTCTTTCTCTATCTTGTCACTTCTATTTTTCCCTCTCCTTTCTCAACTAATAACTGTGCTTTAAAGGTACTTTTTAATCTTTGAGAATGAATGTTGAAGAAAAATAACAGTAAAAGAAACAAGATTATATAGGAGGTAAAAGTGTTGAGGAATTCCTGTGAATATCTTGGTTAGGTTCTAGTTACAAATCTATGATTTGAGGATTCATTGTATTACCCTGGTAGTCAACAGAATTCCTCTTCCACAATTACAATTCCTTTTAATAATACTCACTGAAAATGAACTTACAATTTTCCCCTCATGATACATTATTTTCAATAAGTCTTTCAAGGTTGTTTTCTTTCTTATGTTCTAAGCCCAAACCATTAGACGGCTGACTCTTTAACCTTATTCATACCCGAACATCAATACATGTTGCATTGACTTTGTTACAAGCAAACTAGTTTTTCGACATCGTTTATATTAATCAATGCACATGTTATGGGAGGTCTTATCCACGTCTGTCTTCAAGTGATGCTTGATAGCATATAGCGTGTGAAGTGTATCCCTCTATACGGGCTCTTAACATGTAATTCATGCCTCTTCAATGCCATTATGAAATATGAATCAGAAGATGGCTGCATCCTGCTAAAGCTATGGTACTGAAATAAAATATGAGCCTCTTTTATCCACTCTATATCTCACCTGAAGAGTGTTTACAAACTGCTGTTTGTAGCTTGATACAGTCACACTGATCATATTCTACAGGTTTTTAGGTGTAGGTACATACCATGAGAATCTGTTTTGAATGGACTACACTTTTTAAAGGTCACAATAAGGTTTTATTGAAATGAGGTATTGAAGAAAGCACTTTACAGACTAAAAGATTGGCATGTCAATTTACAAGAGAGATAAATAAGCATACGTTAGTATGTCTGTTATGAGTAAAAACAAACAAATATAAATATAGTGGGAGTTGAGGCGCTTACGAGTAGTCCTCATGCGCATTAACTCCCAGTGAATTAGTTTTCATATACTGTAGTTACATTATACAATGAATTTTGGTAGACTGATTAGGGAGTAAGCATGTAGTCACATGGCAACTGCATCAGTCTAGCACGCACCTTGGGTGCTCAGAAGTGAAGTATCAAACCATATAGGCCAGTAAAAGTTAGGATGCCTAAGAAGCAGTCTTTTGGTGCTGTAATATGACTTAGACCCCATTCACACTCACTTCATTAGAGTAGTCTAACTAAGACCTGTTCCTCAAGAATGGTTCTAAGGTGAGTGTGAATGTAAAAGTGGTCCAGGAAGTGGTCTTGAGGAATGAATCTTAATAAGAACAGTTCTTAACCGCTCTAACGTGCAGTGTGTACGCAAAAGCGATCCCAAAGTGTACATAAACCAGAAGTGAGTTTGCGTGTTGTGCGGGAAATCATTTTCCTTTATTTCCCTAAAAGTGCATGCAGGCCATTGCTGCATGACAGAATGATGAAAAAAAAGAAAACATAAAAAAAGATAGAAAATAGGAATGGATAGAATGATAAAGAAAGAAAAACATAAATTCAAAGAAAGAGAAGATGATAGAAAGAAAACAATGAAATATAGAAAGAGGAAATGATAGAATGATGAAAAGAAAGAAAAGAGAGAAAGAGGAAATGATAGAATGATAAAAAACAAAGCAAAACATAAGAAAACATCAAGAAAGAGAAGATAAAAGTAACTATGATGAAAACAAAAGAAAATAAGGAAAGATAGAAAGAGAAAATGATAGAATAATAAATACAAAGAAAAACATGAAATGACAAGAAAGAGAAGATGATATTAACTATAATGAAAACAAAAGAAAACGAGATAGAAAGAGAAAATGATAGAATGATAAAAACAAAGATAAACACAAAAGGGAAAGAAAGAGAAGACGATGGTATGATAAAAAAGAAAACAAGATATAAAGAGAAAATGATAGAATGATTAAAAACAAAGAAAAACGTAAAATGTCAAGAAAGAGAAGATGATAGTAACTATGATGAAAACAAAAGAAAACAAGGAAAGATAGAAAGAGAAAATGATAGAATGACTAAAACAAAGAAAAACATGAAAGGGAAAGTAAGAGAAATCGATAGTATGATGAAACAAGATGAATGCAACTGCGTCTCCTATATGTTTCTGCCTAAATTCAGTTGATGGCTCAAAGTGTTCTTGAAATCTTGTGATAACCAGAATAAAAAGCCTCTAATTACATGTTAATTGACCTCTTTGACATTTGACCTTACACCTTATAACCCAAAAGTCTGATCACTTTATCTCCTCCTAGTCATGAATACAAAATAATTGAGATATGGTGATAACAAAGGTAAAAAAAACATTAATTTCACAAACACCTGTATAATGACCTCTATGACCTGTCACCTTTGGCCTACGTGAACAGAAATCTAATCAGTTCGTCTCATTATGGTGATGCATACTAGTTCCAAGTTTAAAGTTAATGGATCAAATGGTTCTTGACATATCACGTTAAGGCTAAAACCTGCAATTTTAGAATTGACCTCTATGACCTTTGACCTTTGACCTACGTATCCAAAAATCTAACCAGATCGTCTTTCTATGCTGATACATACTAGTACCAAGTTTGAAGTGCATACCTCAAATGGTTCTTGAGATATCGCATTAACAAGGCTAACACAAGAAATTTCAGAAATTGACCTGGACCTTTGACCTTTGACCTACATACCCAAAAATCTAATCAGATCGTCTTCCTATGGTGATACATACTTGCACCTAGTGTGAAGTTCATATCTCAAACGGTTCTTGAGCGAGAACGAGGCTAACACCTGAAATTTCAGAAATTGGCCTTGACCCTTTGACCTACGTACCCCAAAATCTAATCAGATCATCTTCCTATGGTGATACATACTAGCACTAAGTTTGAAGTTCATACCTCAAATGGTTCGAGTTATCGCTAGAACGAGCCTAACACCTGAAATTTCAGAAATTGGCCTCTGTGACCTTGACCTTTGACCTATGTACCCAAAAATCAAATCAGATCATCTTCCTATGGTGATACATACTAACACCAAGTTTGAAGTTCATACCTCTTGTGGTTCTTGAGTTATCGGTCTAACAAGAAAACGGGACGGACGGACGGACGGACGGACGGACAACCCGAAAACATAATGCCTCCGGCACCACCTTCGGTGGACGGAGGCATAAAAAGAAAACAAGGAAAGATAGAAAGAGAAAATGATAGAATGATAAAAACAAAGAAAAATATAACATGTCAAGAAAGAGAAGATGATAGTATGATGAAAACAAAAGAAAACAAGGAAAGACAGAAAGAGAAGATGATAGAATGACAACAAAGAAAAACATAATGAAAGATAGAAAGAGAAAATGATAGGATGATGAAAAGAAAGAAAAGGTAAAAAGAGGAAAAGTTGGAATGATCAAAAGTAAAAACAAAGAAAAACAGTAAGAAAATATAACATGTCAAGAAAGAAGACGATAGTATGATCAAAACAAAAGAAAACAAGGAAAGATAGAAAGAGAAAATGAAATGTCAGAAGGATAAAACCAGTATAACATAAGGAAAAAGTAAAAAGAGAAGACGATAGAATGATGAAAACAAAGGAAAAACATAACGATAGAAAAAGAAAATGAAATGTTAAAAGAATAAAACAAATAATAAAATAAGGAAAATGTAAAAAGACAAGATGATAGAATGATAAACACACGGAGAAAAAAAAAAAGGAAAGTGGAAAAAATAAAAGCATTGGAAAGTTATAAAGATAAATGCATTAGGCAGGCAATATACAGTTTGAATCCCATGCAAAAAATTTTGACCCGATGACCTGTGCTGCCATAGTGTCAAGACCACTCTGACTTGTTGATCAATTTTGAGATGTAAAAATGAGCGGAGTGTGAATGCAATCAAACCGTTCTTCAAGAATTGTTCCTCTAGACCAGTCAAACAAAGACCGGTCTAACAGCAGGGAGTGTGAATTGGGTCTTAGGCTGGTCCAAGTTTAATGCTTCAGAAGCGGTTTGAACTTTGGGCACAGTATAAAAGGGGTAAAAGCTTCTCATTACTATAAGGGTGAGAATGTGATCTATTAAGCGACTGTGAAGAAATGTCGGTTGTATCCAGAAAAGGGGCTGTTTAAGGTGACAATACGATCATCATTTTCGCTGTGTGTGAACGCACTGAGACAGTGCTCTGAAGAGATATCACATCGAGGGTACTTCAGGGCTTTCTTCTTTTCACTTGCTCTTGATGCAGGTTTTGAGTTTCTGCTGGTACCAGGACCATTAAAAGTAGCCCAGGTTCTTTTAGATCCTAACAGTTCCATGACCTAAAGCAATGAATGGCTGGTCAGGTTTCACAAGTAATATTGAACATTTTTTTTAATGCAGGAATGAATGTGGTTAGCATATTGAGGGGGAAAAAATTAGTATCCAGTCTATTGTTTTATTGTATAAAAATTTTCAAGATTTTGTTTGGTTTACCCATTTTCCAAACAGATGTAGACAAAATCATTGCTTCACCTATATCCACAAATTTGTTCTTTTAAGACGTGATACTCTGTTTCTCTTGGTCTATACATCTATATGAGACACCATTGATTGGCTTTGCATCATAACCCCCCCCCCCCCCCCCCCCTAAAAAAAAAAATCAAAACAATCTAAAGAGCCAGTTGAAGCAAACCCTTTTCGGCTGATCTCCCCTTAAACAAAACAAAACACAACACAACACAGCAAAACAAACACCCCCAGACGAAAACTCTCAAACATCTCACATCATCTTAGTGGCGTTAACTACAACCACTTTACCGAGTTGACACCCTTCTAGCCCAAAGCAAATGATATATTATGTAGGTGAATATTGTGCCATTGAACTAAGGCCTGTATAAAAAGCTGTAAAACATTTCATCTGCAGAAAGCTAGAAGGACGTCAACTCATATTCTCTAACATTTGACACCCTTCTGGCTCTCAACAGACGATTTATCCTTCATTGGAAACATCATCCCTCATCCTAAACCACTACCTAACAACAAGTTGAACCAATATGAATCTCAAAGATATGATATTCCAATTTTTCCCCACATTTTTGATTTTGTTAGAAGCTGAAACCCTTCATCACTACCACATTGCTTCTCAAATGAAGCCACAAATTGTCCATCAGGCCCTACGTATTCCCAAGAAATTAAACCGCAAGAATCAATAAAGCCCCAACATTCTATGGAAACTGAAAATACCCAGAAAGAGGCCTCCATGTTTGTCGATAAAAAACATATCAAATGACTCCTATTTGAAAGTTGCTGCATGCTCACATTAAACTTTCTTTAGAACACAATAAAGATGACTTTTATCAGAAAGAGGATATGATCTGTGAAGACTGAAAGGAATTTTTATTGTCTTATTTTTATTAGTTATTTCCTGGGAAGGAAAAAATGCTGGTATACATGTAGTTCTGAAGAATACCCTTTAGGTTTCACAAACTTGTGACTTCAGTATAGGCCTATATTGTACATGTAGGTCTACATACAGTACATAACAAGCAAGCAGTTGTACATCCTACATTTCTATATGATTTTTTTTCCCCCTCCAAAATATTTGAATTTTTATTCTAGTACAAAATTTCAGTTACGGGTTTCAGATATTCAGATCTTGAAAAGCAAGACTTGAGTGAATTCTCTTTTCTTTGAGAAAGACCAGAATTTGACATTTCGTTTTAATAAATTTGATTACAACAATCTCATAAACAACCCTATATCTCTTCGCTATCTGATTCCTCTAAATCTATTGCTATTGAGCAATTTATTTTTTTCATGTTTTCAATCAATCAGATACTTTGCATGATAAGAAAGTGGGTGAAGTCCATCATGGCATTAAGCTGGTCCTAATAAAAGCACAAAAGTGGAAAAAGCTTATCAGAAAAAGAGAGACGAAAATTAAAAAACAGACCAGAAAGTGAAAACCAATGTGATATCAAGATGAACTTCCCCTGAAGAAGTGACTTTTGAATAAATTACCTTCTATTGTTTTGAATCAAATAAATATGTTACACAATAAGAAATTACATATTTTGAATTATTTTCAAGCCACAACATCATGACTATATATACATATTACCAACTACATAATTTAAACCTGATAGAATGCTTAGAATAAATTACATCTGGCATCTGGCAATAATTCCAGTTTCTGATATAGAGCCTACAATGAAATACCAGATGTTCAGTAGTAACAGTTGCCAATATTGCATTGCCTCTAAAGTGATAATCCATATTTAATTTGAAACTATGGTTAGTGAAAAGAAAAAAAAAAACGTTTTATTACAAAAATGTTTTAAATCAATAATAAAACATTACACTAGTAATACATTATGACTTTAAATGATGACAGTCTGGAAAATGTAGGTTACAACATCTGTGAGATAAAAAATGCGAAGGAGTAGTGATAACAGCTACACATTAGTCAGGTTCACACGAAGGGAGCTAAACTTTAAGTTTTGCTTGTAGTTTCAAAACTTTAAAGGAATTTGGTAACTTTGTGGAGGGTTGATTTCATAAATTGTTGAATTTTGATATCTGTCTTGTATAATGATGTTCAGAAGGATGAATAAATAGCCAGGCATAGAAAGGTTTTCAAAAATATAATGCTCTTATTAAGATATCTATGAATGAATACTCCCATTTATGAAAGCATATGGCCATACGCTTTAGTCAAACACTGAGTTTATGTGGGAAAATGAGTCTGGCATTTCCGGTCACTTGCATATGTTTACTTTTGTGAAGCACATGATGATTTTGAAGTGCTTTTTTTTTTCCTGGGCTTCATTTTTACACCATATTACATACACTGACAGCATGTAAGGCCAGGCAGCTCAGATTTTATCAAGCCTCTACAAAGTTACCAAATCACTTTAAGTTATCTTGTAGTTATCTTGTAGTTATCTTGTAGTTTCAGACCGTATGAACAGACTCGTTTCAAAACTTGAAGTTTACCTGTACATGTACATGTAGTTCCTGAACCACAAGTGAGCTTGTGGTTATATAGCGCCAAAACCAGGAGCAGCGAGGGGTCCTTTTCGTAGTCACCGACCGGACCGTGTGGACAGAATAAACATTAAGTTTAGCAATCTCGTTAACAATGACCTCTCTGCTTATATTAAATGACTAACGCTCGACTTGTAGTATAAGAACAATGAGCGTCATTTTTTCGGGCCCTTGTGAACCCTCATCATTGCTCAGGGATGTCGCTAAAAGCCGGTAACCGGTAAAACTTGCCGCCTTTACACTCATTTCTTACCGGCTGTAATTCCTATATACTGATTAAAAAAATGTATTAATGCAAGCCCATTTATAGGCATTTTGCTTGAGCAAATACTAGCCCTCCCCCCAAAACATGGAGAGCTTATGATGATCGGAAATTCCCTCGATTTCGTTCATAACTTCTGCCACACATGCACAGCCCATCGATCTATCTTGATAGTCGTCGACGAACGCGATTTCCGACGAAAATGAGTGTGTACGGTAGTACGGGGCTATAGCTCTCATGCACACTCAAAAAACTGAATGCTAGCCGTGACCAAACTCGCTATTGCCGATTTGAAAATTCGTGCGCGCATCACGGAAACCCATACACATACACACACACGTCCAATGAAGCGTAAATGTTTTATTTCCGGGATGCGCAAATCTTCAAGTCGGCAATCGAGAGTTTTGTATTGGCTGACTTCAGTTTTCGAGGACTATATTTACTCCAGAGCGGCCGTGGCATGCAGTACAGTGCAGCGGCGCCGGTTATGCAATCGCATGCGTATGCATCCGCCGGAGAGCTACAGCTAGCTGAGCTGGTAGTGGTGGTACGGTGTGTACATGCGACACTGTCACTGTCACTGGTCAATTTTTTTTAAATGTTATTTTATATTCGGAGCAAGTCAATGCAGTGCATGTTGGATGGGTAAGATCAATGAATAAACCAGTTTTATGGTCTCTCTCGTGTCTGTTCCGAACTTCCGAGTCAATTTCCCCGAATAAAGATGGTCTCTTCGCTCTTGTCTTTCGTCCGGGGGCACTGCCGTGCCTATGTCTATGACAGTCGCACACGGCTTCGTACTAAAAATGTACATGTACACATGACTGTCGCAGTTAGCTGAAATTCGAAAGGGAAAAATAATTTTAGACGATAATAAAAGACAAGAAAGACCATAGCTGTCTGAATAACATTTCTTTTATTATTTAGTGGTCAGTGTGTTCATAAAATGAACGGAAGTACTGGTAGTACAAATTATCATTCAAGTAGAAGCCTGCCCAAAGTTATGCACACACATGGAGTGTGCAGCTGCAGTAGTGCCGGCCAGCGCCATCGCAGTAACAATAAAATAATTCATCTTTCACACACGAGCCACCAGTAATTATTGACAGTATCAGTGGTCACTGCAACATTGTAAATACTGATTATATTTAAAAAAAAAAAAAATAAAATAAATAATTTGTGATTATATTTAAAAAATAAATAAATAATTTGGGATTTAAATTTCCACAATGCCAGAATTTTTGCAGGGCTGGGCAAATTTGAATTTGGAGTTTTTTCACCTTGTGTCAAGAAGACTGCTTGAAACTAGCCAGACCAGGGCCCTCTTGCATAAAAAAAAAAATGATTAAACGCATCTCAAAGAATTAAACTTTATTTTCACCAATGATCAGGATTGTGTATTTGCCTTTTGTCTGTAAAATGGTTAAAATCCCCCCCCCCCAAATGACTTGGGCCTAATCTAATATTAGACATCATGATCTAAAAAGATAAATGTACCCCCAAAGAAAAAGGGGTATCCTTTTAATAAAAATTAAAAAGTAAGTAACCATACAAATTGATGAAAATAATAATCTAGTCTTATTGTTGTAATCATTTGAAAGTGAATGACAGAACAGTGGAGGGTGGTGTGAGAGACAGAGTGGTGTACTGTGAAAAGTGTGAATTTCATAATACATGTAACATGACTGAGATGCATATGGCAGTACATGTAGGTCCTCAAAACTATGACCATTTCATGCAAAAATCATCATGCAAGGATAAAAGTAGACCCTAGCTCTTCATGTCAAACCATGAAAAATCTTAACATTATGATTAGATACAAGAGTTTTTTTTTGGGGGGGGGCACAATATAAAAAAAAAAGCTCAGAGAAGGAGTCTAGAGTAATGTATTTTTCATTTCTGCTGTCTGCAGTTGTGATTGTTCATGAATATATATGTTTAATATACATACATGTATGGAAAGGTAGAAGAAAAGATTAATTCAAATTTTGTTCATAGGTATGCACCAGATTGCATGATTTCAAGTTCAAAAATGCAAAAGCTCCCTACCGTGGGAGGGGGGATACCCCCCTCCCACACCCTCCCCCCTCGGTCGCTTCGCTCCCTCGCGCTTGGTCGCTCCGCTCCCTCGCAATGATGGTACCTCCTATAAAATAGAAGTTACCTCCTTCAAGAAAAATTAGCAACACCCCTGATTGCTAGTGAGCCGTTGTTTTGTTAACTTAAAGTTTCGAAACTAAAAGTTCTGTACGAACATAGTTATTGTTGATTTGAAATTGGTATAAAAATTGTGGTTTGACTTCAAACTGACTGATTTGGCATTGTTTCATGTGCTTAGCATCATACCTGGAACCAGAGCCCATTCAAGTTTTGATTTTAGTCATTAATCCCACTCTCACTCGTCCTCTTGGAAACCAAACTGGGTTGCAATGGAGACTACATCCTAAACAAAACAAAACATAAACAAATGGATAGAAATGTTTCCGCAAGCACAGTTCCTAAAGTTCATTGTTGATGTTTTAATATATTCCTGGTGCCACAAGCTTCCCATTTTAGAGTTCCCTATAGTGAATGTAGACAAAGCTCGAGAGCAGATGGTGGAAGAAAAAAGATGGAACATGGTAGAGGTGGTGGTCAATTTTATAATCTATCTTAAACACTATGTTACCAATAAATGACAGTAATAATGATGGTCTGCGTGCAGTTGCCTTTCTTCACAATACCCTTACCTAAAGTCACACAGAGCCCTTTTCACATGATGGAAAATAGTGGGCTAATAAAGTAAGGTCTTATAGAGAAACACATGACAACCGTATAGTAAAAGGGACCTACACACAGGATACATATCGGTATAATATCATATAAACATCATAAAATGTACCAGGGTAACTCACTTGCGTGGAAAGTGTGCAGTCATTATCCTGTAAGAATTTCAATGTTCATATGGCATTCCTTATTGTGGTCTCATATATAAAACTTAAATCACGTCACCTTGGGACCATGCATATTGACAGTATATACATGTATTTGTATATTATGTATTGCCTGTAGAAATCATATCCTGTTTATGAAATATGTTATTGTACTGTTTACAAATTTCGAAAGGTGATGCAAGAGGCTATTGAAATTGCCTTACGTTGATCTTTTTTTTTTCATAGTCTTTGTGTTTGTGTTATAAATATTTGTAACAATTCACAAGTACATCTCTTGTTTCCAGCTATGAAAGTAGAAGCACCCAATCAACCTCGTGTTTTTCAAGGTGAAATTATTGGTGATAAAAAGAAATTCAATTTGCTAATGGGATTCATCACTCAAAATTAATGGGTACTATCACAAATCGAGTGAAAATAAATGAAATTACCAGTCTTTAATGAAAGGTGGAAGCCATGATCAAATGAGAGAGGTTATCATTTCACATCTCATGACATGCAAATGCATATTGAATTCTGTAGAGGTGTATGGGTCTCTACATCAACTGTTCATCAACTGCTTGATGTGTGTATTATGATATACTTTGGAACATGTTCCCCTATTTTTTTGCAGCCTAAGTCCTGCTCCATGAATATCCTATGAAATCATCTTATGCATCTTGTGACATCACAGCCAGCGAAAATAAGCATCACAATGCATAGGATTATGCATTTTACAATACCTACATGTACATAAAACTGCAAATACTAGTAGCATCAAAGGTATTTAAATATCACCTCACAACTTTTAAAAATATGATAGCCATTGCTAAGACAGACCCAGGAGTACGTAACTCCTTGGTCAGACATGTTCCAGCATTGCCTAGAGAGAAAGATTATGAGGTGGTATCAAGAAAACAGTCTACATGTAAGTGCATCTTCATCACAAATTAGCCTGCTACTTGGAAAAATTGCTGGCTATTTCACAAACAAGACAAGATAGGACGACAGCTTGAACCCACTAATAGCCTCTTCATTGCTGTAGTATTTTATGATTAGGCTACATGTACATGTAAATTCTCCTGATTAGAATTAGCAGGCTACATGTACTTTGAAATTTCATGCTAATGTCTGTTTCATCAGCTTTCAAGCTGCCTGCAGTGAGTCCAACTGACAAAGTTTTGTTCATCAGAAATAAAAAATCAACCATAAGCTTATTGACTGATGGTATTCATGTAAGATATTCCAAGCACATAAGTGGAAATATTCATGCAGAGCTGATCTCCTCCATATCTTTCCATAGTCTCATAAACAACGCAGATCACAGGCACAGATTTAAATGAGCACCCTAAATTTTGAGAAAACTTTCAATAGATAGATGGTAGATAGATAGATAGACAGATACATAGATAGATGACAAGATGAAAAATGAAATGAATGTTGGACTACAAAGGGTACATGTAGGAATTCAAAGAGAAGCTGAAAATTTATGTCAAATAAAAATAACCCTTTATAGCTTTGCTCAATCAAATTGTATTTTCTAGGAAATGACCCTGTGAGAGTGGCACTTCCTCAATGTACTCAAGAAATTATTTTTGGATTGTTAATGCATGTTACAGGGACACAACTGAATGGCTGTGGGAAGTGGTGGCAGTAGCAGCACCTGTACTTCATTTCAGCATACGGCGTCGAAAACGAAAGTAGCAATTTAAGAAATGAGTAAATTCATGATTTGGTAAATATAATAATGCCTATTCATACCATGTTCAGGTTAACCTTCATTGCAGTTACACTCCACTATAAGAAGAAGAAGAAGAAGAAGAAAAAACAAACTCTTGAGACATCTCAAAGAATTCAGGGGAGATTATTCAGAAAGCAAAAACATGACAGTTCTCATTCTAATGAGCTTGGAGGGAGTTGTAAAGGGCTGGTCACATACCATAGATAACAATAACAATAAAATCAAGTCCTGGGCCCTGTTTCATAAAATTTGTTATCAATAACAAGTTGCAATAACTGTTATAAGCTACTGAAATCCTTGCATCTGATTGGCTGATAGCAAATTTATCACAGAAATGTGGCAGTTGGAATACCGATAACAAGTTTTACGAAACGGGGCCTAGGTAGAGTTTGGTGCTCACCCATTTACGCTGAGCCCTCAGCACCAATTTTCTGGATCTAACACATTCTCCACATACATGAATTTTATTGTTATCAATATCATTTGTTAGAATTGATACGTGACCAGCCTGTAACTGTTTTGGGAGCACAAGCAGGGAAAAATTACACCTCAATGAAATCTCTACCCTGTTTCTCGTAAACAAAGACATTGATTTGTGAACTTTGAGCCTTTTCCTTCCTTCCTTACAGTAACCATACATTAGAACAACATGGAGCAGGGAAGAATATATTTGTTAAATTCACTGAGGAGGTAATCAAAGTACAAAGGTTTAGTGCATCTGTATCTTTAACTATTACCCTTTTCATTGTTTATCTTGAGAGCTATTATCTTGCAATATCTAAGATCAATTAATGATCCCATATTAAATTTCATAAAGAATACAATATGAGATACATTATCAGCATTTGAGGAGTATCATCTATATGGAAATGACTGAAGGGTTTAAGGTCGAAGCAATTGAAATCCCGAAGAGCTGATCTATCAATTTTTTTCTGTTCTCTGTACAATTGGCATTTCTATATTTGGTTACAAACTTAAATCTACAAACCCAAGTCAAGCAACCTACGATTCACTTTCTTTACTAGCCCAATTCCCAAGCTGAAAGAATTTCCCCTTGGCGACACTTGAACAGAGACTATAAACTCAACAATACTGTGTCTGCAGTGCAAAGCTAACATGTTCATGTACATTGTTTAGGGGATTACATTCAAATTACCTGATATAAGAATATGAGAGAAGAACCTGGGAAAAAAATTATTTCAATAAAAATAACTGTAAGCCACTATTTCTATGGTTCAATTGAAGCTCGTTAGTTAAGTGCAGTTCTAGCCAAAGTCATGCTGTTTGATTCAAACTGACTTTCATATCATCTCATACTAATCATGTATAAAAGTACTTTCCACTAGTTATACCAGCAGATTTACATAAAAACCAAATACCTGCAAATCTGAGACTAAAAATGCATGCCTCCCATGAAATAATTTTCTTTTCTTTCCCCTTATAAAAAAAAATAATAAAACCATACTTTAATACATGTGTTTAATATGAAACTGTATGTATATGTTGAATATGAAAAGGCAGATTTGAAAAAGGAAAAAAAAAACCCTCATAAAATACAGGAAGTGATCTAGCATGATGGGAAGGACCACATGATCATAATCAAGGTTTCAGTTACATTGATCAATAGTGAAAGAAAAAAAATCATATGATAATGATTTCTCGGTTGGGAGATCAAATATCAACAGAAACAAAAAGGAATCTTTATAAGAGGATCTAAAATATTTTTTTCTTGTTTCTGGCCTCCTTTTCAATGTTTACCCATGGACAGAGAGGAAAGAGAAAATTCCCCCATATTTCACAGATTTTGCATGAGAATTAATGCTGTTGCATTCCCGACTAGTTGAAATGTAGCACACAAACTGCAAGGCATACCAAGGCATGATAATTAATTGAAATGTTAACTTGCTCTCATTCAATCATTGATAAAACTTAACTTTCATAATTAATGAAATACAGGTAACTAATTACATTATTAATTAGAAGCACATACTCTAGCTGAATCAAAGAAAACAAAGTAAATATCTCTTTCAAGTGTTTCATCTTCCAACTATGGTGAATTTCAGACCTGGCTTCTATATAAGTGAAAGCTAAAGACTTCTTGCCCAACTTGGGCAATCCAAAGTTACAGAATTCTTCATAACTTAGATATTTGAGAAAATGAATGTAAAGAGGAGAAAATGTAGATCACTATAATGTTATGCATCCATTTTTACTGACAGGGACACATGGGCCCCTAAATTCTTACTCTAGACCCCCAAATCTACAAATTCTAATAGGGGGCCCCTGCATACAGATCCTAGCTGTAAGCACTAAAGGGGAAGTCCCTGATTACTAGTTGGTTTTAAAAGAAGCAGAAAAATTAAAGAAACAGATCAGTGAAGGTTTGAGCAAAATACGAATAGAAATAAGAAAGTTATGAATTTTGGAAGTGGTAATCAATCAAACACAAATTGGCAACTCCATGACGTATCTTGCGAGCTCCTCTCCCATTTGCCCTGTACCCCAAAAATCATTATTTTCCATTTTCTCTAAAGAAAATATTCAATTATACATGCACCTTAGATATAATCATTGCTGACATGTTTTCACACAAAACTTGTATGAAACAAAATTATTCCTTCATCAAAAACTAAGAAAATGAAAATTTATGAGATTTTTTGTAATGAGCAAACAGGAGGGGAATCGCAGGATACATCAGAGTTACCAATTTGTGTTTGATTGATTGCAACTTCAAAAATTCACAACTTTCTTATTTCTTAATGGATTTTGCTCAAACTTTCACTAATCATTTTTTCTCACTTTTCTTTTTTTATTCAAATCAACTTAAAGGAGAATGAAACCCCAAACTTATATGCATTTTAACAGAAGCAGAAAAATCTCAGAAGCATATCACTGAAAGTTTGTGGAAAAATGGATACAGAATACAAAAATTTATGAAGATTTTAAAAAACCTAAAATCGCTAAATGAAATTGGCAACATACTCATTGTGCTAATGAGATGCTATGACATTTTTGTGCTCTCTTTATAGGTAATAAATAATAAAATTATAAGATTTCAGCTTTTAAACAAAGAATACTGAATTATCAACACTGTGCTTAAAATATATTGTGAGGAATAAAATTATGAACACCACCTATATAATACAGCAATCAAATTTTCTAAGATATATTCAAGGAAAGTGGATTTTTACAACATTACTTGTATAAGGCAATAGACCGCTTAGGTACTGTATAAGCTGTTTTTTTCGCGTACAGATATTTTCGCGATTTTGGACTATGTAGGGAAATTCGCGAGGGTTTAATTTCGCGATTTTTGTGATGTTTTTGTTACTATAAACAGCCATATATTGAAGTGGAAATTTTCGCGAGGACCGACTCGCGAAAATCGCGAAAATAAAACCACCGCGAAAATAACCACTTATACAGTAATGTATGCAAATTTTATACATACCTTTCAAACAAAGGTTGTTCTTGACAACCTGAAAGCTTGCCGGAGGCTTGCCGGACATAGCAACAGATAATGTATGCAAACTGGATTCCAAGTATTGAGGCTCATTTATAAAAAGCAGGTTAATGGAATAGCTCGTCACTAGGTGCTCAGAGAATTATGTGCATAAATTTGTATACATTACAGAAGCGGTCTATTGGAAAGTATGGCACATTTACATCACAGCATCTCATTAACATAATGAGGACTTTGCCAATTTCAGATCTCCATTCATTTAGTGATATTAGGATTTCAAATATTCATAAATTTTCTACTATTTGTCCATTTTACCTCAACTTTTCACTGATATGCTTCTTTGAGTTTTGTGCTTCTATTAAAATGCATTTATTTGGGGGGTTTCATTCTCCTTTAATACCAAGGTGGACTTTCCCTTAAATCAAAGAATCCAGACCTGCTATGAAAAAACAGTTAGGGTGGAGCCCTGTGACATGACAAGACTGCATGATACAAGATAGGGAAGAATAGAGAAAGAGAGTGCCACCCAAACACATTGTTGTCTGTATTTAAAAAAAAAAATGCATCAGTAATATTTGGTGGCACATACAGGCAACTAAATGGTTTAATAACTGTTGAGCTTGGTGTTATCTGTGAACATTGTAGATGCATTCCAAACAATACAGACAGGCGTAAAGGAAGATGGGTGGGGAGACAGAGAGGCGGGGGAAGGAGTGATGCTCCTGCAAAATAAAAAACTTTCACAAATTTTGTGGTCAAGATTCGCAAAAGTTTCAGGGTGCAAAATATTTAATTCAGATTTTATTACAACATTAAAAACAAAAATACTTCGTGGAATTTTCTTGCCGTGAAAACAGCCGTCACAAACAATTTGCAAAAGTTTCATGTCACAAAAGGAGGGGCCAGAAGCATGATGGGAGGAAGGAATAAAGTTTATACTCTAGTGGGGGTGGGGGAGGGGAGAAGAGAGGGGGTTGAAAGCAAGAGGGGGGAGGAAGTTATACCCTGAACAATGGAAGTGCATATAATAGGAAGAGGGTGGGAGAGAGCAGGACGGGGGGGGGGGTGGTTAGGAGGGCGAGGGAAGCCATACATATACATTAGTGAGTGAGGAGGGCAGATACATGTAAAAGGAGGAAGAGGAGGAAGGAAGCATTATCCTGGGGAGGGGGAGCAGGAGGGGGGAAAAGAAGGGGGGAAAAGAAGGAAGCTATACCCTAGTGGGAGAGGGGTAGATGCTCAGGAGAGGGAAGGAAGGAAGGAAGCTATACCCTGATCAATGACTGCTGGAGTGGCCAACAAAATTAAGGAATTATTTTGAGCGCCCCCAGTGATCAGTAGCGAGAAAGGGGGGGTAAACCGATATGCAGAGCTAATCAGATGCCTCTGATTCATATCCCGCACCGTCTCTCAGGCACGGCGCAACAAAGACGCAAATGCCAGCATTGTCGTCATTGGGAATGGCAAGCGGCGGCTTTTTCCTGGAAAACAATTTTTCTGCATCGCGTTTACCTCAGACTGATCTATCTACGTTAATGTCAACCCCTGCCTCCGCTTCAAACAAGAATACATGAATAAACACGGCTCAATTATGATATTCCCCCACGAGACAAAAAGGGATTTATTTGACATCAACTGGATGCATAGGAAGAGCAAATTAGCATTCTTGGGTTTGTGTATACCCTTGTCTCATGTACATTTCAAATGTAATCAATGCATTGGCAATTCATACTGTTCTATCAATGCTGTATTGCACTGCAACTATGGTGTGTATGAATGGAATACTGGGTACAATACTGCTTGCTTGGCCCTACCCATAGCTAACATTGTAATTTAATCTTTAATACATGTATATGCCTACAATAACATGCACAATGGCCAGATCAAGTGCCAGCAGAGAATGAGCATGAGATGTTCATGGCTACATCCATGTGTTTTTAGAATTTCCCTCACATAGTGACACGAGAGTTGACTTCTAATTCTGACGTCAATCTCTCTCCCTCATCTCCTCTTCACTCTCTCCCTCTCCCTGCTCCCTCTCTCTCTCTCTCTCTCTCTCTCTCTCTCTCTCTCTCTTCCATCTCAAGATAATAACAGGTTACATTTGAGAGGCCTCTAGGAGATGTAAATGTACAACGATGTAAAGGGAGAGAGTGAGGAGAGGATGAGAGGTAGAGATAGCAGATATATTCTTAGTTTCCTGAATAATGAGAATTTACTCTGCTGTCTAATCAGAAACAGAACATGCAATTTGCTCGAGGTCCCCCGGCCACTCACTGGAGCGAGACGGCATTCACGTAGACAATGAATTATGTAAATTCACATGACGCACATGAAACCTGTCCGTGAATAAAGAGCGATGCCACTTTCTGCACAAGGCCGTCATCTTCACATAAGACTTATATTCTCAGTTACAGGCCATTTATTATAATTCATGATATCTGACCTGTCTTGAAGGGGGGGGGGGGGGGCTAGGGGGTGGAAATTATTTCCATTTATCTTCACATTTGTTCTGACAATCATAATAGCTAAGCAGTGACCAGGACATTTGTACAAGATAATGCTCGCTTGTTCAAACACAGAGGAAACATTTTCTTTCCATCAAAATAAAAATTATTGCAAGTAATTAAATCAACATATAATCGCATGTGTGCAACCATCCATCCACTATCTCTTCAGAAATAATCAGCTGCTCTAAAACATGGTAAAAGAGATACCAGGGTAAATAAATACATTCAAAAATATTTTGACATTTATTTTATTTCTCCAAGAATGATAGAGTCCGTTTTGATTTCATTAGTTCGCAATGACAAAAAACATGAAAAAAGGGGTCTGTATCATTTCACTAAAAAAAAAAGTGGGTTAAAAACTTCACAACATTGAGGTAATTATTGAGTCCATCCAACTTACTTATGGACAAGTACGTGCCCCACTAGGGTGTCTTTTTGCTCAATTGCCCAATAAGCGATCATCACCACGGAAAAACATCACTCAATTTGGGCCTAAAATGGATGACAAGTGGGTCAGACACATAATGAATTATGTTGGTCCATTTTTCACCATTTTTGTTTTAAACAGTAAACTCGAAGATGAAAAAAAAAAATCATGGGAAACAAGCTTTCATATTTTGGTCCCTATTCACCAAACATTTTGGCGTCTCTCTCTCTAGCCACCTCGTTTTATGGTACCTCTCTCTCTCTCTCTCCATCCCAACACTCTTGAACTCAGACAAAGTCATACTTGGCAATTTTATATCTGTCAAATTTCAGGACTGTCAAGTTTTTTTTAATGCACCTGCCCTTCTTCATTTTGCTTCAGATTTCACAATTATTTTTTTTGTCTTGATACTCTTTGCAGCTGCTCATCGTGCCAGAGATCACAAGATTCATTGCATTATACTGTTTTTCCAAACAACGTATTTTCAGCAAGATCTTTTAACCCCAACAATTCTTGCAACCACGATTACAAACATGTATCACAACTATTGTCAAGACAAGATATTAATCATGGTTAGATTCTTCGTTGATCATTTACATAACAACAGTGTTCCACGGTATCAGACTCTACGATTCATGAGCCCGTTTAGAATTTCAAATAGAAAGAAAGCACTTCCATGTTAAACATATAATTTAATACAAAATGGAAATAAAAAAGAATTTGTTGTTAAAACTGCCTTCTAACCAAGAATGTGATACTCTAATGGGATGAATCTTTATGTCTGCACTGATTGGCAAATCATAATGTTGACCCACTTTAGAAAGGTTCAATGGAAATTGCAGAACTTTCAATTTTTTTTTTTTTTCATACTATGTCCTTTTCATTTGCATATGTGACAAAAAGTTCGGGTAGCAAGTAAGGGCTATGCCCTAGTGATTTTTACAGACTGCATATCAAATAGAGAAAATTTACACAAAGGACCATATCATCAAAAGCTGGGTTTTGATTCCTTTTGAAGAATTTGTTTCAAATGAATATTTAACCTATTAGGATCTAGATCCCTATTGAAGATAAACCTTGATACCTTTATGTTAACATAAATGCCTACTTTGCACAAAACAAAATCATCTTCATAGGTAATCATGATTTTCTTAATGAATTCCCTGAATGACTGGCAGATTTTCTGCTGGGTTAAAAAAAAAAAATTAGAACTGGAATATCTATGTGGAAATAAATTTTGCCCCCATTATCTAATTGAAAGGTTATCAATCAATGTATTTGAAAAAAAGAAGATTTTTATAACCTTAATAAATGACACATTAATTTACTACTCTTTCCCTGTTAAATACTAAGCTCTACAAAATTCTGGATTATCTGGATTGAACAAAACACTGGAAGTACATGGACATGTTAAATGAAATGAGACACATGTTTTGTAACTTTTAATTGTTGGAAATTTCTTCATTATGAACCAATATGCAAGGTTGTAGTACCCTATGCTCACAGCTTTCGTGTTGCAATGCGAAGCACTACAAACCAGCATATTGGTCATAAGATACCCCTGCACAAAGCTTTTGTGTAGAACATGAAAGGGGCATAGGTTTGACCCGCGATAATGATACCAAATTTCAAAATGCATGCAAATTTGGGAATGGTCATTTTCTTTTTAATTTGTGAATATATTTAAAATCATAATGCTTTGTGATGTGAAATTAAGGGATTAAAAAGGGTTTGGGAAGCACCTTCAAATGGTAACAAAATCTCTTTTTCAGAAATTTGGACCACAGTCACACTTTACTACATGTATGTCAGCTTGAAAATACTGCACTTTGGTCAGGATAAGATTCATATCGTCATTGAATTCACGAAGTGGCACAATGCCCCAAAAATAGCGTAAAATATAAAATTTTATTTTTTTCAATTTTTAGCATCTATTTACCATCATTTATCACATATCAAAGTTTCAAGTATCAATTTTGATTTATTCTGCAAAAAAACAGTAATATCAAAATGACGAGAACCTCAAAAAGGCCAACCATTTAATTCATGAAGTGACACGAACGTTTTTTATGTTATGGTGTATGGAGCACACATATGAATAAAATGTGCATCCAATGTGTCACTTTGTGAAAAAGTTTAAAGTTAACTAATGTGTAGTGCATGGACCGTTGTGTCGCTTCGTGAATACAAAAAAACATACGGTGCGTACCAGATTACGGATATTATTTTTTTTCATGAAGTGGCACAAAGTGACACAAATGTTTGCAGCCTTGCACAACATTGCACATGAACCAACTCTATTTTTCTACATGAATGGGTAGATAAGATTCTTCTTGTTCTTAACATATATGATTTATCAAATTTAACTTATATCAACAATTTGCTGTTTTCAATATGCAAAAATTTGAATCAATTTTTTCTCGGAATGCGTTTTGAAAGATCCACGGGAGGTTGTGCCACTTTGTGAATTCAGTGACGATATTATTGTCACTGACTCGACATTACTTTTTGAAAAAATATCAATGGATGCTTCCCCTTACATTCTCAGACAAAGAAATTAAAAATTCAACAACCTTCAAGGCAATGTTTTAAAAAAGCACTAAAACCCTAAATTTTGTATGTTATTCTCTTAGCTTTCAATCAAATTGAAGACCACACCTTGTAGATGTAATGCACTATAGAACTATTAAAACTTTAGAAGTGAAGTGGATTTATAGGCTGTAATAAACTTACCATTACCGTTTGACTTTTACTCACACTAATGTTAGGGTAAATATTCAAATGAAAAAATTTACCATCTCAGGTTAAGAGCGATACAGCTATGACTTTTACTTTCCATACATTATATACTTAAATATATCACAAATCATTGTCTCCTGGTTATTGCCAAACATTCTTAGAAATTGGTTCTGATTACGGTATTGATAGTCTGTGCGACTTCTCAGTAAAGGCTGATTAAGTGGTTTAGAAAGTGATAGCAATTGGGAAATATAGTAATCTTTTATCGCTCTCTTCTTTTACCTATTCATCTTTTTCTTCCTACCACAGACTCTACCACTTCTTATATTTCTGTCTTCTTCTCTCTCTCTCTCTTTCTGTCTCTCTAAATGAATTATGATACAGCTGTTCTCTTACTTTGAATGGAAATCTTCATTTTATCCTCTCTCTCTCCTTCTACTTCTCATTCTTTGACTTCCTTCTCGTCCTTCTCATTCTTCTTCTTCTTATTCTCCTCCTCCACCTCCTCCTCTTTCTATTTCCCTTTCTTTTCCTATCACAGATAATGCAACTTCTTGAATTACTGTCTGCTTCTCTTTCTCTCTTTAAACACATTTTACAGCAAGTCTCTTAGACATTTATTTTCAACTGAGCCTTTCAATTCCATCCACTTTCTCTCACTCTCTTCTCTCATGCCCATTCCCTTTTACTTTTTTTTTTTTTACTATCATCCTTCTTTGTGTATTTGCTCATCCTTTCTCTCTCTCTCCCCCTATTTCTCATCCCTACTTGATTCATTTAAAACCATTTTGCAATCTTCTGCCCCCCTCCCCTTCATTAATTTTCAAGAAATTTTCATTTTTGGATGAAATAAATTGATTAAAGTCTTATGTTGTATGATAATCATTGCATGGAATTGCCTTGAGGTGGCTTTTCTCAGCACCTACATATAGTTGTTGTTGGAACAGATTTTTCCTTTAATACACACATTGTAAGATAATGACTATCTGAAACTATAGGCTACAAAGATGTACCTTTCCTCTAATTCTCAAATACTGCATACACATTCAAAATTTGACAATTCAAAATATGACAAGTTTCACTTATTCTAGCAATGCTTACCTTACTTTTACTGTTTGCAATGGAATATATCACATTTAGTGGTCCCTCTCCATATGAGCATACATGATACATGCATTCAAGAGTCCCATTCAAAACACCATATTATGCAAGAGTTCCAATTCATTAATTGAAAGGGAAATGAACAAGATTAGCACATTCCTTAACCACCCCATGAGCTCCGTCATTCTAGGAAGTGCAACTCATTTAAACTACAGCTCGATATGAATACTATGACTAACTCCCCATTAAGCCCCGTCCACAAAGCTACGAGCCCACTTACACACAGTCAAAAGACAGATTAGGGCCAAACTCGTCACACAAAACACACACACCGCACTGCAAAGAAAAAAAAGAAAACAAGCCCTCCCTAAAAGTTCCTATCTCCATGTTCCCCATACCACAGAAATCACTAGAAATGATCGCCATGGTGCCTGAAAGAATAGTATTATCAGTTTAAACTCACTGGATGGCTGCTGTGCTGGAGAATTTCCCAGTATTCTAGAGAGAGTCAACAGCGAAGTCTGCCGCTAGACTGTCGAGTAGTTTTCCTGGAAATGAAGCGAGAGCGGAGCAGTCAAGGCATGCTTTGCATTTGTGTAGAGTTCCTGGTAGTCCAGTTCCTCTGTAAAACGAGCTGGAGAGAGAAACAGAGAGAGAGAGAGAGGGAGAGAAGATCAGACTGTGTACTGTACGGTTAATTCAGTTCACCGCTTTTCCATGCGTGATGATGTATGTGTGTATTTTTACACACACAAATCAATACTCTTTGTCCGGTGTGTCGGTTGTGTGTCTGTGTGTGTATGAGCATTGCGTCAATAGGCAGAGAGGGAGGGCTCACGAGACGGAAGAATGAGAAGCAGAAAGGGGGGGGGGGGGGGAAGAATAACTCACAAAGGCTCAAAGTTTGCTTTGCTTTGACTGATAAAAAAGAATAAGTGGCTGCCTTGATACATTTACAGTTAGGTAAACAAGCTCGTCTTCCAGACAAATATTTAAAGAGAGTTAATTCCATTATACTCCTACATGCAGCAGTACAATTCATCATACAATCACGATATAATATGTGTAGGCTACATCAGAGTCCAATAGTTTTTAAACATATTAATAAATGTTTGATATCACATAATTAATCGCTGTCCAAAAGATCAAGTATCTTTAGAGTACCACAAGGGAAATTCCACTAGTGCAGCACCAAAGTTGGTGTTATTCAGACAAATGGCGGGTTGGCTTCCTGCGAAATGGATCAATACGTCCCCGAGGTCACTTCCAGCGAAACCAGGAGACTTGGCCAGCCAGAGAGCATAGCCATGTTTTTCCAAGCAATGGGGACCCCACTTTGTGGATATGGCAGAGTGTGTCAACTATAGTAACCACTATTGTTTCGCCTAACTGCACCCATGCTTTTGGTATGTGTGTGTATGTCTGTGTGTCTTTTGGAACTGCGCTCTAGTTGACCTTAGATGACCCTTTCAGAGAGTTTTTTTTTTTTTTTTTTTTTGAGGGGGGGGGGGGAGGGTTAGAAGAAGGAACAGAGTCTCAGGTTCAAAAGTGGATATCATAAATACAGCAGGTATTGTTTTTTCTGCCTTTCTCTCCCTCTCTCTCTCTCTTGCAGCTGTTAGTAATATGTGGGTGGCATGTGTTCACCGACTTCCTGCTCTTACCAAGTTTGACTAGTCTCCTCACAGCTGTTTTCTTCAATAGTTCAACTTTCTTTCTGCACGGGGTTCAAAATTGTGTCACTATCTCACTTATAACTCTATAATCACTTGCATGGCATCCTACAAAACAATTGGCCTACCCTTTTTCATATCAGAATTTCAGCAAAAGTCACAATCATATGACATAATATATGAATGTGGTTTCTGCATACAAACAATGGGATTCACAGAGGTTTTTCAAACTTCTGAGAAAGAAGGATATTCACTAACAATGTTATTTTGTCTCAAGTCACAGACATATTATGTATCAAAATTCTCAAACCAAATAATTAAAATGTGTTTATATAAATTATTATCATGACCAGGAAGGCAAAATGTATCCGAGGTAATAATGACATTATACCTAATAATAAAAAGAAAATATCATTGATCTTAAAGGTCTGGATGCAACGCTCTGGGGCCCCGTTTCATAAAACTTATTATCTATATTATAACAACTGCAACAGATCTATGACAAATTTGCTGTATAAAGCCAATCAAATTCAGTAATTTCAGTAGGGACAATTAATTTCACACACATTGAGACTCAGAGAACCTGTATTCATAACTGATGAAATTCCGAAACTAATCAACAAAGTGAAATGGTGGCATTTGCCATATACACACTATACATACATAGTAAGTGTCATGCATGCTCAGGTGAATTATATTCATTTAGAATGTTCATACTTTGACTACAATTGTAGTTGAACACTGTTCTTTTTTTTTTTAGCATGTTGCTGGAAACAACAGAACTTGAAGTATGACAAAAAATTAATTTTAAACAAGATTAATGCAACTGCGTCTCCTATATACCTCCACCTAAATTCAGTTGATGGCTCAAACTGTTCTTGAAATCTTATGATAACCAGAATAAAAAGCCTCTAATTACATGTTAATTGACCTCTTTGACATTTGATCTTTCACCTTATAACCCAAAAGTCTGATCACTTTATCTCCTCCTAGTCATGAATAGTTGAGATATGGTGATAACAAAGATAACAAAAACATTATAACTAATTTTGTTATTTACTAGATAAATCTATGTATCTACCTATTTGCTAGTTTCCCAAACTATGCCGTCATTCGAGAAAAGCTAAGTCAAAACGCGCACGCCCCGCCCGCGTGTGTTCCCCGTCCACCAATCATGATCGCGCAGCCGCCATGCTCTTCCTCTTCCGAGCAGTCAGAGACAGAGTCTAGGACATGTTGTCAGACAAGGAGAGGGGCTGGAGGGAGGGACATAGGTAGATACATAGATTTATCTAGTAAATAACAAAATTAGTTATAATTTTCTTGATTTACAGCAATAAATCGATGTATCTACCTATTTGCTAGAATAGCACGGATAAAAACCCGGGTGGCATGTCCCAGGACGGGAAGAACTAACGAGGGGCAGAAAGGGAAGACGAAGCAGCTCTCAAACCAGAGGTAGCAAACCTAACCTCACCCGAAGGAACATCCTTAAGATAGAAGGATGTGAAGGAGGTAGGGGAACACCAAAAGGCAGCCCTCAAGATATCCTCCAAAGGAATACCCTGAAAAAGCGCCCAGGAAGTGGAAACACTCCTGGTATCGTGCGCTCTTGGAGGAATCTCAGACAGAAGAGCCTCCGAACCCGCAGCTTGGATAGCCTCGACAATCCAACGGGAGATAGTCTCCCGTGATGCTGGGGAATAAGGGTGACGGGAAATGAGAAAGAGCTGATCATCCTTACGAAAGACCTTAGTCCTATCCAAGTACCATTTGAGAGCCCTAACAGGGCACCAAGATTTGTCCTCTTTAACGGAAGAGAATTCTGACAGAGGACTCAAGAACACTTCGATGGAGCCAGAAGCATCAGTCTGATTCTTGGCAATAAACGAAGGTCGAGGGACAAGACGTACACCTTGCCTTTCCCATCTGATATGCCCGGGCGCCGTAGAGAGAGCCTGAATAGTGCTTCTTCTCTGCCCAGAAGCAATAGCGACAAGAAAGGCAGTCTTAATCGAGAGATGGTGTAACGACGCTTTGCACAACGGCTCAAAGGGCGGTTTGGCCAAAGCGTCCAAAACCAAAGGAAGACTCCACGCAGGAGTCAACTGGCGATTTGCTGGTCGTTTTAAGAAAAACGATCTTAGCAAATGGGTCAAGAAGGGAGAGTTCGAAACTCCCGAACCATCAGAAAAACCAAGGTGAACCGCAGCAATAGCTGATCGGTATCCACGAATGGTAGAGAGAGATCTACCCTTATCGAAAAGGGAGATCAGGAAATCTGCAATAGCACCGATTGAGGCAGAACGGGGAGAAACTCCCCCCTCCTCACACCAAGCATGGAAGGCTTCTAACCTCGAGTTGTAAACAGCTCGGGTAGATTCTCTTCTACTCTGGACTATGAACTGGGAGGCTCTCTCTGAGAGTCCTGCAGTCCTCGCATCCTCCCCGACAGAGGCCAGGCGGTCAAATGTAGAGCCGCTGGACGAAGGTGGAGGATCCCCGATAGGGGTTGAGCTATGAGGTCTGCTCTCCGGGGAAGGGAGAGCGGCCGACCTTCCAGCAGAGAGAGAAGAGGAAACCAAGGTCTCCTCGGCCAACAAGGTGCTATGAGCAAAACCCACGCCTGATCCTCCTGAACTTTCCGTAGGACCTGAGGAATTAAGGAGACCGGCGGAAAGGCGTAACCCCGGAAGTTCTCCCACTGAAGGGAGAACGCATCGAGGGCCCAAGCCTCCGGATCCCGCACTCGAGAGCAGTATCGCGGGAGGCGATGGTTGAGAGATGTCGCAAACAGATCTATCTCTAGAGGGACCCAGACTGAACTGAGGTAATCGAAGACCTCTTGGTTCAGTGTCCACTCGGAGGGAAGGCACATGCCCCGGGACAGAAAATCTGCAATCAGATTGTCTTGGCCGGGAACATAGGAGGCTATCGGAATTACTCGGTGAGACCGACACCACCTCCACAGCTTGGCGGTCAGATCGTTCAGAGTAGTGGAACGAGTCCCGCCTTGTCGGTTGATGTAGGCAGCAACAGTGGTGTTGTCCGTCAAAATCAGGACGGAGCGACCTACTATCATGTTCTCGAAATGACGGAGAGACATGAAGACTGCCATCAACTCCAACACATTGATGTGGGGTAAGGTGCACAGGTGTGACCAGTCCCCCGAGACCACCTGGTCCGAACAATAGCCGCCCCACCCCAGGAGAGAGGCATCCGTCGAGATGGAGACTGACGGAAGGGGCGTGCGAAGAGACTTGCCTTGAAGAAGGAACGACTCTTTCGACCAGGGGGTAAGCAGGCGTTTGATTTCTCCGGTGAGAGGAATCCACACCTTGAGAGAGTCTACACTGGGCTTGAAAAACTTCAGAAGATGAAGTTGGAGTGGCCTCATATGAAGCCGACAGTCTTGGAGGACATCCACAAGGCTCGATAAGTGGCACAAGAATTGGAGCCATCGGCCTGCCCGAACTCGACGTAAGAGGCGAAGAGATCGAGCTAGTAAGACAATCGCTTGAACCCTCTCCCGACTGGGGCGGGCGACTTGGTTCGCGATGTCTATTTCCGCACCCAAGTAAATGGGCTTGCGTGTAGGAGTCAACTCCGACTTGTCCCAGTTGACTATGAACCCTACTCTCTGTGTGGTACAGAGGAGTAGGTCCATGTGAGATTGAAGGACGGACACAGAGCTCGCCACCAGGAGCCAGTCGTCCAGGTAAGTGAAAAGTCTCAGACCGCGATACCTGAAGAAAGCGGCTAGGGCAGAGACTACTCGAGTAAAAACTTGAGGTGCCGGTTTCAGGCCGAATGGTAAGGCTTTGAACCGGAAAGTTTCGCCTTGGAAGGTGAAACCTAACAGGTCCCTTGAAGAAGGGTGTAGCGGTACGTGAAAGTAAGCATCTTTCAAGTCGACCGAAATGGCCACGTCTGACGGTCTGATAGCCGGAAGAATCGAGGCCAAGGTTTCCATGCGGAAACGCTCTCTTGGTATGAAGGTATTTATGACCTTCATATTCAAGATCATTCTGAGCTTCCCCGAGCGTTTGGGAATAACAAAGATAGGGGAGAGACACAGATGGGGGTGGTCTCGTACCCTTTCTATCGCACCCTTTTCCAGCAGCTCTTGAATCTCTGAGGAGATGTGCTCTTGGAAAAGGGGCGAGAGTGTAGGAGGGTTGCGGCGGATGGCACCGTGCGGGAGGGGCTCTGCGAGCTTTATGCAGAAGCCTCCTCGCACGATGGAGAGCACGAACTTGTCGTCGGTAATTTCTTCCCAGGCGGGAAGAAAGTACTGAAGACGGCCTCCAACCCTCTCCTCCAACGCTCGGGGTGCACCTTCAAACTCGCCGCGAATCGTGGGCCGAACCACGGCCCCGCCCGCGACCTCGGGCCTTCTTCCTACCACGAGGAGAAGGCTCCGCCTTGGCTCCAAACGAGTGTGGAGCACTGGGCTGAACTTGCGGTGCACGAGCGGGCTGATAGCCGGAAGAGACACCGCGTCGAGGAGGTGGAACGTTAGCCTGGGCCTGCGACTTCGGAGCCGAGGACTTAAGGCGTTTGGAAAGTTCCGCCGCCTGCTTACGTGATTCAACTTCATGTTGGATCACCTCAGTCACCTTACCTCCAAAGAGGTGTTGACCGGAGTGGGGAACACTGGCCAAAAGGGCAGGTATGTCCACGTCCGCAATGCCAAGAGAGGAAAGAGCCAGTTTCCTCCTAGCATTGGTGGCTAGCGCTGCCGTAACAGACAGCTCAGACCACAACGAGCCCGTCAAAGACAGGAGGGCTTCGTCTAACAACAGAATGTCCGAATCGGACATCTGGAGTTCCTGGCTCCTAGCCCGAAGGGAAAGGAGCGTACCCAGGTAGGCAGTCAGTCTCAGGCCAGACCTGGAATGGGTTTCCATCAGGTTCGGGAACTTCTCCGCTTTGGTGTAACCTGTACTCTTAAAGTTGACACCAAGCCTTCCACCTACATGAATGAGGTCACTGGAACAAGACTTTCTCGTAAAGAAATCGAGAGTGTCTTGCTGGGAGAAGGTGAAATCCCTGGCCAAGGGACGAGCCTTACCAAGAAGGGAAGGAGGCTGTGAAGAGAAGTCATTGTAGACTCGCTTAAAGTCCTCCGTAAGAGGGATGCCCTTGGAGGGACGCTCACCTTTGAAAAGGAGAGACGGATGTCCCGAATCGACCCGACTCGGTAAATACGTGTCGGGAAGATATTTCTCCAGCAGGGCTTGAGTATCTACCGCCAGGGACCGAAAGGTCTGGGGCGTAACCTCAGCCTGTGAAGAGGCATCATCCTCCGAGAATCCCGACTGCGAAGCCTGATCCCAAGAAGGGCGGTTTAGGCAGTCCCAGGATTCCTCCCCAGGCGGAGCACCAAGTGCCGCTGGTAGGGGAGCAGCCCCGACCGGACAATCAAAAGCTGAACGTGGTCGGGAGACGCCCGAAGAGGGGCGGCAAGACTCATGTCTGTTGGAGCCCAACAGCACTGAGCCGGATACCTGAGCAGAGGAACCGGATCCCAATCCACTGGAAACAGTGGTGGAAACCAAGGGAAAATCAGCGTTCCTAACCGGCGGATAACCGGTAAAACCGGATTCGGGGACCGGAAAACCGGTATCCGAAACCGGAAACCGAATCGGGTCCGGTATCCGAACCGGATCCGAAACCGGACGGGTACAGGTATCCCCCCCTCCCCTAGGGGGGGAGGGGTTGGAGTCAGGTGTGGTGGGGGGTACGGACATAGAGTCCGACCAACCACTCTTCTCCACAATGATCTTCAGATATTTCAGAAGTTCATGGGAGACGCCCGACTCAGAAGAAGTAGTCGACCTCGGAGGGCTAACCCGCTTCTTCTTGGCCCCCCCTGACACAGTCGGTAAAGACGCGGTCGATGTCGAGGGGAGAGAGTCCGCCCCGCCGGCCGGCTGGGCAGGACTCTGGCGCTTACGTTTCTTGGGCAGGTGAGCATGTTTACCGCTCCCTTTACCCTTTGAAACGGGCGCCGCTTCCGTAGTAAGCCCTGCACTGGGTACATTAGGAAGATCACGACTCCTTTTACTCTTACCCGCCTTGCTTGGATTAGAAGCGTGCAGAGAGACAAAGGGAGCCGACCCCTGAGCGAACACATCCGTGGCTAGAGAGCGAGGAGTGTCACTCGAGCGAGACGAACTGCGGGTTGGGGTATTGCCCACAGTTTTATCGGCGAGAGGTATCGGCCTAGTGAGGCACTCACTCTCCCCGTCGCCTTGTATTGCCTGTAAAGGCAATACATTGCTCGTCTCTATCCCGGAGAGAGATATTGGCCTAGTGCGGCACTCACTCTCCCGGTACATCCCGCATAAGTTGGTTGTCAATACAGACGACGAACTCATCACGGGGCGAGCCTCACACGAGGTGGGCCCTAACTTACCTACAGTCGAGGCTCCGGGGAAGATAACATTGGTGCGAGATGAACCTCTCGCAGCCAACCCTCCCAAGGCTAGGCGAGTCCCCACGGAGGGGGAGGAAACACTAGCCGTATGAGACGGAGACTTCGACATGACTGAAAACAAAGACAAGCAAACAAATACAGAACTAATATATAACAACAACCAACTAACAATTCAGAGTGGGAATAAACTCCTAACTACGGAGAAACACAACGTTCTGATAAAACCGCTTGTCAAAGCGCGTTGAATTGAACCACCTACAGACAGGGCAACCCGTGGGGCAACCTACGGGGGAAGAGCCCGACGTGGCGTCTAGACACCGTCTGTGTGTAATGCCCCGAAGGGGAAGAAAAACGGCAAATTAATTTGATTAAAATACCGTGAAGGAGGTGGACTTAGGAAAAGTCCGATACACCAAAATGCTTGTAAAAGATTGGTGAACGGAATTTTAATAGCGAAAGGCAACCAAAAATGCTTTTGGAAGTAAAAATCTCGCAATTTAGGCTAAGACTTAGCTCATAGATGTCACTGCTCTGACGGGCGAGAAAGGAAGAGGCATGGCGGCTGCGCGATCATGATTGGTGGACGGGGAACACACGCGGGCGGGGCGTGCGCGTTTTGACTTAGCTTTTCTCGAATGACGGCATAGTTTGGGAAACTAGCAAATAGGTAGATACATCGATTTATTGCTGTAAATAAAAACATTAATTTCACATACACCTGTATAATGGCCTCTATGACCTGTCACCTTTGACCTACGTGAACAGAAATCTAATCAGTTCATCCCATTATGGTGATGCATAATAGTTTCAAGTTTGAAGTTAATGGATCAAATGGTTCTTGAGATATCACGTTAAGGCTAAAACCTGCAATTTCTGAATTGACCTCTATGACCTTTGACCTTTGTATCCCAAAATCTAACCAGATCGTCTTTCTATGCTGATACATACTAGTACCAAGTTTGAAGTTCATACCTCAAATGGTTCTTGAGATATCACGTTAACACTTGGCTAACACATGAAATTTCAGAAATTGGCCTCTGTGACCTTGACCTTTGACCTACGTACCCCCAAATCTAATCAGATTGTCTTCCTATGATGATACATACTAGCACTAAGTTTGAAGTTCATACCTCAAATGGTTCTTGAGTTATCGCTAGAACGAGCCTAACACCTGAAATTTTAGAAATTGGCCTGTGACCTTGACCTCTGACCAACGTACCCCCAAATCTAATCAGATCGCTTTCCTATGATGATACATACTAGCACTAATTTTGAAGTTCATACCTCAAATGGTTCTTGAGTTATCGCTAGAACGAGCCTAACACCTGAAATTTCAGAAAAATTGGCCTGTGACCTTGACCTTTGACCTACGTACCCCCAAATCTAATCAGATCGCCTTCCTATGATGATACATACTAGCACTAATTTTGAAGTTTATACCTCAAATGGTTCTTGAGTTATCGCTAGAACGAGCCTAACACCTGAAATTTCAGAAAAATTGGCCTCTGTGACCTTGACCTTTGACCTACGTACCCCAAAATCTACTCAGATCGTCTTCCTATGGTAATATAAACAATAAGTTTGAAGTTCACACCTCATGTGGTTCTGGAGTTATCGGTCGAACAAGAAAGCGGGACGGACGGACGGACAACCGAAAACATAATGCCTCCGGCACCACCTTTGGTGGGCGGAGGCATAAAAACCCGAAATGGTTGATAAATTTACATTTATACAGCCTGGAATATTCCATTTGCTTGATGAAAGACATATGTTGGATAGCCAAGTGTTTGGAAATAATTTCCAAATTTGCAGACAAAATTTTGAATGGGAGGTGGATGCTTCTGACATTGTTGTGCTTTCAAATGTACTTGACTTTTTCCTTACATCTGAATAATTTATGCAATGCTATATAAAGCAGTGTACAATGATCTTCTGGCTTCTTTAGGACCCAGAATTGAAATGTGTTGTAAAACAATAATTTCATCTCACATTGCTAAATCCAGAATAAGTAAAGACTACATGTTATCTCAGAAAACACTTTTAAAGAGAAGGTCGAGTTCTAGGAAAGGTGAAATATAATTTGTGAGCCTTCTCATTCCTTAAAGGGTACTAATCACCAAAAAATATTTTACTCTGTATGTTAGAGGTTCCATGTCATTCTACTATATTCCAAATATGGGCTTCGACTATCATTTCTATAAAGAGATATTACAAGTTTAATTATACTCTATAAGCATAAAAGCGACTCGTGAGTAGACTACTCAACGCACCCGTACACGCTCGCCAAGATAAGGGTTTGGTTCCGCGCAAGCACCTTCATGTTATCCTTTATTTCCTTCATACCCCTAAACTATTGACCTATAGAATTTCAGATAAAGATTTTGAGGTTAATTTTATTCTTCCTAGTGGTATACAAATTCTTTTTTCAGGTGGTTGGTACACTTTAAAATTTATATCAGTTTGAAAGATCATCATAGTAGAAGAGTCCCCTGAAAATTAAAGGATTACTCTTCAAATGCCCTCATATTCGAACTATGACGAAAAATACATGCAGCTGAAATGTTCAGGTAAAACATTTATTCCACATGTGGGTGCAGTGCATGCACTTTTCAGTGAGATTGTGTCGATTTCTCATCATTTTGATGATTCTAAAACCCCACAGTATACACCTATTCTTATGTAGACATGATCAACCTTTCCTAATTGTTTGAGACAGATTCTTTTACAATGTAACTGCATGACCAGAAATAGCATTATTTTTAAGTATTATAGACCTTAAGTCTTTCCAGAAAAATCCACTGAGAATTCCAGACAAATATAAAAGCTGCATTCAACCATAGCCCTACATATACCGCTAAATGACCTCAGCAAACAAATGACCCATTTCGCAATGAAATTGCAAAGTGCTTATATCATAATAAAAGTTTCAAACCAGGAAAAGTTTTCCAAATGGAGCGGAAACGATCTCTTAGCAACCAAAACAGACATTGTACCTGTGATCGCATAAATTAGACTCTGGTAGTCAGAAGTAAGCATGATATGCATCCAACTTCAAACAATGCAAAAATGAAGGGGAAAAAAACGAAGGGTAAACATCCTCCTCTAGTTACCTGCACGGCGGATGGCACTTACGTCACATGCTAGATATAAAAGCTGCCAGATATTGATTTCTAAGAACTGCTCAAAATAAGTTATAAAACTCTATTCCTCTTCCCAAGAATAGATATGATACTGACACCTGGAACCTGGCACCAGAGAAAGCATCAACTAGGACTTTATTGTAATTAATGAGTGTAGACATTTATGACTGCCTTGGATAAATCTTATGAAGTATTTATCTCTTTAACTACTTGTAAGGTGTTTCAACATATTCCTTCATTCTAAGACATTTCTCCTTTAAAATAAGTATAACTGCGCAAACCTCATTTTACCATGTGGCATCAACATTTACATGTTAGAGAACCCAATCTTCTGTCTGCACATATGCGGTTACATGTATTTCAGGCCACAGAAAACCTCATTTTAATATTTGGCATCAAGGATATGACAAACTGGAAGACTGATAAATGTATTCCCAACTTGTCTTTCCAGACTGTATTGAATATAAATATCCATGTATTATCTGCTCAGAGCCATCTAGGAGTAGGAGGGCATTTACTGTATGTAAAATTATTTCGAGTTACATGTAAATGAATACCCTTCTGGTTTTCATCAGGCAATACACTGCGTCTGTGATACCATTATGGTATTCTCTCCATTTGTTTTGTACATAGGCCTATATGTAGATGTGGAATCATAAATTTCCCTTTTTCTAAAAACAAGCATTTTCCTAATGGCTGCATTAAAGGAGAGAATCAATGTTATTGGAAAGTGAGAATTCAGAGAAGCACTTTACAAAGAGTTTCATTAAAATTGGTTAAAAATGAGAGAGTTATGGAAGTTTGAAAAGTCTCGTTTTACTTTCTATGGGGATCCTCAAATTGGCAAAATTGCTTCAAAATGGCTGATTTTGTGAACAACTCTCCATTTGTTTTGTACACAGATTTTCAGATTTTCCCCATTATCTTTCAAGGTGCAGTTAATCTCCTTCTGAGCTCAACATATATAATGGGAAAATGTATTTTACACCACATATGTCGAGTTCAGGAGGAGACAAGGAGCACCCTGAGAGATAATGGGGAAAATCTGAAAATCTGTGTACAAAACAAATGGAGAGTTGTTCACAAAATCAGCCATTTTGAAGCAATTTTGCCAATTTGAGGATCCCCATAGAAAGTAAAACGAGACTTTTCAAACTTCCATAACTCTCTCATTTTTTAACTAATTTTAATGAAACTTTTTGTAAAGTGCTTCTCTGAATTTTCACTTTCCAATAACATTGATTCTCTCCTTGGGTTTTGGTTTCCTTTAAAGGTCAGACTAAAGATGACAATTAATCTACAAGTCGCATATCAATGTTTTCATCTATATTTTATATATTAAGTATTCATAAAAAGGTAGCTCTTAGGTCATTTTGTATATAACACAAGAGTAGAGGAAAAAAAAAAAAAAAAAAATCAATCAATGCAATAGCTGGAGTACAGGGCAAGTTCCATTTTCCCGATAACGATATCATTCCCAGATTGGTTACTTGAAGTTCATGTGGAAAAGGTATTGAATGTACAGGTGTTGCACTGCCATCAAATGGCACTGATCCAAGAAAATCAGTGCGGATCAGGCTCATTTGAATAAATCAAAGAAATGGGACCTGCAACATCAATTATCTCTCCCAGTAAATTTCAAGAGACCAATTAGGCATGATTTATAGTTATAGTTATTGTTTTATTAATCAAATGGGACCTGCCCTTAACAAGTAACAATAATACTGGATTCTTGTATGGCACTCATATCCCCCATGCAGAGGTGTTCAACAATACCGTCTCCAGCTACTCTACCAATATCCATGCTCACAGCATTCAAGAAATTCCTTCATATCAGGTACCCATTTAACATTTCAGTATGGCAAATTTGGATTAATGTCTTGTCAAAGGACATTAATGCTGAACCAGGGCTAGAACCCACCCCTTGCGCATCTCAAATCAAGTGTTTAAACCACTTGATGATATGATACCTATACAGATACATTACTACTGGTGGAGTGGTATAGAATAGAACAGAAGAGAGTTCACTTTATGGATTAGATGATACAACTATGCAAGTGATACCATCAGCATGACAGCTGAAATATATGAGACATACAGAACGCTAATGAAATGCTCTCCCCTGAATTGCAAATTATGAAATTTTACCAATTATTAGTTAATTGATTTTCTTGTGCATTCATACATACTACATAGATATATGTCGATGACTAAGTTCGTCTAAAATGGAGAACACATTAATAGTGAGATAATACATGTACAATCAATACGAGTTTGTGACTGATTTCCCATGAAAATACATCAAGGTTATTACAATATAGGAAACTGATTTCTTCTATGAAGATAAAAATTGATAATTCATGGTGCACTCATGAGTATCACACAGTATTGCTTCTTATGTAGGTAATTGATAAGATATCTTATGAATATTGCTAGGGTCAAGTGGGGTTCATCTGAGCTGAATGGTATTCGGTTCATTTGTATAATTTTATTCAAACTACCGGCCCGGGACAATTTCACTACAACACAGACAAATAAAAGCAAATTTACATTTTGAGCATCAGTTTTGAAAGATTTTCAAGAACTCTTCGCATATTCCCTCCCCTTCATTTATTGACAATTCATGTGTGGTTGTATCAAACTTTATAGGCCTACATTTTAAAACTATTGTTTATCTAACAAAATAGCAGGTTTCTCACTGGATCCAACTTGTTAAAACTTAGTAGTATGTTGAAAACTACACTGATCACAATGGCTGGAGTAGCCACTTTGTCTTCAGGACTATACCCTGCAACAAGCATTCTTAGTATCCATTTAAATGAACACCTACATGTACAGAAACAAAAAGTTCTGACATGCTTTGACTTGACTTTGGCTGCGTTCAAGCAAAAAAATTTCAGCCAAGAATCACAGTTCTGAAAGGAGCCTGATCGGTTAAGAGTGAGCATTGGGGTGAAAATTTAATTTTCAGATTTTTATGATGAAATCACTTTCAGGTTTTTCACTAATATCTAAAGTTACTAAAATTCACGTTTGTTTAATTGAAAAGGTCGGGAAAGTCATTGGATTGGCCCATTTTTCAACAGGGGTGATGAACACTAATGTCACGGACGGACATTTTCTAGAGAGATTGATTTGGTCCTAGTTTAACACTCTCTAAACTTTCTTGGGATTTGTTTATAGCAAATAATTATAGATCAAACACCATTCCATTGAAAACCAAAAAATATTTGAAAATATTTGTACAGAAATGGTTGTGCCGCATGGTCATTTACATCTTGATGCAAATTTGTCCGTCCGTGACAGAAAAAATTTGTAAAAGTTTTTTTTTCCATTGGTGGGGCAAAAATGAAAACAAAAACCATGCTGAGCTATCTCACTAGCTAGAGACCTATACCATGTATGAATAAAATCTTGATCAATTAAATATACATATACTAAAAACGAATTTGAAAATTGTCACGGACGGACACTAATTTTGTCACGGACGGACACTGCAATATACTGAAATGGTAAATGCTGTGAGATTTCAAATTCAATGAATTGTTTTATTGTTTATTGGTTCATGGAACATATTTCATCCAAAATATCACGTACAGTGAAACCTGTCTATAAAGACCACTCAAGACAGACAAGAAAAGCTGTCTTTACAAGCAGGTGGTCTTTACGTACATGTACAGGTTCCTTTAATACATGATTTAATGAGAAACAGTTTTAAAGGAAACAAAAATTGTGGTCTATATAGACAGGTAGTCTTTCTATACAGGTGGTCACTAAAGCAGGTTGGACTGTATATGGTACTGTGATCCCCTATATCAATGCAAAAATTACCCCCCACCCCACCCCAATTTTTTTCTTTTTCAAGCTAATAAATGTCATAAAAACCTAATGATTTTGCTATGGCTCTAATGGGAGCCAGCCTGCATTGTCAGTCTGCAAAAGACATCCATTACAGGTGTTTACAGAAGATGAATACTTATTTCCTTACTTATTTATTAATATCATTACTGCTATTATTGTATATTTTTGGTCATCAGCAACGTGTAAAAGTTTTAGATTCAACATTAATACTGAAGCTTGATCAATATTCAAATTGAATTACAAGTTGTCTTTGAAAATTATAAACATTGGAGTTCAGATGTGTATTAGACCGTAAGAGCCATGTTTGGACTCTATTTTGTAAGAATGTTTTGAATTAGTTGTAACATTTGAGACAGATAGCAATTCTTTGTAGTTCAGGATCACACACAGTTAACAATTTTTTTAAAATGATGTAATCACATAACATAAGAAGAAACCTTTTTAGACAATATATAATTTCAAATGCTCATAATTGAATTGGTTGCATCAACCCTGGAACAGTTTTTTTATGGGGAAGGGGGTCAGAAAGTTATAATATATGACTTACACTAGTCGTGTTGGGCAATCCCTCAACTAACATGACATAATTAGGCTCTATATGGGCTTTACACACTCAGCTGTTGCCATTAGGGCCTTTGTCCAGGAAGCTAACATTGTTTTTAAAGTGATAGAGACATTACTGAAAAAGTAAACTATGGTATGAGAAAGATTTAGACAATGATTTGCATTTCACGATTTGGTTTTCACCCTCTTAGAGAGAACTATTGAAAAATATGAGATGTTATAAAGAGTACTGGTATGTGATGTTGTAAGCGAAATGAGAAATTTTACTTCCTATATTGATAATGACCAATCACACATAATCCTATTTCTACATTACCTCTATGTTTGAAACAAAATATATGACTTCGAGCTGTAAAGTAAATTAAAATACTAAATACTGATGTTTGATTTCAGTCCACCTACATGACTGTAATGTAAAGGGTTATATTTTGAAAGCTTACATCACATTCTTCTCAACATGTTCATTTTGGTCTGTAGCATATATTGTACATGTACAGTTGTACACTACATGAGTATGCACTTGTACATTGTGTATGTACACTACAATACAGGCATCCACTTTTGACATAGATTCCACTTAAGAACTAAGTTTTTCAAGCTAAGTTTTGCTTAATAGTGGAATAAAATCAATTTTAAACAAAAAGTAGAAAGCACGAAGTACGTATGCACGATTTTAGATAGGAACACATGCAGTTTTTAAAGTGAATGTCCGTCCGTGACAAAAAGTTTTCGGACCTCTAGCAAAAGTTACAGCTTGCTTTAAAATTCTATGTATGTGACAGGGAAGTCAATTTACTTGACTAACATTTGCAGTTAAAAAAATTTGTCAGTGACAGCTTGTTTAGATAGAAAAGACAAAAGATTACCGATAAGTCAAGAAACCCATTTCTATCTTGTCCGTCCGTGACATTGAATATTTAATGGATTCTATTTTTAGTAGGTAACCATGGCAACCAAATTTTATCATCATTTAGCACCTTCAGTGGTACCCTTCACAATGAAACATAAAACAGCTCAACACATCTCATAACTAATTTTTTACAGGCCTTCAAACTTTCAAAATTTGTCAAATGTCCGTCCGTGACTAACCGATCAGGCTCAAAGACTTTTAGTTGAAAATGGTTGCGTTCATGCAATTTTTTGTCAGTCGTAAAAATGAATGTGTTTGAGATCGCCAAAATGAAACGCAGAAAAAGGTGCGTTTTGTATCATGATTCTGCCAGAACGACGGTCACCGAAATTGCATGAACGCATTAGAGATCTCAATCATGATTCAAATGACGTCATCATATGGGCTGAAAGTGGCAGGATTTCGGTTCCGTGCAATACCAGCGCACCCTTCTGAAAGAAGATTACAGAAGAAAAATCAAAGAAAAGCATTTAATAAGAAAAGGAGAAATAAGAAGTAAAAAACAGAAAAATATAAGAAAAGAAGGAAAGAGAAGAAGATGACAGAATAAGAAAGATAGAGAATACAAGATGATAGAAGGATAGAAGTAAAACAAAGAAAAAAAAGGAGAGATAAAGAGATCAGATAAAAGGAGAAAATAAGGAAACACATAGGGTAGGGTAGAAGAAAAGATGAGAGAAGGAGAACAATGAAGGGAAACAAGAAAAAAGAAACGATGAGGATAAAAACTACTAACATAAGCAAAGACAAGAAGAGAAAATGAAAGGAAGATCAAAACAGAATAACATAAGAAAATATATAAAGAAGGAAAATATCGAGAAAAAAAAATATAGAAAGACAGAAAGAAAAGATGAGAGAAAGATCAAAATAAAGCAAAATATGAGAAAAGATTAAAAAAAAAACTATAGAAGAATAAAGACAAATAATGACATAAAAAAGAAAGAAAGAGAAGATGAAAGAGATATCAAAACAAAGAACAGCATTTATAAGGAAAGACAGAAAAAAAAAAGAGAAAGGATGATAATCAAGAGGTACATTGGCAAGGACAGAAGAAAAGATGAAAGAAGGAAAGAATGAAAAGAAATATAAGGAAAAAAGAAACAGGCCTGTGAGTGGGGTTAAAAAAAAAGAGCGGAAAAAAGCCGAAACTAGTTAACCTGATCTACTTACTTGTCTTCCGCTTCTTATCTGATGCAGATTGAACGGCTGCCCACCTGCGGCCCGCCCGACACATGGCGCGGCGCGGTCCACAGTTCTCTGGTATACGAATGCAAGCAGCATGAACTTTACTTCGCGCGCAAAGGCAAAACACATACGGTAGCGTACATACATGTATACGACGATACGTTGTTTTCCATATTTGGTTGCAAGAGAGCTAGACTCCGCGCTCGCGCTCACAGCCGTTTAGCTATACTACATATCCAGCCATTTAAATCCATTGAAATAATGGTTGCCGATAAAATAGTGGGAATAGCACACAGGGAAAAAGCGGAAATTGAAATTGGCGAGAATAATAAAACAAACGCATAAGCGATATTGTGTCTTGCCCATTCGCAAAAATAACATGAATGTACCCCAAGTGCACCTATCACCCAAGTTTGGTTGCCATTGCAGCAACATGTGCTGAGTTATGTGTCATAAGAGAGTCTTGCAGGTACACTTTAACATATGACCTCAAATGACCATTGACCTTATCACGTGACCTCTGATGGCACCATAACATGCAGGTCCCCTTAGTGCATCTACAACCCAAGTTTAGTTGAAAAGTGAGTGACGGTTCCAAAGTTATCTGTCATAAGAGAGTCTTGCAGGTAAACTTTAACGTTTGACCTGAAATGACCTTTGACCTTACCATGTGACCTCTGAAGGCATCATAACATGAATGTATCCCAAGTGCATCTACCACCCAAGTTTGATTGCCATTGCTGCAACATTTAGCAACATGTGCCGAGTTATGTCATAAGAGAGTCTTGCAGGTAAACTTTAAACGTATGACCTCAAATGACCTTTGACCTTATCACGTGACCTTCGATGGCACCATAACATGAAGGTAGCTCCAATGTATCTATGACCCAAGTTAGGTTGTAATCCAAGCAACTGATGTGAAGTTATTTGTCAAAAGAGAGTCTTGCAGGTAAACTTTAACATATATGAAAAGAGAGTCTTGCAGGTACTCTTTAATATACATGACCTCAAATGACCTTTGACATCATCATGTGACCTCTGACAACACCATAACATGAAGATACCCCTAGTGCTTCTATCACCCAAGTTTGGTTGCCATTGCAGCAACAGTTGCCAAGTTATGCGTCCTAAGAGAGTCTTGCAGGTAAACTTTAACATTTGTTACGGACGACGGACGACGGACGACGGACGACGGATGACGGATGGATGCCATTTGGATCCCTTAGTCTCGCCCTCACCTCCGGTGGGTGAGACGAAAAGTGGATTTCCGCTAAAAAGCGGAGATTTCACAGGCCTGAAGAAAGAGGATAACAGAAGTATAAAAACAAAGAATAACAGGAAAGATAGAAAGAGAATTACATAAAGTAAAAAAGATAAAAAAATACAAAGGTAATGACAAAAGAAAATATGAAAGAAGAAAAATATGGAAAAACAAGGAAAGGAAGAAAAAACTGATGATATATGTAGAAGGAAGAAACAAAGAATTACATAAGGAAAGATAGAAAGAAAAAAAAAGGAATTACATAGGAAAGATAGAAAGAGAAGATGAAAGAAAACAAAAATGCATTAACATGATAGAAAAAGAAGATGATAGAAGGCTTAAAACAAACATAAAGATGAAAGAAGAAAAATAAGGAAGTACAACGAAGAAGGAAAAGGGCGCACTGCAGTTGACCTTTACTTCATGGGTCAAACTGCGCAGTATGCTGCGCAATGGCAGAGCTTGAATTGAGCTAGAATCAGTGTTGATGAAATATTGCATGAACGCTGTCCCGCTGAAACCGTGTTTTAAAACGCGTTTTGATTTGTGATTCATGTTCGTGATTCATGTTCGTGATTCTAGCTTCAAAATTTGCATGAACACACCATTTGTCAGTATTTTTGTTTTGAGGAATACATAACTTGAGAAAAATCACAAGAATTCTAGGTGGTTTGAAATTTTGAAATCCTATAAAGGACATGCAGACCTTCACCAGAGAGATATAGAGTGACAGATATAGAGATACATGTAGGAATACAATCTATAGGCCCTACAGACAAATAAATGAATACGTCAAACATGGAAACAAGCAGCTCAGTCAAAAGGTCAAAAAGCTCATGTCTACTCTAAGCTTTTCATCATCATCATTCTTGTTATGCTTCAGTTCTGAGAATAGAACAAACTACACATACACACAAAAACACCTTTCTTCGATTACAAAGAATAACTCTCAATTGCTTGATTTATAGCTTTAAGGCTGGATATCGCTCAGTATTTGGCAGCAAACTCGGATACTAGAGCACTACACCAGGGGAAATTCTCCACTCCTAATTGCTCACATTTACGTCACAGAATGTATAATGTTAGTGACGTCAATCGAATAGTCTTGCTTCACCAGCCCCCTTGTGATATTACTACAGCATTCAAACGAACTCGTGCTGGCATAATTCACCAGTGCGTATCAATACCACACTGCTTATGGTTGACAGCACTCCACCACAAGGGACAATTATTTTACAGCCTATCAGTGGGAAAGGAGTCAAAGTAATGGAAGCTCATGTGTTTCATCCATGAGAAAAAGAATACAGATTGCATGTCAGAATATTTGGCCAGTACGACATTTACATGTTAGCTAACCCAATCTTCTGTCTGCACATATGTAGTTACATGTATTTCAGGCTGAAGAAAGGGACAGGGGAAGGGGTGGAAAACTAATGTGATTTTGAAAGCTTAAATCTCTAACAATACTGTCTGCAGGACAATCAGTCCTGCCACAGGATCTGGATAGGAAGGACGGGGTTTTGAATTACTCTAACGGACATTCATCCGCACTTTGACATTTTCGAGGGAGAAAAAGCAGCCTTGAAATCTTGTCTTTGTAGAGGCTGTATGTATGATGAGTGGGGATGATGGGAGAAGAAGACGATGAAGAGAAAGAGGAAAAATAATATCGGGGTGAAATGTATTGATAGAGAAATGGAGAGGAAAAGAATCTGTGTCGCTTTGGGACTGGAATGGGGCCTAGGGCTGGGAGTCTTGTTATTGTAAGGTTAAATACATGATTATTGTGCCTGCATGGAAAAGAGTTTGAGTTGTTTTTATACAAGTGTTTCCAGATTCTATGGATGACTGTGACTGTGACCTGTGATTGCTTAACTCTTTCACACTCAATGAAAAGGATAATCATTTCATGGTTTTCTCGATTTCTAACTACGGGAAATAAATTGTCACATAATCAAACAAAACATGTCTTGGCCATTCAGGCAGTGAAAGAAAACAACCACAAGAGTGGTGTGTGATTTAGCTCTGGAAAGCTCCAAAAGAGCTTGGTAAACTGGGCCCTGTTTCATAAAACTTGTCATCAATGACAAGTTGCAATAACTGTTATAAGCTACTGAAATCCTTGCATCTGATTGGCTGAGAGCAAATTTGTCGGTAAAAATCACAGACAAGACACTTAATGAAACGTCCCCCTGAAAAAGACTTCCAGAAAAAAAAAAACTATTAAAGTAAAAGACATTAAAATCACATGAAAAGAGCATGCTAACAACTCCAAATAGAGCTCTCATGAAAAGAAAACTATTTTTACCACTGCATTGGGGGGGGGGGGGGGTAATTTTTTTTGCTCAGTCTATTGTCGGTCTAACTTTTGTCTCCTTGGTTTACAAGGATTATTACACTAGTTTAATGACACATCACTACTCTAAACATTTCAAGTGGAAAGTCTTCAATGACACATAGACCAAAGTAGTTGCTCTGCATTAGTTTATAGAGCTTGTTCATGCGATAACATTGTGAAAGAAACTGTCTGGGAGCAATTGGGAAAGGTTGATCATGTCTAAATAAGGATTGGTGTATACTGTGAGGTTTTGGCATCATCAAAATGATAAGAAATCAACCCAAACTCGCTCAAAAGCAAATGCACCGCACACAGAAATGGGCATGTGGGATTGCACACAGATGTGGCATGAATGTTCGGCCCGAACACTTCGGCTATTTTTCATCATATTTCGAATATAAGGGCATATGAAGAGAAATCCTTTTCAGGTGACATATCTATGATGTTCTTCCAAACTGACATAAAAGGAATGAGAAAGCTCACAAATTATTTTTCACCTTTTCCAGAACTCAACCTTCCATTTAAAAGCTCATATAATGTTCTTAATTCCTGTGTAGGCCTAAAGGTATATCTTGCTTATCTGGTAAACTATTTCAAATACACTTTATAAGGTGGAAGATGGATTTACTATATTCAAAACTACTCATACATATTGTATTTCATGCAGTAGGCCTAATTTCTACACAGCAGCACCAAAGCAATTTTATATCTCATGTACCGTGATAACAACTAAAGATCTACAGGTGCTCTGAAATTTTAATTTACATTTTCTAGATATGAAATCTCACTTTTTGCTGCTTCGTTTGGTGGATTTTTAAAAATTTTTATTGTTTTAGTTTCAAATTGTTCTAACCCTACATCTAAAACCACTTTTGACATTATCACACCACTCCTATTATCCCAATGCAAATACGTGGGAAGGCATGTCCAAACCATATGCATGTGAATAAGAAATTTTGAAATTCTCAGAAAAAATGATTTACCATTTCAGAAATTACTGCAGGAGTTTATGCTACCAAAAATCTTTTCATTTTATATACCATTTTTGGATTATAACAGATGTTTGGGGCCATGGAACTCTTGTTTGTACCCAGAAAATCAATGACAAATACAAGTATACAAACCATAGATAGAACCTTGTCTCATGAATGTTCATTTGTGATTTACTTAATGTTATTGCAGGAAAATGTGTTTACTGGGGCTTTCAATTCATTAAATGATAAGATGTAGCTATTTCAATCACCTTTACATAAAGTACTAACCCAATCAAAAACTCCTTAGTTGTTGCAACCATATTATTATTTCAAAGAAAAAGTTTGTACATTTATAGAAAATTGAAATCTTTTATGATTAAAACGAACAGGTTTGTCTTTATTTGCGGAACATGTAATTGCATACAATTTACATGTAATTATCATCATAACTTGTCTACATGAAACTTGAACTCCTTTCTAATCTCCTTCAGGTTGCTATGTGCTCAGTCAGAATGAATTCACTTCACACTACACAATCTTACAACCGAACGTAGATGTGTGTTCTCCGAAATCGGAAAGGCAAATATTGGTGGTTTCTTTAATGAATGAGTTCATACAGAGAAACAAGGATGATTCACATCCCTTACTACTAACCAAACAAAGGTGGAGTTTACACTATGACTAGAACAGCTGAAGTGTGCATAAAGGTTAAGTAACTTATCATCACCTCACTCCAAATAATTTGTGTACAGCTACAATGAATAAAATCAACCTCAAGAAACTTGACCAGCATTTGATGAGCCAACAAGGGGAAGTCCACCCTGATTACAAGTTGGTTTTAAAAGAAGCAGAAAAAATAAAGACACATATCAGTGAAGGTTTGAGCAAAATATGATAAGAAATAAGTTATGCATTTTAAAAGTTGTAATCAATCAAACACAAACTCTGTGACGTATCTTGCAAGTTCCTCTCCCGTTTGCCATGTGCCCCAAAAATCATTAATTCACATTTTCTCTAAAGAAAATATTAAATTAAACATGCACCTTAAAGGGTACCAACCACCAAAAAATATTTTGCTCTGTATGTTAGGGGGTTCATGTCGTTATACTATATTCAAAATACTGGCTTCAAATATTAATTCTATAAAGAGATATTGCAATTTTAATTACACTCTTATAAGCGTAAAACCGACTCCTGAGTAGAATACTCGACGCATGTGTACGCGCTCGCCAAGATAAGGGCTCGCGCGGAACTAAACTCGGAGTTCGGTTCCGCGCGAGCATTTTCATGTTATCCTTTTTTTTCCTTCATACTCCTTAACTGTTGACCGATAGAATCCCAGATAAAGTTCTTCGAGATTGATTTTATACTTTCTAGCTGTACACAAATTATTTTTTCAGGTGATTGGTACACTTTAAATATAATCATTGATTATATGTTTTTACCCAATACATGTATGAAACAAATTTATTCCTTCATCAAAAACTAAGAAAATGAAAATTTATGAAATTTTCTGTACTGAGCAAATGCAAGAGGAGCTCGCAAGAAACGTCAATGGAGTTGCCAATATGTGTTTGATTGATTACAACATCGAAAATTCACAACTTTCTTACTTATCGGATTTTGCTCAAACTTTCACTAATCTGTTTCTCTCCCCTTTTTCTTCTTTTATTCAAATCAACTTAATACCAGGGTGGACTTTACCTTTAAGGAGAATGAAGAAAATAAAGGATAACATAAAAAATTTGCGCACAGAACCCAACTCAGACATGGGTTCCATGCATGTCCTATTCTCTGCAGGCATATACGGGCATTTCACTCGTCGCCTTATGTTTATTGAGAGTGTATCTAAACTTGCAATATCTCTTTACAAAAACAATATTTGAAACATACATGTATTTTTTTAAATATAGTGTAGCAGCATGGCACCTTTAACATATAGAACATGATATTTTAAGTTGATTGGTACCCTTCAATCCTTTTTCTTCCAAACGTGGTCCACATTATGTCTGAGGCAGTGTCTGAGATGAGACATTTAAAGCTCATGGACAGTTTGGTAGCAAAACGGAAATTGGAAAGAAACGTGTTCATTATAGTCTCATGTGGTTCTCCTTGTATCAAGAGGTTCGTACGAGATCATTTGGTCTTCAAACAGTGATTTCCGGTTAATTTTAGAGTAAATATCTGTAAGGAACCCTAGATCACGGTAACATACTGCCCTACTCTAGTACCATTCCACCCCGATGGCTCCCCACTTAACAGTCTCAGGGCTTCGTGTGGAGATAGCATGTGTGTCTCTGTGTGTGGAATACACATAATCCTCATAGGTTTTTGCACGCATTATAGTGAATAGGGTACACCGCCATTGTTCATATCCGAGACATTTGCGTTATTTGTTTTTCTTTGATTTCTATGTCTATTATATGGAATGAAGACAAAAAGGCACTAATAATCCCTATTTATTAACCCCCCAAAATATATCATAGAGTTGGAGTTTTTTTCTTCTTCCACCCCCCCCCCCCCCTTTAAAAAAAAGAAGAAAATACTCTCCACTGATTTGGCATCACAGCCCCTCCCCAATATAAAATACAAGACTACAAGCTGCTGAGCATTATCTTACAACTGAAAATAGGGAAGAAGACAAGGCTGCCTAGGTCAGTTGTCTCATGGATCACCATGTTGGATACAGCTATGAATGAACACAAGATGGCAGTATGAATTGGCACAAAACCAAAATAATGTGCATGAAACAATAAAGATTGTGTTCATAAATTTTGAAGAGCCGAATAATAGGAGCACTAAGTTTACTAACACCCATTCACAAATTTACTACATCAGTAAATCACCATCAAAAATTTTCCCACTGCTTGCCCATCAAAGCAACAAATTCTACATTGTGTCCTCCATGAAACCAATCTCTGGTTTTAGAGGACTCTGTACTATCAAAGTAACACAATATTGTCATCTTATGAAGATAGTTGGCAATAGCTTCAAAATTCTGAGATCCACCTTTTTTATGTGTCATCTGATGTATGATGTCCATCTAATGGGTCCATTTCTACAAGGGTCATTCCAAATCATTTTCATGAAAACATCTCTTTTTGATCATGGTTCTGATCATGCAAATGAATTGAAGATGAGGATTTCAATTCTCCTGCACCTTAATTATTCATTAAAGCTAAGAAATCCACTTAAATTTTGATTATAATGATCAAATTTAGTAATGCAACTTTCCCCACTTTTCTTCTATTAGATGTTTCCAAGTAGTTCCTTATCTTTTTCAATCATCTTTAAGTTTTAGGATATTCAGGGAATGTTGATTCATATTCTTCTGCTTCATTTTTTGATGTTCCTTTTAATTTTGTAATCAAAAGCATACTTTTTAGTTCCCTCCACATACTGAATGCTGATGAGACATTGTCTGTATCTCATAACCCTTATAATTTTTGTTTATCATTAAATCAATCCTTTCCTCTGACCATGTCTTCAAGAAAACAAAGGAATAATATACTTGATATGATATCAATCAAAGCACAAAGCTAACCAGAGATTGAGAGGAAGCGTGAAGGATGCACACTGATTAGTTTCAGTCTAGCAGTCATATTATGCACTTAAATAAGTGAAATCAATCAAAGTTACATCTGTGTACATGTACTACTACTAGGGTCAGCTGTGGGACAGACACCAGAAATGAACTTTACTTGTGGTCACCTTCCTTTATAGTTCCAGGTGAAGTAAGATATGATTCAGTAATGGGCCAGGAGTCAGAATGGTCTTTCTCTAGAGGTGTTCACAGGTTGCAGTAATCTGTGACCCTGTTCACTTTACAATACATATCGCGACCTAGAGCATGCTGCCTCCTAGGTGAGAAAGATCAATCTTCCTTTCAGTCCACCAACAGAGGGCTCCAGCCATCTAAAATGGCAAAATTCGGGAGCACTTTTTGGGTGCTTTCCACCACCGCACACTCTCTTATAATAGGAACGGGCAAACAAAAACCATTAGAGCAGACTGCCTTTAGAAGCATTCCAGAGAGCATTTCGCTCTCAATCTTGGTTTCCATGTCAATACTACATTCAAAATATCAGCTTCAAATAATATTTCTGTAAAGAGCTATGCCAAGTTTAATCTAAATCCAGGTAAAAGTGACCAGTGTGAACATGCACATGAATGGAACCAAGTTCAACTACGGTTCTGTGCATGGGTTTTTATACGTTATCCTATATTTTCTTCGTACTTTCAAAGTGATGGTATCATGGGGCTGTATACATGTAGGTACTTCTTAAGAGCCTTGCTGGGCAGTGCCATATTGTAACTATATGTGAGTTCGTGCACAACGGACATGTTAATGTTGGAGCAAACGTACATGTACCTAGCTCATGTGGCATCATGTCGCTGCTCAGAGGGATTTTCGAAAGGCGCCCTCTCACAACTCGATGACATTATAATCACTTTGCTTGTACAACAAATGCTCCAGCGACAATTGCTCTGTGGTAAATTCCCCCAAACACTCTTAAGCTATAAACCCTAACCCTATTCTTTGACAAAGTATATGTCAAGCCTGGAGCAGATGTCAACAATATGTCGGCTCACTATCATTTTAATACATGATGGATACGTAAAGTAATTGACATGGAGTACATGTACCTTGGAACCCGGCGTTTCATATTTCTTGTTTATATGTATATTGCATGTAAACGAGAAGTATCACATCTTATGGATAATTAAACATACAGTATTGCAAATGAAAACTGAAATTGAAATTATAGTAAGCCTACACACAATTACAGGCATTATTGTAAAGACATCTGTTGAGTTTATTATATATCATCCCATACATTCATATATAAAATGAATAGTCAGTGCAGTGTTTGGGTGGGCATTGAATAAGTATGATATTTAGCCATTAGGGTTGACTAGTCAAGTGTCAGGTTGGGTTCAATGGCACCAGCTGCAAAACGGAGTAATCGACCTTCACCTTTTAAGTTTGACTCTAATTCTACAATAGAACGGCGATCCTGGGTTGAATCTTATGGCCTGAATTCACGAAAGAGGCTTAAATAAACCCATGGGCGTAAATATGCAGGAAATTCTTTTCATCAGAGGGGGGCGTAACAATAGGTCGCCCCCCCCCCCCCTCCCCGATGAATAGAACTGCGTAACAGATCTCCGCCACTGAATAAACCTATGGTCTAAACCATGGGTTTAAAGCTTCACCTTATTATGGCCCGCTCATTGGACACAAGGAAACACACATACTACGCTTTCGTCACACCGACTAAACTGACACTAGACTGACAACAGATCGAACATAACATTACATAACCCACTGAAAACAGACCGAACACATTACATTACCCCGACTGACAACAGTCCGAACACAACAATACATTACCCCGACTGACAACAGACCAAACACAACAATACATTACCCCGACTGACAACAGACCGAACACAACATTACATTACCCACTGACAACAGACCGAACACAACATTACATTACCCCGACTGACAACAGACCGAACACAACATTACATTACCCACTGACAACAGACCGAACACAACATTACATTACCCACTGACAACAGACCAAACACAACATTACATTACCCCGACTGACAACAGACCGAACACAACATTACATTACCCACTGACAACAGACCAAACACAACATTACATTACCCCGACTGACAACAGACCGAACACAACATTACATTACCCACTGACAACAGACCGAACACAACATTACATTACCCACTGACAACAGACCGAACACAACATTACATTACCCACTGACAACAGACCGAACACAACATTACATTACCCACTGACAACAGACCGAACACAACATTACATTAGCCCGAATAGCTAGTCTGTTTGAAATCAGCTTGGTGTGGTGACTGAGGTGTTATGGAGTTTAACCATGGGTTAAGATTTAAACTTCTTTCATGAATTTGTGTGTATGTATGAAAAAGCAACCTAAGCAATTACTCCACTAGATCCTTACTTGTAAAGGCTAGTCATACAGAGCAATTAGCAAGGTATCCAACATAAAATTTTGTACTGCTATCAGAATCTCTTTTTTTTTCCATGTGAACAAAACAAACAATTCTCTTATAATGGAGATTTTGAACATGATTGAACATGATTGAACATGATCGAAATTGCACTAAATGGGCCATGTAACAAGCGAGACAATGGACCAGAAGGGGTTTTAAGCCCCAAAATCTGTATACCCAATTGCTTTAACAGCAATATCCCGGATCCTTGGTTCAAGAGGTCTCATTTCTGTAGCGACTGAACATGACACATAACGAGGGTGCCTTTCCAAGAAATGTACCATAAAGTGCCAAATGTGCCTCTGTTAACCTTTCCTTGAGTTCAAGTGGTCCACTTGGCTGGAATGCTATATCATATGTAAAAAAACCAGTATTGATCGGAATAAAGTAGACACCGTAACGCGGTTGCACGCAGCGGCGAGCGAACAGGTGTTAATTATTTGCCTAACACCGATTCACGTCTAACGCAGTCCCCGCGTTACCTGTGTTACAGGAAGCGCATTCACTCCGCCAGTAAGAGCGGCATCACTCTCGTAAAATACGAGATTTTTACCGAGTATGCCTTTAATATTAGCAAGGAAAATATTGCGGATACTATACCAAGGAGTTATCACAGAACTGTGATAACTCCTTGACTATACTAGAGTTCGGCGCGGCGCGTGCATGCAAGCCGTGTTTTCCACTCTGTATGTATATATGATATGTACATGTAGCTAGCGTGCGCGGTATTTACATAAACTAGTTCAACTATGCAAGCGAGGCTCAAATTATCTAAACTTAGATCATATTCTTGTGTGCAAATTGTTGACTTTCTTTTACATGAACATACATGATGCAGAGATATTTAGATGTAATATTTGTGTGCATGAGGGTGGAGTGTACATGCATTTACATTTCTATTTTCTTCGTATTCTCCTTCGGCCTCAACGACGAATTGAATCGCAGATCGACTGGCTGCTCAGGTTTAGCATTGCACGCGCACACAAATACGTACATGCATACGAGAGTTGTTTATATTTTGTTTATGTACTAGTTCATAGCGCACGCATCCGGGCACACATGCACTATAGTCGACTAGCTGGCTAGTACTAGTATATCTACATTTGCGATTTTGCTGGTACAACCCATCAGTTGCTACATACATGGAGCTGTGTTTTGTCAAAATCTTCCTCATCTCTTACTGGGTAGTTCTTTTTGAGAGCAGCTGTGCTTTTCGCGTCCATGATCCACGGCCAAATCCCAATGACGCGCCATGCACACAGTACGTGCAGCGCATGGTGGGCCATGGCCGGGTGAGCTGACCTGTACCGTACCTATTATAGAGCTGACTCACCTGTGAAAAGAAAGCAGCGCGCGAAAGCCGGTTCCCCAGGCCAGACACACCCCCGGGCTATGAATTTTTTTTTTCCAGCACATGGAAACGCAAATTTCATGAATTATTCATAAGCTGAGCGGCAATCCTGAAGTGCGCAGGCGCGTGGACAAGGCCGAAACTGAAAGTGCAATGCTAGTATGTTGTGCACGCATCTACACGATTTGGTCTCAAACGTGGAAATATTTTTCCTCAGAGCTTACTCTCTCCCCCTTCTCTCTCTGTCTCTCTCTGCTCTGAGTCCCTCTGTAATGTACATCACTATAATTAGGCGTTCAATGTACTAGGTGTTACATAATATAATAAAAAACTTACAGGGGCCGGGGGAGGAGATCATGGTCATTGCTGGTAGAGGTAGCTTGGCGGCCTTGGTGCACTCTTAAAATGGTTGGTCAAAATTTTAACCAGCTCTTAATCAACTATGGGTCGTATGCTGTCCATTAAACTTCTGGGCATTTATTGCCCAAACTGTGTTGGTTAATGGAATTACCTAACTTTGCGCATACACTTCCCTGCTTTGCATAAGTCAAAATTACCCAACATGTGTTGATTCTCATTGACCAATAATTGCCCAGGAAATAATTTCCCAACACTCCATACCCAACCTATTTGGATGGGCAAATTAAATTGCCCAACTGTTGGGTAATTAGCGGCTAGGCAACATGGACGTCAATCCTAGGGCGGGTGGGGAGGGGGGGGGGGGGCAGTTGCCCCCCTTCCAAAGGAAATATTGGAGGGGTAAACAAATCGTTTTTCTCCCCCCTCCCTCCCCCAATAAATCAGGAGATGTAAAAAAATCACAATGAAATGATGCAAAACTCAGGGAAATGAAAGATGAAAAAAAATAAAGTTTCGAGCAGCAAATAATTAACATCATAATCCAGCAGCGTGGTTCCTGAACATCCTCGTATTCTGGAAGCGAGGTGTTCAGCTATCCTTCTCTAACATGTCTGAGGGCGGGAAAGTGCTCATAATTATTGTACTTGTTATGATTATTTGGAGTGTTTTGATAAACTAAATCCTATTTCAAAGGCAATACATCGTATTTCTAATTTTCCTTGCTCACCCGCTCGTTAGAATTAGAAACGAAATAGTTACGGATGGCAAACACCCTTATTCGGGCAGTGAAGCAGTAAGGTGCCCGGATATCCCTATATATTATCATTATATTTGGTAGCGATCAGGGTTGATAACGAACATATTAATTTACATAATCTTTTCTTTTTTTTCAGGCGAAATACAATTTCCATCACAATATAAAAGGTGTTGTTGGATTTTTTTTTTTTTTTTTTTGCTAGCTGGCTTTGCTCGCTTTCATAATTTATAAATGTAATAGTTTGGGCAGGAAACACCGTTAATTGAGCAGTGAGATGCCAGAATATCCCCAAATTCGGAATCGATTTCAATGAACGTAATGATATACATATCATTTTTATGGCAAAATATCGTACATCTTTTTATATAAAATGTGTATTGTTTGGTCGCTAGCTCCGCTCGCTCTCAAGATTTAGAAAAGGGAATAGTTCAGACCAATGAGATCCCGAATATCCCTATATTGCAGCAAGATTAAAGAATAATAAAAGAATAACATGTATTATAACATGGGCCGCGGAACCAGGGGCTGGGGTCTGCAGCCTTCCCACTTTTTTGAGTAGATATATAGTATCTTACTGATATAGTACATTTTTTTTTTTACAAGAAACCACATGTCGATGATAATAATAAAGTGTAAATTTTTTGCTCGCTTGCTTGCAATATAATTCGGGAAAGAGGCATCAGCCCCCCCCCCCCCCACTTTCAGAAACATTCCGCCGCCCCTGTATAATCTTCACATCATACATTTTTGTTTTTTTGTTTTTCGATGGCGAAAAGACATTTTTACCACAGTAAAATAGTGAATATTTTTGGCTGGCTTACTCGCTCGCAAATTTAAGAAATGTTTGTACTGTTTTTGCTGTTATATTACTAATATTACTAATAATAATGATACTAATCGTTGTAATTATTATTGATTAACACTATCATTATCGTCATGAGTGATTTGAGTGCGAATAAAAATAGTTTGGCTGTCCTGCCCCCCCCCCCGCCATCCGAAAAACGGATCGACGCCCCTGCTATATAGGCAAGCTGAGTTTGAGTTAACTAGCATGATGTTAACTAGGTAAAATATGCGAAGGTTCAGTTCACTAGATCACGATCATATTGTTAAAATTGAATTACTTCTCCCCTCATACTCATATAGTATCAAACACAAGGAGTTTTTTTTATTTCAGTTATAGTGCTTACATTCTAGTTCTTTCTCGCGACCGAGATTTTCAGTTTCAGTTCGCACTCAAATCACTCATGTCGAAAATGATAGTGTTCTTTTGAATGTCAAAATGGTGTGAAGGTAAATACTTGTTCGTAGAATTGCGTAGCATCTCCATTTGTCCAAAATCGTTTTATTCAGGGATTCTATAACCAAATTTCATGGAATGCTTTAGAAGTGTGACTTTGCAGAACATATGCATGCACTTTCCCTAGCTTTAGCTTGCCAGGGTGCAGCGTCAAATTTCTTTTACACAAAACAAACGTGTGTGGGCAACTTTAGCGATAGGGAGTGGAAATAGGAGAAAAAGTCGGTGGAGAGCGAGGCAGAGGGAATGAGGTCTGTGCTGGGGTCAACCCCCCCCCCCCCGAGCATTTGTCTCTTTAAGTGATTTTCCTTACTTCAAAGCGCCCCGTGATCATGAAGTATAGTCACCTTGAACAATGGGGGAGCTCAGGAAGATAGAGCTACCATCTACTGACAGCAGTTTCTAAAGGTTCCTTACTTCAAAGCGCCCCCTGATCATGCAGTATTGTCACCTTGAACAATAGGGTGCTTAGGGAGATAGGGCTACCATCTATTGACAGCTGTTTAGAAAGGTTCCTTACTTCAAAGCGCCCCGTGATCACGGAGTAAGTGACCTTGAACAATGGGGTGCTTAAGGGGATAGGGCTACCATCTATTGACAGCAGTTTCTAAAGGTTCCTGACTTCAACACTGTTCAAAAACGCCCCGTGATCATGGAGGAGGTTACCTTGAACAATGGGGAAACTTTTCGGAACGGGAAAAAACAAAGAGACCGATACCACAAAAATTATGCTTAGGTATATACATGCCATAAATAAAACCCAGGTTTATCTTAATAACTACATAAAGGCGATCACATTTCAATATTTGTCGAATTACACGCTTTCTTATATGAATGTATGCTATTTACAATTGTTAGTTTTTGCATGATCATGAGACAAGTAATACCTCTGTTCACAGTTGCGTAGCTACGGGGAGGGAGTGGGGAGGGGGCACATACCCCCTAATCGAATGGCGAAACAAATAAGAGAGAGAGAGAAAAAAAGGAACGGAACGGAAAGGAAGAGGGAAAGAAGACAAATGGACGCCTTCCCGCACCCTCCCCCTAACCAGCGGACTTGTTAAATTCGTATTGAATTTTCCGATAAAGCCTGGTGCCCCCCCCCCCCCTTTGCCATGGTGCTAGTGCCCTCTTAATGGCTGGACTTTAGCTACGCCACTCACGTCTGTTCAGAAAAGTCATTTTAACCTATTTCAGAGAACTTTGTACTAGTTTTAAAATGAGTCCATTTTTTTGCGAATTGAGTGTCACCTGCGCAGAATACCCCTTTTCACGTTTGTAGGACGGCATTCCCTTTTATTTATAAGGAATAGAAAGAACTACATGTATATGGATTTATTGAAATATGATTAATTATACAATGGAAAGTCAAATTAATTACACAAAGCAAATTTTTTTCGTAACTGCATGTGATCAGTTTGATAAAACGGAAAGGTCTATTCGTTTTCTGAAATAATGATTGAAGGTAACTTCATAAAATTCGCAATACATAGAAGAGAAAAATGACTCTTTGATATATTTCGTCATCTTTTAGATAACTTCTCGATATGATATGACCATGTTCCTTCATAATAATTGGAGACATCTTTCTTTACTTCATTAAAGTTTGTGATTTGAATTATAAAATACATTTCTCTTGGAGTTTACAGAACGCAGATTTGAGTGCGAAATGCACATGAAATATGTACGTTGTGTTAACCAATAATAATGATACTAATAATGGATATTTATATAGTGCACATATTCCACCAAGTTAGGTGCTCAAGACGCTCCAATATTATCCCAACTCTAGCAAGCCTATACCGATTTGGACGCTCACAGCAGTCAATGAATTGCGCATATTTCTTCAGTTTTATAATCAAAGCAGTCATAAACAATTACTTTTGTAAATAGGAAAAAATGTATAAAAATGTAAAAATGAATTGTAAGCAAAACAATTATTTATAAAACCGAGATATGGCAAGCATGGCTTCTAAGGCAATTGGTTTATTCCCAGATGAAATGATATACTTTTGTCTGACTTTTCATTATTTCTTTTTTTTTTATTCACTGATGAACAGTCAAAAAAACAAATCCATATATGGCATGTATGGATGAGGCAAGTGCAAATTCCGAGATATATATATATATATATATATACATACATATATATCTATTTCAAACATATTACAGTAAAAAAAAAAGAGCAAAACTAACCAAAACAATAATTACACTTTCCGAATTGTGTACTTCAAAGATTTGATTATGAGAACAAGTTCTAAAAGTTCCTTACTTCAAAGCGCCCCGTGATCATGAAGTATAGTCACCTTGAACAATGGGGGAGCTCAGGAAGATAGAGCTACCATCTACTGACAGCAGTTTCTAAAGGTCCCTTACTTCAAAGCGCCCCCTGATCATGAAGTATAGTCACCTTGAACAATAGGGTGCTTAGGGAGATAGGGCTACCATCTACGGACAGCTGTTTAGAAAGGTTCCTTACTTCAAAGCGCCCCGTGATCACGGAGTAAGTGACCTTGAACAATGGGGTGCTTAAGGGGATAGGGCTACCATCTATTGACAGCAGTTTCTAAAGGTTCCTGACTTCAACACTGTTCAAAAACGCCCCGTGATCATGGAGGAGGTTACCTTGAACAATGGGGAAACTTTTCGGAAAGGGAAAAAACAAGAGACCGATACCACAAAAACTATGCTTAGGTATAGCCATAAATAAAACCCAGGTTTATCTTATATAACTACATAAAGGCGATCACATTTCACTCCTTCTCACAACTCTGGACCCAGCCCTGTGTTTATAAAAAAAACGGGTTGAAGAATGTAGGCAATGTAATGGTTAAATGACATCACGTGACAACCGCGTAGCCAGAATCTAATTCTGGGGGGGGGGGGGGGGGGCGATTGTGAGCACGCAGGGGGATGGGTCCCGCACGAATAGGCTCTGACGTTTGAGCAAATTTGAGAGAAAGATAACGGCCCGTAGAACCCTTTTTTAGGCGGAAAATTACGTTCGACGCCCTGACTGCTTTTCACTTATTTGGACCCAATACTACACTGTATGTTACAGGGTTGGGTACAAACTTTTTAAAAGGATTTTTCTCTCACTTCCCCCTGCTTTTTCGCTCTCCCTTTTTTTTTTTTTTTGGGGGGGGGGGTGTTTTTTAGGGGGTGACTGCCCCCACTGCCCCCCCCCCCGGCTACGCGCCTGCGTGACCGTACATTGATCCACCTCGGCGGTTCTCATTTTTTTCTCATTCTTTCTTTTAAAGATTTCGTATATATTCTTTGTGATTGTGAACATGGTATTTGTGTGATTATATGGTTGATTTCTAGATAATTTTTTTATTCTCGCCTTTTCCGGACCCCCAAATTTTCACTCTGGACCCCCAAAATTTCTAAATGGTGAAATCTGGACCCCCTTGAAAAAAAAATAGTGTGGAGCCCTGTACACTGGCGTAGCCAGGATTTTTCAATAGGGGGGGGGGGCAAATGTGGAGGATCCAACCGCGTAGCCAGGATTTCATTTAAGGGGGGGGGGGGGGTTGGGTTGTGAGAACGAAAGTGTGCGAAATTGGTGATGAGCACGCAAGGGGGATGGGTGCAGGGAGGGGGAGTTTTCCCCCTCCCACGCAAAGCACGAAAGCTCTGAAGTTTTATAGCAAATTTGAGAGAAAGATAACGGCTCGTAGCACCTTTTTTAGGCAGGAAGTTAGTTCGACGCCCGGACAGCTTTTCAGTTATTTGGACACAAAAATGCACTGTATGTACTGTAACAGGGGTGGGTGCAGGGGGGGGGGGGGACTTTCCCCCCTCCCACGCAAAGCATGAAAACTCAGATGTTTTAACAAATTTGAGAGAAAGATGACAGCTCGTTAACAGGGAGGGGGAGTTATTTCCCCCTTCCCCTCGCGAAGCGCAAAAATTTTGATTGAAAAGTAGCGCCTTTTTAGGCTTTTTTGTCTCATTTCTCCTGCTTTTTCGCTCTCGCTTTTTTTTTTTTTTTTAGGGGCTGAATGGGGGGGGGGGGGGCAGCAGTGGCGGATCCAGGATTTCTTGAGGCACCTTTTTGGCACCTTTGGGCACTTTTTTCACTCAAAAAATCTCTGACAAGCAAAAAAAAAAAAAAAAGTCCTCAGCATTTTTGGGGCCCTTTTTGGGCCCCCCTGGCCCCCCTGGCTACGCCTATGGCCCTGTATATTTAGTCATATAGGCCTAGTAAGTAATTCGCGATCATAATCACTGCTTAGAAGCATAAACATTCTTTTCTAGTGCAATATTTTTCCAACAAATAAACCCTTTGTCCAGTGTCGAGTTTGAAACGGGAAGCATCATTGACGTTATACAGAAATGGATGTCTTGTAATTGACATCGTATTATGCAGACGAACACAATCTGAGGCGATTAGCACACTCTACTATACCAATGGAAGATCAGGGGAGCGTTTCATCAAGTGTCTTGTCAGTGATTTTTACCGACAAATTTGCTCTCAGCCAATCAGATGCAAGGATTTCAGTAGCTTATAACAGTTGTCGGTGAAAAACACTTGATGAAACGCTCCCCAGAAGGTCCACAAAAATCACATCGCGTCGATCGATATCGAGCCTAGCCTCGGCCTTATCTCACGTATCATGCATGCTACTAGGCTAACCTAAATGTATTCTCCATGCATGCGTGTACTGTAAGTAAACGAAGGAGTGGTTTCATAAACCATGATATTTACAGCAAAAATAATTAAACAGGTGAATATTTTTCAACATAAATCTGAAATAGGAGCAGCGACAATGCCACGGTCATGGTAATACTTATAGTATACGGGCGAGGTAGGTTCGCTAGAGGCCATTGCTGTCGACGAGGCTGAGAACATGTGCTGCCCCGGCGCGGCCCCGTGAGGTAAGCTAAGGCTATCAATATTATCATGCATGCGCGCGCGCGCCGAGATAACCAGTTATCGTTAACATAGTACATGCGCTCAAAACAAAGACAGAAGTTACTTCATCAAGGAACGAACTCGTTCCTGTCCTCCTTTGCAGTGTCATTCGTTATTGAAATGAAAGTGAATTAGTGTTGGATCTATGTTCATTTTATGTAATATTGGCGTAGGGAGAAATGCGAGTTCGCAAGGCCAAGGGTGCTAGTCCAAAACGAGATTTCGCGATATATTCAGGTGTTAGTAACACCATATCACACATTCTCCCACCCGACTTCCGACTCCCACCGATTAACACTGTGTGCGCGATATTCCCGCGTTACCCGATCTCCAATCGATTAGCGCGATACATGGTGGGAATGTGTCAACTTTATTCCGATCAATACTGTATGTAAAAAAACTAGTAGGCATGTACAGCATAATAAGTCACATCAGGGATATGTGTTACAAAGTCAGCAACATATCATGAAATGTTAATGGCTGATTTGTAGAGTAATGTGACGCCTGCATTACCTGTGATAAGCCTAAGGGCGTCTGCAAAAGAAAGGAATTTTTTGTTACATAAAAATGAATAAAATCTTAATTAAACAGGGCATTGATTGGACTTGAATTGGACTTGAACTGGACTTAACAACATGTACTCCATCACAAAATTATACGCAGGGAATAATTTCCTTGGTATAGCATAGCAATTTGCTTTTTTTGGGGGGGGGGCATATGATTGCTACACAAATTTACAGATGTATAGCAGTTTGCTACATTGAACTGTGTAGAATTTGAAATAAAATATTTGTCAGCTGACTGACAATGCGATTCAAATTTCAGTAGGTAAATTATTCCGTGATATGAGTTACATGTAGGAAAAGTCCACAATGTAATAATCTTCAAGATAAATCAATGAAACTTTTACAAATGAATGTAAAGTAATGGGCCTGTATCTCTCAAGAAGAAGGCATTTAATAACTAAAAGCAAAATCTAGTACTTTCATACATATTCTGTAGTTAGAATTTCAAAAAGCCTGGGAATTTTAATCTCATGGAATAACATTGTTCTTTGAAGGAAAATTTGACAGTATAAAAACCTGAAGAGATATGATTTCTAGCTCTTAAACAATCTACACTTCACTCAAAAGAACAGTGACGTACTAAAACAACACAGGAAGTCTGTAATGTTGAAAGTAAAGTCATGGTGCTTTTTAGCGCTCGTAAAATTGTGTTAATTTATACTGACAGGTTTCATCTAGAAATGGAGCTACAATCTTGATCAAACCAATTTAATCAACCACAGAAGATACAGATAGGATAAATACATGAATCAAGAAGAAAAGCCTATTCATCATTTTAAATTGGCATCACATGCATTGCAGCCAGTGTATTTGACCACAAAGACTTTGACCCATCATGCATGCTATCTAACCAGAGCATGCAGTTCAGAGCTATGTCATTCTGAAATTCCCAGTTTCATTATCAAAATTGCCACAATACAGCTCAATCATCTAAAAAAAATATTAGATAGGCCTCATATGAACACCCAATAAATGGAGATACTACAGATACATTGTGTTTTCATTGCAACTAGTCACCACAAAACCACAGTCAAAGTCACAGTTCTCAGAATCAGTAAAAAATTGGTGTTTTAATGATGGAAGTATGAATTTCAGATTTGGTAATTTTCGGAATGTGAGACAACTATTCTATCTGATGATAATTCTTTAGACTCAAAGTCTGAATACAAATGCCTAAAGAGGCTGGGTTATTCAGCTGAGCTTACAGCATGGGTGGGGGCAGAATCATAAAACCTGGTACATGGATAGAGCATCTTATATTGATTAAAGTGATTGATTAACTTTGTGAAAAATTGTAAAATCAGCTCAAATGACAGTGAATTGTGTGCAGTCCTCTAACTACATATATAATTAAGGATATGTGAAAGTATGAGAGAAAATGGAACCCGTTTACTATCCTAAAAAAGAGAAAATCGCGATCAATCGCTAGCGCAAGTCGCTCGGCTTCTTCGCTGTGCTGCAGTCACAAAAACCAAGCACCAGCGCTTGGCGATTTCAGAGTGGGTTTCCAGCCCGTACGGTATTCTGTGATAGAGCGAGGTATGCCAACTGTAAGAGTTCTTTAGGGTTCGGTGGTACTCTATCCCGACATCAATGTTCAATCGTAAATATCTTGATATATATAAACGACCGATCAGCTTATAAAACTCAGGCGATTCCTGAGCTAAAGGTTTGCAATTATGATTACAGCATTAGCTGGAACAGTGATTTTTTTTTTCAATCCTGGGCAAAGTTAATCAATGCCTTTAAGCCAATAAGTTTCATATCACTATTTCTAACACTTTTGGAATTCAATCTATTTTCATGTATGAAAATTTTGCTCTGCGTACAATACATTTTGAAAATGTACTAGTTGAAATTTCATAAATCTGGGGCCTGTAACATAAAGAGATAAATCAATCTTACGATTGATATCAATCGTAAGTCTATGGCAAATCATGTACTGAAGAGTTACAAGTGATTGTAAGATTGATTGTATCTCTTTATGTTACAGGCCCCTGGTATCAAATAGCACATATGACTTGACGCTATTAAGTACTGAAAGCTCCGCAGAAAAAATTCCACTAAAATATTGCATGAACCCTATACAATGTGTATGTATCTCCCCCCCCCCCCCTCCTTTAAAACCATGCTCATCCATGCCCATACATTGAGGCATTCACAAATTAGCAATATCATGCATGCGTGCATGCTTGTCAGAGGTTGAGCCACAGAGCATTGCTGCATGACAAAGTAGTAGGCATTCATTTGACTTTCAAATGTGTAACCAATCATAATTGATCATCTCCCCATCTCATTTCTCATTCAACTGCTTCTCTTCGCTTCATGTGTTTCAAAACGAGAGAGACACTCTCTTTAATTGGATAACCAAATAAAGTTCTATCATTAGGTATTCCACACTGAAGTGCAGGTTCCACTCCGTTAACCCTTTCGAGACAATGGACTACATTTCGTGGTTTGGCTCAATAATTTTTTATTCAGAGCCCTCAAAAATATAAAAGATGCATGAGTAGAAAGAGCAAAAATTTCTACGTACATTATGTCCATTTTTATTGCATGACCATATTGCGTTTGATGCCAGGATTTTTTGAAAGCAAAGGAGAATAAGCTTTAAAATCCTTAAATTGGCAACACATTCAAAGTTTCAAAATCAGTGAGACAATTCGATTCAATTAGATTCAATAGAACAATTAAAAAAAAACCTGAAAACGTATATGTTTATCTAAGTTTTGAGTTTTCTTACCAGTAGATTACCTGCATATTCATTGTTGTTGCACCTTGATCGAAATATTTGGATATGTACGTGCTATAAATTCATATTATTATTATTATTATTATTATAATGGTTGTTTGTCAAAATTGGCAATTTTTTTCAACTTTTCGACAAAGTTTTAACCATGTATGTTGTTTTCAAACACACTACATTTAATTAGAACAATGTAGCATTAATAGAAAAATATCTTTGGTTTCAATTTGAAGAACAAAATGTTATCAATTTTTCCTTAAATAATTCCTGTCATGAATGGGTTAATACATTTAAAGGGAAAGTCCACCCTGGTATCAAGTTGATCTGAATAAAAGAAGAAAAATGAGAGCAACAGATTAGTGAAAGTTTGAGCAAATTCCGATAAGAAATAAGAAAGTTATGAATTTTTGAAGTTGTAATCAATCAAACACAAATGGGCAACTCCGTGACGTATCTTGCGAGATCCTCTACCTTATGCTCAGTACAAAAAAATCTCTTTTTGATGAAGGAAAGAATTTGGTTTCACACAGGTTTTGTGTAAAACATATCAGCAATGATTATATCTCAGGTGCATGTATGATTGAATATTTCCTTTAGAGAATATGGAAATTAATAATTTTTTTGGGTACAGGGCAAATGATTACAACTTCAAAAATTCATAAATTTCTTATCGTATTCTGCTCAAACCTTCACTGATCATATGTGTCTTTATTTTTCTGCTTCTTTTAAAATCAACTTGTAATCAGGGTGGAATTTTTACATCTGCACAAGTTTTCCAATTATAATTCTTTTGTAATTTATTGCATACTCACACAACTTTAAAATTTAGGGGTGCACAAGGAATGAAGTACCTTTAAAGTTTAGACTCATCCCTGTTTTGACTACAATTCATTCCCAAAACTTAAGCAAGGATTGTGGAGAATGATACACGACGCCAAATTTAATTTCTTTCTGCTTCTTGAATTATTTTCGAAAGTCGTTTCTTCTATAACCACTCCATGCAATTGATCGATCCCATATACAGCAACTGATGGTCTTCAGCTCTCTCATGCCATGATCGGAAATCATGTCAAAAACTGCCTAAAAATATCTACCAAACTGTTATATATAAATGAATGGCAACAGTACATGTATGTATGAAGGGTTTTGAGCTGACCAGAAAATGGCGATATTTTATTTTTTGCAAAAAAGTAAATAGACGACCATGCCATTTTGTTTCATTATCTCATGGTTTGTAAAAAGTAACCGAATAACTGTGCAATATTGTTTTGATATCTCATGGTTTGCTGTGCCAACATGTAAAAAGCGAATGGGCATTTTGATAACACAATGGATGTATAGCAAAAAAATCCTGGGTAACGGTAAAATTAAATTTATACTTCTTTGCTGTGATGAGCAAGATAATAAAAAAACCCATAAGGATGTGACTGTGAAAGTTTCATGCAATTAATATTAGTAATATTGAATGCCTTTTCTTTCATACGACACAATGGTATATTATAATCACTTAAAAATATTTTCACACGTAAATACGTTCATCAGCTGTACAATTTACCTTGTATCTCACTCAAGGCCACTCAATATAAATATTTAGGGGATAAAAAATGTAGCTGTGTGCAACAATTACCCCTATAGATGTATGATTGATCTCTGATCGGCCCGTACGTGTATATGATACAAAAATGAATGAGCAAATTACACAGTGCAAAATGTACATCCATGCTGGAATTGAAAATGAGTCAAGACAGAAAGGAGAAAGAGCAATGTTTTAGATTTTAAATATATTTGCGTAAATTAGCATAATTAGCATAATTAGCATAATTAGCCAATTAGAGAAATTTGTGTAGAATTTTTGCAGCACCCATACCCATACTGCGATTTCAAGGTCTTTCAGTATTGGAAAATCAATTATGAATCTTTTGGTACAATTACTTGAAAAGAATTTATTTGAAATATGATCAGTCCAGGAGATTTGACAGTGAAGTCTTTTATAAATTCTAATGTACTTGATTAAATTTTTTCAATCTTTGATGTTCAAGAATATAACAGACATTAGATGATAACAGCATAGAGCTCTACTGAAGGAGAAAATTGCGTAAATTGGCATGTACATATAAGATCAGTGTTCTGCCTGTGAGTGTCAAAAGCCACCAACTAATCAAATACAGAGACCATTCTCAAAGAGTTTTACATGAATGCAAGTTGTTGTTTAGCCTGAAAAGAAATATATCCAAGGACCATGATGGAGCCCCTTATTATTTGTTGAGAGCTAGAAGGGCATTAGCTTATATATCACCTTTCATCTAGTTAAAGGGCAATCCAACCTTGGTAATAAGATAATTTGTGTGAAGGCATAAAACTAAGAAAATCAGGATGGTGAAAGTTTGAAAGAAATCGGACATGGAATAAGAAAGTTATGGATGTTTGAAAAATGAGAACACTACATCTACTGGAATCTCAAATTGGCAAATTTGGTGAATCGAATGTGACATATTTGTGGATAACCTTCCTGTTTGCTGTACACAAAATATCATTAATTTGCAGTTTTCTCTGAAGTGCCTTTACCCTCTGGGCAGTACCCAAAATATATTGGAGATAGCATATTGTTATAAGTCCTCATGAAGGAAAAAGATCCTACTGAGTACTACATTTTGAAAAAAATGACATTTTAGTCATTTGTGTGTTGGAGCGAATGGGGGAGTTGTCTGCAACTACATCATAGTGACATTACCTATTCAGCCAATACCCATATGTATAGTGATTTAAGATTACAACTTTTAAAAATTCATAACTTTCTTATTGCTTGTCCGATTTTGTTCAAACTTTCACCAATCTACTTCTCTGATTTTTCCTCTTTCTTTCAGAGCAACTTGCCATTAAGGTTGGATTTCCTTTTAACACCCTTGTGGCTCTCAGCAGACTATACATTATGAAGTCCAAAATAATAATAATAGTTACAATGCCCCCATATCCATCCCACAGGTCACTCAAGACACCTACAAAGTAGTTCTATTACCCAGACTTTAGCCCAGCTGCCCTAATGCGCTGAAAGCTTTTAAGGAAGAACTTTATACCTGGTACCCATTTACTACACCCGTGTGTAGAGTGGCAAATGTAGATCAATATCTTGCCTAGGACATTAGTGCCATGCCTGGGACTCTAGTCGCAGTTCAATGACGTATCCAAGAGACCTTGATACCTCTGTAGCCTCAAACAGAGCTGACAGAACCTAAAACCAAATAACCTGACAACTGGCAGACTGATGCCACTAGATCATCCTCCAGAGTCAGAGACACCGTTGCAGAACTGTCAAGCCTTTCTTTGGCCTTGGGTGGATATGTTACATACATGTAGGCTTCCCTCCAGGAAATTGTAAAACCTCGAGTGTTCACTGAGTGAAATATGGCCTTGCAGCATACCAGGTGAGTGTATTTGGAGCACCACAGTAGTTTGATAGGTTGAATATATGCATCCACATATTTATTACACTTGCCTGAACCCTCGTCAGGACCCCGTTCTCATTACAAGAGATAACACACTCCAGCACGCGCTAGATCACCATCTCTACGGTGAGAATTTTGGTGCTATCCACAGAATTCCCTGGCGATCCAAAATGGCGGAAGCGGGAGCTGCTGGGGGGGGGGGGGGGGGTGATCCATGAGGGAAAGCGCGATTTAACACGTGTAAGATCATACTCTCTTTTGCAGAGATTGCTACGCTAGATCATGCTAACCACTGCAGGTGTGTACGCAGTGGGTGCCAGTGAACCTCCCTGTTGCACGTCATGGGTTGCCTACGACAGCACAATCCACGGTCCAATCTCGTAATGAGAACAGGGTCAGGGCGAATTTTCTCCTGGTATTTTTGTCTGCAGCCCTCCACGTTTGGTATTAGAACTACAGATGTTATGCACTGGTCGGAACGTTGAATACATGTGATTTTTTTTTCTGAAAGAATTGTTATTTTGATCTCCAAATTTGTATTTTCTTCATGTTTGGAGCAAAAGTTATGCCATTTAAAGTTTCACACAAAAACAAGTTACATGAAATACAAAAAAATTACTCCCCTCATATCTTCTTTTATTGAAAATTTTTGCAATGTAAATTGTACATATCTAAAGACTTTCTAGAAATCATGCCAACCAGATTTTATTTGTTTTCTTTTTATCATCTTCTTATTCTTCTTTTTTTATTTTCCTCTTCTTCTTTTATGTCTATTGCACTACCTATCATCTTGTCAATTTACTACAATTTGTGGTTTTGAAATCCCTTGTATATTCAAACAATTATAGCATTTCCCAGATCCTTTTTAATCAAACTAATTCCACATAACACATTCTTACCTCCTGGGGTCTTTGCAATAAAATCTACTATCTCTGACGTACAATTGTCTGAACAAATAGTGTCCACCAGGGTTCTGTATAACAAAGAGAGTTGATAATTCACACAAACCCACATTAACACATGCAAGTGATTAAAAACATCAAAGCTTCTGAAAGAAGAAAAACATGTAAAGAATTCAATCAAATTTAGAAATAGCAAACAAGTCTCAAAACAAGATGAACACTGTTGCAAATTTGCCCCAAAGGAAATTCATTGTAAGAAGATTTGGTCATTTTCATTTTCATCTAATTTCATTTTCAAAGCTGCACGAGGCAAAAGCCCAAAGGTAAATTTGTTGATAAGCAGGAAATTGACAAATTCAGGGTGAAATTTCAGATTGATCACTTCAAGATACTAAAGGGAAACTTAGTTCTCTATCAAAATTATACTCATAATCATTTATATTATACGTTGAACACATCTACGACAAAGATCCTTAATATTCTTCAATCTCGGCAATTTATTCATCAAGTTTGTTATTTAATTTTAGCTACAATGTACATGAATGTGAAGATAATTTTCTTGCTTGATATGAATGTCACCATGCTCCTCCATTCTTAGTAATCTTCTTGGCTACATATACATACATACAAAGGCATTTGGCATCAGTAGTGAATTATTTTTTCTTCAGAAAATACACACCTAAAAACTTAAGTTTTTGTTTGTTTTCATGCTTGTCTAGGATTAAAAAAAAAAATAAATTAGAACATTTAAGTATGAAATGTGATAACTCTCTTATTTTCTTTTTTTTCTTTTCTTTCCTTTTCTTTTTTTTTTGGTGGGGGGGGGGGGGTGTTTGGGCTTTGATACTTGCAGACAAATGGTTCATACCTTTACTGGTTCCAGTCAGGTTTCTGATAAAACAGTACTTTCACTGGACACTTCCTTTAAACATCTGGAATAAAATGAAGGAAAAAAAAAATAGAAGAAAACAACTAGGGATGCTTTCTTTGGACATCTGTAATGAAAATAGAAATTTTATACATTTAAATAAGGTAAGCTTATCTGTCTCTACCTAACCTACATGCATGTAAATTGTTTGTGAAACAAAACAAAAACCATAAGAAAACAAGAGAAAACAAAATATTGATTTAAAAAATACCAAAAGTTAAGACACTTTTTTTTCCATCTACCCCCAGTGCTGCCCACTATTATGTACATGTAATGTAGGTTCCCCACAGTAAACACTCCCTACATTAAGAGAAAAGTCTATCTTTATATTCAACCAAGTCATCTTACATGTATCTCTGATATATATCCTAAATGATACTCATATAGATACACCACCTCAAGCTTAAAGTGATTGATTAACTTTGTGAAAAATTGTAAAATCAGCTCAAATGCCAGTGAATTGTGTGCAGTCCTCTAACTACATATATAATTAAGGATATGTGAAAGTATGAGAGAAAATGGAACCCGTTTACTATCCTAAAAAAGAGGAAATCGCGATCAATCGCTAGCGCAAGTCGCTCGGCTTCTTCGCTGTGCTGCAGTCACAAAAACCAAGCACCAGCGCTTGGCGATTTCAGAGCGGGTTTCCAGCCCGTACGGTATTTTGTGATAGAGCAAGGTATGCCAACCGTAAGAGTTCTTTAGGGTTCGGTGGTACTCTATCCAGACATCAATGTTCAATCGTAAATACCTTGATATATAAACGACCGATCAGCTTATAAAACTCAGGCGATTCCTGTCTGAGCTAAAGGTTTGCAATTATGATTACAGCATTAGCTGGAACAGTGATTTTTTTTTTTTCAATCCTGGGCAAAGTTAATCAATGCCTTTAAAGGTAATGTTTAGTTTTGGTACTCCCTCAAAAACTTTTCGTTAGATTTCTTAGATTTTTGTTGATAAATAAAAGATACTAGCAAAACTAAGATGCTGTGAAGATTTCACCTCCTAAATAGAAATATTTTACAAATGAGAGGTAAAAATAATTTATATACCGGGCCAGGGATACAAACAATAGCAGCGTACTCTATACACTATAACGCTTGCAAACACTTATGAGGATTATGTGTATTCCACACACAGTGACACACATGCCGTCTCAAGGCAAAGCCCCAAGACTGTTGCGTAGGAAGCCATTGGGGTGGAAAGGTCCTAGCGTTAGTGTTGCAACGAATCGCCGAAATTCGGATTCGATTCGATTCGGATTCGTTTGATATTTTTCTTCCCGAAATTCCTTTCGATTCGGATTCGGATATATTTTGATTTTTTTTAAATAAAAAGTCGGAAGTCGCCTTTACATGCGCGCTTTTTTGTTTTGACTTCCTTTCTTCTTTAACATACGAAGCGCGGGGATGCGCGATCCTTGATTTGTTGTTTGTTATTTCATTTTCTTCACGGTCGTGTTGTGTTGTTTTACATGCGTACTTTTCTGTTTTGACTTCCTTTCTTCTTTAACATACGAAGTGCGGGGATGCGCGATTCTTGATTTGTTGTTTATTTGCTTTTCTTCACAGTCGTCATGGTCGTGTTGTGTTGTTTTACATGCGTGTTTTTCTGTTTTGACTTCCTTTCTTCTTTAAAACATGAAAAGCGCGGGGATGCGACTGCGCGACGTTTTTTGTTTTACATGCGTGTTTTTCTGTTTTGACTTTTTTTCTTCTTTAACATGAAAAGCGCGGGAAATGGACAATTAATATTCGTCTTTGTCTCCAACAAAAAACAAAACAAAACAAACAAAAAATGAAATGTCATAACTTTTTGGTAGCGCCAAGAGGAACATATTATTCATCCCCGATTACTGGTAAACAAAAAATTTAAAAATTATAAAGAAAGTTGTATTTAGCATATGAAATGAAAGATGTGAAATTATAATTGAAAAGCCCATTTTCACTATGGTCGGGAGTTATCTTTTGCATCAGAAATTTATTAAAGACACCATTAGAATTCGGCTTAAAAGGCGCCTTCAAAATGTTGCTTACTTTAGTTAATTCACTCGCGAGAGACACGTCGTGCTTAACAGGCTTTCTCTATGTAAAATCTTTATTTCGTTCCGAACCGAGTTAGCGATATAATTTTATCGCACCGTCAATTTGATGATTGTATAATTGACCAGGATAGAATACGGGCGTTTGTAACTTCGTACGTGCGTTCGCAATAACCAGATCACATTGATATCGGTGCAACGTTTTCACTCATCAAATTGGCAATCTTCTCGCTACGCTACGAAAGACTTAATATCTTGGAGAAATGTGGGTTTTATGCAGCTATCCAAAGTAAGATTAACTGTTTGAATTTGATATTTGTTTGTCTATAATTTTGTTTTCCATTGAAAAATTGCGAATATTCAACTGAATCCTGGAGTTCCCGAATCTTCCGAATCTTCTGAATCAAGCAACAAAATTTGGATTCGGCAGGATTCGTTTCGACAACGCAAATTCGTGAATTTTCAGTTCGGTTCGGAAATTCGGAAACAACATTACCTAGCGTAGGGCAGTATGTTACTGTGATCTAGCGTTCCTTATAGATATTTAAACTAAAATGAACTGAATATCATTGATGGAATACCACATGATCTCGTGCAGACCTCTTTTGATACAAGGAGAACAACATGAGACTCAGTGGCATATCTGGACCTTGGCGTCAAGAGGGGGAAAAAAAAAAAAGGTTATCAATGGCGACAATATTTTTTTGCCACCCCTCCAAAAGTTGCTCGGGGGGGTGGGGGGAAGGGGGGGGGGGTTGGTCAAGAATTTTTTTCAGGAAACCGATAACCTTTTTGGGGGGTCAAAAGTTGTCAGGGGGCACTCTGCCCCCCCCCCCCCCCCCCCCGGTATGCTAGTGATGAGACTATAATGAACACATTTCTTTCCAACTTCCTTTTAGCTACCAAAACTGTCCATGAGCTTTAAAGTATATAACAAACTGAAACATAACACTTCTGTATATGTGAGGGACTAAATTTTCCTTGAAATACAAGCTCTCTAAAGGAAGTCAAATAATCACAAACCATTATTTGCTTTTGAGTACAATGGGATTAAATGGAAGTTGGTTCTACATCTGTATCCTGTTCTCTTACTGAGAATTCCCCTTGTAAAACCCAATTAAGTCAAAAATAACCAAATCATCAAAAAAACATCATGAGAATCTCATCCTGTTTTAGCCAATATGTACATAAACTTTTCAACTTGTACCATCCACCTAGAAGTTGCAAAGAGGCAACAAAAAACGGGGAATTCCCTACCATTCAAAGTCAAAATGAAGCCATTTTTTAAAATTTGCAAAACGCTGCTGCTGCAGTGTAAACATGTACACGTTACGTAGCTCCCTAGTTAATGCCATGTAGTCTTATCACTGGACTTGAAAAGTACAAAATATAATGTACCAGTGTTGTAGTATAAATTGATCTTCAACCCCTGAGGGCAGTATTGAACTTTGGTCTCTTTGAGCCGCTGCTCGTCATGCTGAAGCATCAATAAAGTATGCACGACATGTAACTTGAACCATAATTACACATGTATGTGACTGATCATTTCTTTCAGGATTGACAAAAATACATGGCTCCATGACATAGGTTAAGATTAAAATATTGACGGTGGTGCATGTACTTTACAAGCACTTTTTTTAATAATGGGAAAGTCAGATGGACACGAGACTAAAGCTGCAATATGAAGCGTAGCTTTTGCTTTCACATTTGATGCTGAAAAGTTTGAATGCAATGTCTATTGTGAGGGTTTCACTTTTGTGTAGAATTGGGGCACTGTAACATACATGTAGGCACATTCAATTATCAATTTATTCTAACAATGTGGGTAATCAATAGGGTCAAGTGTTCCATACTTTCATGTTTAATATGAAAATCAGGATGTCAGACTTATTGTCTTATTCAAAATCACTTTTATTGAGCCCAAGGCCTCAAAGATCAAGTTGAATACTGGTCATATGATCTACATGTATGCAATTTATTTATTACATGACATTCTTCCACACAGGAATAACAAGAATGAGAAAGCTTATAACTTATTTTCACGTAAACCAAAATTCAACCTTCTCTTCAAATTGACTACAGGTATATCAATTTAAAGTGTAATGGACATTATGGACACCATAGTGTCCATATAAAATACAACATATCCTAAACATTTTTATACTTATGGGTCGAGTTGTCAACTCTTCCTTAAATCATAGTTATCCTGACAAAGGTGCTCATAGAAAGGATGGGGGCTATGTTGTAAAATAACTGCTGATAAGATCATGATGGAATATCAAAATGATCTACCTCCGATGACTAAACATTTGGGGCAGATCGCACTATACATGAGCCTCCTCCAACAATGTAACAAAACTCAAATCATATTAAATTCATGAAAGAACAAATTACTGCAAAATTTGTGCAGAATTTTAAAAAGCCTACAGGTTTCATTTCAAATGCCAGGAACAGCATACGCAATGTGAAAAATGGCTCCTTTGTTGGAAAGGTAATACTAGATCTATCATTAATCCAGCATCTGGGAACTCTTATTTTCAAAAGAAATTTGAAGAGCAAATTTTGACAAATTGAGAGACAGATGCAGCATTTCAAGTGTAGTTGTGTAAAAATTTGCAACAACAGAAAAAAAATTTAAAATAAATAAAATGGAAATTGAAGTGAGCAAAATTTCATTATCTTATGCATGATGGTAATCAACGAATACCAAGGAACTCCTTGCTACAATTAAAAAAAAAATAAATAAATAAATATATAGATAACAGCTTAAGATAGGAAAGCATTTTGAATGCATTGCAATTCTGGGGGTCGTTTTTTATCAAATCAACTCCATGACAGTCATATCTCGTCAGTGATCTATGGAAATGTCATGAACCTGACAAACTGTTTCACGAAGACATGATAAACGAAAACTCAATGGTATCAATACTCATCCGCTAAAAGACATAGTCTATATCACAGTCCATCGGATTTATCGTCAATTACCCCGAACAGATTTTGAGGTTCACTTTTTACCAAACTGTTCCAAAATGTCCAAAATGGCAGCGAAAATTAATACTAATGATACAAACATCCAATTTACATGAAAAGATGTGTTACTTATAGCATCTTAGAATTTATAAAATTGAGAAAACTCAACTATACACCCCTGACAACACTCAAAGACAACCACCTCTACGGAACAAGAACCCTCCCCAGAGAACTAACCCCACAGACAAAAACAATTTGTAACCCTAATTAGAAGGGTGAGAACGGCAGTTTATGGAAATTCGGGTATCTAGAGAACGGCAATAGGCCGTTGAAAAAGGGGGTCGTCAAAGCGGCACATAGCCGTCTGTCCAATATGTTGAGTGCCGCCCCCCCCTCCCCCGGGGTCTCACTCTCAGGCTCAGTTCACCGACACTGCACTGTCCACTCTCACTCAGCATGCTCAGTCTCAGACTCGGGTCTAAACTTACGGCCCGGACCATCACTATGTGGGGCAATGTCAATTTTGGGCATTCTCGTGAAATAAGCCACCCCGCATTCACTTTGTACATGCAGTTTATTGCGTGTAAATGCCTATGAGGGTTCACATTCTCCATTGACTTTACACGGCAGTGTGTGTGTATACACACTCGATGACCGGTGGCTTATTTCACGATGGCCCAATTTTGGCCTGTCACGACGACCTCCAATGACTAAGTTGAAGAGATAAAAATACCGATATAATCGGCAAAAATTTGAGAAAATACTTCCAAGTTGCATTTTACTATAAATACTAGAATGATAGAATATTCAATTTCATGCCAGATCCTTTGATAGGATCTTTAACATCGTGATCAAGTGAAATTTTCAGGCTGTTTTTGGTCGGTGATCTTGCTCCTCTCCTGCACACATGCACATATGGGCAAGATATCACACACTTGCCTATGGGAGGCAATTGCTCATGGTATGGAGGTAGATACAGTGCGAGGTTATCTCCAATAACCTTGCATAAGTGTATGGTCAGGGGTCCTAAAGCTACGCAGGTCCTAAAGCTACGCACCCCGCAAATACGCGCAATGCGACGCATTCAATGCGCCAAACTTTTGGTGTGACTGAGCAACAAGATTATCATTTACGTTCGCCAAAAAGAATGAGTAATTTTCCTTTATTTTTGGTGATATTATCACTATTTGCAAATCGGGATGAAATTCACGTCAGTCAGCTTAAAAATCAAGATTTGCATTCATTTATTACGTGTGCGTAGCTTTAGGACCCTTTCATTTTTTCCACCAAATTCAACATGGGTATCGACATCGACTTGAAAATTAATGTTATTGATATTTTTCCGTCATAATTTTCTCAGGAATTTAATTTAAGAATATGTAGAACCAAGATATATAAAAGAATTTCGCATAAATCATTGAAAAGGTGACTTTTTAGCCACTGGAAACAAAGTGCGTAGCTTTAGGTCCCCCCATCATACGTGTGAGTGGGTCTAAACCCGTAAACGTGAACGTTAACTCAAGTTATAAGTTCTCCGACAGCGACAGGGATATGACTGTAATTTGCCTTGAAGGCGAAGCCTAGCTTAGGGCTGAGCGACTTGTCAATGACTTATTCATTTCTACCTAAATCTAAATTAGTTTCAACAGTAAAAGTTAGAGCCCACCCGTTCAAAATCTTATTTTCTCCCCCAAAATAGAAGTATTAACTCACCTCCCTACCTTCAACGGCGCTTTTAATAATGAAACAAGCAACACAACGTCGCGTCGATAGCTGGCGTTTCCGAGAAATAGATTTTCGGAGAAATGGCCTTGCATATTATGCAAATGAGTTTCTCGGTACGCGAGCGGATTGGGCTACTTTTAGCGACCAATAAGACTTCCGGTCCGCGACCAATAAGACTTCCGGCGTCTGCTAGCGCGGAAAACAATAGGATATGGCGCTATGGTGTCTTCAAATGTTCCAACGCAAAATGAGAGTGTAAGATGGGTGATAAAAACAGTAAAAGTGAGATAAAAATTAATACTCGACACTCTAATGTAAAAGTAATGTGTGTGATATTATAGCAGAATTATATTTCTTTATTCTGATATAATTTCAGGGCTGACAAATTTTGATTTGACTTTTTAAGTTGAGATTACTTTTTAATTGATACACCCCAAAATGTACGCAGATTGTTTTAATTTTAGGGCTTTTAAAACTATCGTATGACATTTTAACTAAGTCATGATTCACATGAGGTTAAAGCTGAATAGTTGCTCTTTACTCTCATATAAGTCACATGCCGAAACTTTTTGTCTGGATCTTACTGTTTTAAATTGAAATCAAGGCTCAAAACAGCATACCGGAGGTCTTATCCGCATACTACACACGGAAATGGACGAAATGCGTTTTTAAATTTCATGGCTTTTAAAACTATCGTATGACATTTTAACTAAATCATGACCTATATGAGATTAAAGCTGAATAGTTGCTCTTTACTCTCATATAGGTCACATGCCGAAACTTTTTGTCTGGACCTTACTGTTTTAAATTGAAATCAGGGTTCTAAATAGCATACCGGAGGTCTTATCCGCATACTACACACGGAAATGGACGAAATGCGTTTTTATTTATCAAGGCTTTTAAAACTATCGTATGACATTTAAACTAAACAACGATTCATATGAGGTTAAAGCTGAATAGTTGTTCTTTACTCTCATATAGGTCACATGCCGAAACTTTTTGTCTGGATCTTACTGTTTTAAATTTGAATCAGGGCTCAAAACGGCATACCGGAGGTCTTATCCGCATACTACACACGGAAATGGACGAAATGCGTTTTTCACTTTCATGTCTTTTAAAACTATCGTATGACATTTTAACTAAATCATGACCTATATGAGATTAAAGCTGAATAGTTGCTCTTTACTCTCATATAGGTCACATGCCGAAACTTTTTGTCTGGATCTTACTGTTTTAAATTGAAATCAGGGCTCAAAACGGCATACCGGAGGTCTTATCCGCATACTACACACGGAAATGGACGAAATGCGTTTTTATTTATCAAGGCTTTTAAAACTATCGTATGACATTTAAACTAAACAACGATTCATATGAGGTTAAAGCTGAATAGTTGTTCTTTACTCTCATATAGGTCACATGCCGAAACTTTTTGTCTGGTTCTTACTGTTTTAAATTGAATTCAGGACTCAAAACAGCATACCGGAGGTCTTATCCGCATACTACACACGGAAATGGATGAAATGCGTTTTTATATTTGAATACTTTTTAAAGTGTCGTATGACATTCTAACTAAATCATGACCTATATGAGATTAAAGCTGAATAGTTGTTCTTTACTCTCATATAGGTCAAATGCCGAAACTTTTTGTTTGGATCTTACTGTTTTAAAGTAAAATCAGGGCTCAAAAGCATACCGGAGGTCTTATCCGTATACTACACATCACGGAAATGGACGAAATGCTTTTTTAACTTTCATGGCTTTTAAAACTATCGTATGACATTTTAACTAAATCATGACCTATATGAGATTAAAGCTGAATAGTTGCTCTTTACTCTCATATAGGTCACATGCCGAAACTTTTTGTCTGGGTCTTACTGTTTTAAATTGAAATCAGGTCTCAAAACGGCATACCGGAGGTCTTATCCGCATACTACACACGGGATTGCACGAAATGCGTTTTTATCTTTGAATACTTTTTAAAGCATCGTATGACATTTTAACTAAATCATGACCTACATGAGATTAAAGCTGAATAGTTGCTCTTTACTCTCATATATGTCACATGCCGAAACTTTTTGTCTGGGTCTTACTGTTTTAAATTGAAATCAGGGCTCAAAACGGCATACCGGAGGTCTTATCCGCATACTACACACGGAAATGGATGAAATGCGTTTTTATATTTGAATACTTTTTAAAGTGTCGTATGACATTCTAACTAAATCATGACCTATATGAGATTAAAGCTGAATAGTTGCTCTTTACTCTCATATAGGTCACATGCCGAAACTTTTTGTCTGGACCTTACTGTTTTAAATTGAAATCAGGGTTCTAAATAGCATACCGGAGGTCTTATCCGCATACTACACACGGAAATGGACGAAAGGCGTTTTTCACTTTCATGTCTTTTAAAACTATCGTATGACATTTTAACTAAATCATGACGTATATGAGATTAAAGCTGAATAGTTGTTCTTTACTCTCATATAGGTCACATGCCGAAACTTTTTGTCTGGATCTTACTGTTTTAAATTTGAATCAGGGCTCAAAACGGCATACCGGAGGTCTTATCCGCATACTACACACGGAAATGGACGAAATGCGTTTTTCACTTTCATGTCTTTTAAAACTATCGTATGACATTTTAACTAAATCATGACCTATATGACATTAAAGCTGAATAGTTGTTCTTTACTCTCATAAAGGTCACATGCCGAAACTTTTTGTCTGGATCTTACTGTTTTAAATTTGAATCAGGGCTCAAAACGGCATACCGGAGGTCTTATCCGCATACTACACACGGAAATGGACGAAATGCGTTTTTATTTATCAAGGCTTTTAAAACTATCGTATGACATTTAAACTAAACAACGATTCATATGAGGTTAAAGCTGAATAGTTGTTCTTTACTCTCATATAGGTCACATGCCGAAACTTTTTGTCTGGTTCTTACTGTTTTAAATTGAATTCAGGACTCAAAACAGCATACCGGAGGTCTTATCCGCATACTACACACGGAAATGGATGAAATGCGTTTTTATATTTGAATACTTTTTAAAGTGTCGTATGACATTCTAACTAAATCATGACCTATATGAGATTAAAGCTGAATAGTTGTTCTTTACTCTCATATAGGTCACATGCCGAAACTTTTTGTTTGGATCTTACTGTTTTAAAGTAAAATCAGGGCTCAAAAGCATACCGGAGGTCTTATCCGTATACTACACATCACGGAAATGGACGAAATGCATTTTTAACTTTCATGGCTTTTAAAACTATCGTATGACATTTTAACTAAATCATGACCTATATGAGATTAAAGCTGAATAGTTGCTCTTTACTCTCATATAGGTCACATGCCGAAACTTTTTGTCTGGGTCTTACTGTTTTAAATTGAAATCAGGTCTCAAAACGGCATACCGGAGGTCTTATCCGCATACTACACACGGGATTGCACGAAATGCGTTTTTATCTTTGAATACTTTTTAAAGCATCGTATGACATTTTAACTAAATCATGACCTACATGAGATTAAAGCTGAATAGTTGCTCTTTACTCTCATATATGTCACATGCCGAAACTTTTTGTCTGGGTCTTACTGTTTTAAATTGAAATCAGGGCTCAAAACGGCATACCGGAGGTCTTATCCGCACAATATACGCAGAAATGGACAAATGTCGTTTTTAATTTTGAAGCCTTTTAAAACTATCGTATGACATTTTAACTAAATCATTACCTATATGAGATTAAAGCTGAATAGTTGCTCTTTACTCTCATATAGGTCACATGCCGAAACTTTTTTTTTGGATCTTACTGTATTAAATTAAAATCAGGGCAGTAACAGGCATACCGGAGGTCTTATCCGCACAGTACACATGGAAACCGGCATATTCGCTGTTTTCCGCACAGTGTTGAATCGAAAGTAAAATCAAGTTGGACATAAATTGTTTTATAACTTTGACTGTCGTGAAGAGGATTGTATGAAATTAAAAATAAATAATGGAATACATATTAAGTTAAATGTTGAAGAATTTCTCTTTAAAACTTCAAGTACTCAGAACATGAACAAATTTAACCTCTTACACTCTCAAAAATCAGGGGCCGCGGAGCGGCTTTTGAAAGTGGGGGTGGGGGGGGGGGCTGATTTGATTTCACTCATTTAATGACAATTTTCGAACCTTTTTGCCGAGGTTTTATGAAACGTGTCTACTCCAAAAAATGTGTGTGTGTGTGGGGGGGGGGGGGGGGGGGCTGCAGCCCCAGTTCCGCGGCCCATGTATAATTATATGTCAGATACCGAAGGATTTTTTTTCTTCTGCTTCTTATACTGTAGCAAATTGAAATCTGGCTTTAAACTATAGCATATTATATTGGCAGTTTTACGCAGAGTTGAGTAGATAAATCCTAAAAATCTTAGAAGTTGAGGTAAATCGAAATAATAAGAAAGGGATTTGAATTTTCAAAATCCAAAATCAGAATTCAGTGGGAGTAAAAGGAGAAAGGGTGCAACCACAGGGGGCTTAAAGTATAGAAGGGAGGACAGTTTTTTCCTTTCAAATGTTGTTTCAGGGTTTTTTTGTTTCTTGTTTTGTTTTTTGTTTTTTTGTTTGTTTTGTTTGTTTGTTGTTTGTTGTTGTTTTTTTTTGGTTTTTTTTTTTTTTTTTTTTTTTTTTTTTTTGGGGGGGGAGTAATCAGAGAAGGAAGCCACCAAGAGGGTGGGCGCGAGTAAAGTGAAAATAAAAAGAAAGTTTAACCTTCAGGGCATATCACCGGACACCGGGGATGGGGGGGGGGGGGGGGGTAAGATTTTTGGGCCACAAAGGAATCGAGGGGGCACACCCCGCCCCTCTCACAACGTTTTATTTTGCTGTAGGGTAATTCCAAGCGTTATGGAATGACATTCTCAAAGAATTTTCAAGTTTGAAAGAAGAATGTTATTAATATTATAATTATTTTTTACAAATTGATAGTACAAAAATAAACAAATACGAGGTACTTTCACAACTGTTGAGTTTCATGTCAATCATTCATCATCAGATTTATGACTTATTAAGTATTTCAATTATTGATTCTTTACGGAAAAACACAAAAATGACATGACTTTTAAACCAGAATAAGCATTGCTCAAACTGTGAATTTTGAATATGTATCCAGTTTTCAAGATTGCCGTGGCATTCTGTAGTATGTTAGCTTTGATATGCCACCATGTTCGTGGAAATCTATTTGAAAATATTTGAAATATGATGCAAAATATGAAATGAAACAGCTTTACGGAATGATCGTTACGGAATGACTTATGAAAGTCATTGGGAAATAGTATATGAAATTCATATTATGTAAATAAGTAGTTAAAACAGTTTGAAAAACAGATTGAGCAAACGATTTGATAATTTTTGATGACCTAAGATATCTGTTAAAAACAGCTCTCTCAGTGTTCACAGATTTTAAAATTTATGCTAATTTTATTCAAAAATTCTTATATTTGTTAACAATTAGATTTTTAAAAAATAGTGAAGAGTATTGATTAAAAAAAAAGGCTTGTGGGAAGCTTGAATTGACATTCAGATAGATTGAATCATTACATTCTACTTTATATTGCATGTTTTTCATAGTTTATGGATTTCTTATGTATTCTTTTTTTTTTTCAATATTCATAAATTTCAACATATGATTTGTTCTTTTTGATACTATCATCTAGATCAATAATGTTAGGTCTAAAATACAATAAAACTAAAGCTATAGAGGAAAGAAAGACAAAAAAAAAAACACACCATTTCATCCATTTTTTGTACACAAAACGCAAAATATCAAAATTATCAAATTTCATATAATCTTCATACTGAAAAGTGAGTTCATCATCTCTACTTTAGTTGATAATTGTCTGATATTTTAAGCTGAACTAATGTATAGGTTCAGGGTTGATAAAATTTTTACAAAACTGAATGTAATGTCATTCCGTAATATTATTTTGTTACAGAATGACTAATTAATCAAATCATAATTCATGTTTAAAATATTTTTTTCATACCAAAAGCACATACATTTTGTAGGTATTAGGTACCTTGATTTATCTATCAACTTTCATAACAAAATGAACGTCCTTTTATGAAATAAGATGAAATTATGTGTTTTGGGCGTTGCGGAATGACAGGTTTTGGAGTTTAAGTTTCCATGGTTACTGAAGTATGAGAAATTATGCAGAACAGAAACAAATGCTATTCTTGGTTACTATGTTGTTTCAAATTTATGTATATCAAGTGTATTTTAGCAAACAGGTCATATGACCTTTACTCTTCTTTTACAATTTATCATAAATCAATTAATGATCAATCAGTTAATGATTTCAAGATTATGTCTAAATCTCTAAATCTTATCAGATTGTGAAAATTGGATATTTACAATTAATTTGACACCAAATTTCATATGTTCAGACAGATTTGAAATGTTGGGGTTCATGTTCTGTTTTGCTTGGAATTGCAAAAAAAATGTCTCATTGGAGCTGCCCGCGAGAAAAATTTATGTTTCGTACTTTGAAGCTTTGCATCTAAGAGCACCTTTGATGAAACAGGCAAATCAAAGTCTAAGCTTAATATCCACCATTTTTCTTATCTTACGACAATATTCAACTTGGTTACTAAATCTTAACAATTTTTTACCTTTCTTCCTATGTACCTGGTTACATATTTTCTTTATTTGAAAGTAATTGTATATTATGGGAAGTGTAGCGACCGAACAAGAAGATTTTTTTTTTTTTAATTTTTGAATAGTAAAACTTTGTTCCAGAGCACTTAAGACCCTATAGTGTGCTGTAGTCCTGATTTATTATTCTCTTTATATTTTCTCCTTTTGTTTTGGAAAACTTTGGGGGGACATGTGTCCCAGCTCCCATAGAATTGCCACTTCTGCTTTATTTCACTATCTTAATCTTTCCATTTTTAAAGAAATGTCATGATATTGTAAAGGTCTAAAGTAAAGTGTCCTTGGCCTGGGAATGAGAATAAAGTTCCTCTTCTTATTTCCAGAAAATTGTAATAAAATAAAATAATATTTCTTGCCTGCAAAAATGGAGGGGGTAGTACTAAGAAAAATTGGCCATTTAGTTGTTATAAGAGACTCTTGGGGGGGGGGTGGACATTTGGAGAGGCTGCAGCGCCCACAAGCCCCCCCCCCCCCTAGTAGACCAGTGTTCTTATACTATCGTCATAATTTAATTTGGCTTCGACCGGCGATAGTGATTTATTCATTTATGTCCACTCCCTTCTTAGTAACAGTGTTTTTGCTCCTCCCCCATTCGCGCTACCACTTATATTTTTCTGTCCCTTTTGTCTAGCCCCTCCCCTCGCTAAAAAATATTTCCCATTTTCGCTACTTGTGTTTGGGATTTCTCAATTTTACCGTTTTATATATCCCCTTCCCGCGCAATATTGCATTTAAAAATCATGTCCCTATTGAATAAACTATAGCTGCTCTGTCCCTCTATTAAAAATGTCTATATAGGTTTGTAATAACTTTATTTCAAATTCCAAAATGCAATAGTGGGAATTATGTTCTCGATATTCATGCCATCTGTGGGCAAAAATAAAGAAATATTGCTAGAGTGGCGTTTCTTGTCACCAGGGAACGTAGTGATCCGACGTAAGGATCGATGGGGGCATATTCCCCTCAAAAAAAGATTTGACATCCCCCCCCCCCATAAATTTTTTTGCATCCCTGGAACGCCCTTGCATGACCTGATCAAGCAGTCCAAAAAAAAAAAAAAAAAAAAAGAGAAAAGAAAGAAAAAAACGATTTGTGTCCAGGAATGACAAGAAAATGGAGAACACGCAGATTTCAGCCCTGATTTCATTTCAAAACAGTAAGATCCAGCCAAAAAGTTTCGGTATGTGACATATATGAGAGTAAAGAGCAACTATTTAGCTTTAATCTCATATAGGTCATGATTTAGTTAAAATGTCATACGATAGTTTTAAAAGGCTTCAAAATTAAAAACGACATTTGTACCTTTTTGCGTATATTGTGTGGATAAGACCTCCGGTATGCCGTTTTGAGCCCTGATTTCAATTTAAAACAGTAAGACCCAGACAAAAAGTTTCGGCATGTGACCTATATGAGAGTAAAGAGCAACTATTCAGCTTTAATCTCATATACGTCATGATTTAGTTAAAATGTCATACGATAGTTTTAAAAGCCTTGATAAATAAAAACGCATTTCGTCCATTTTCGTGTGTAGTATGCGATAAGACCTCCGGTATGCCGTTTTGAGCCCTGATTTCAATTTAAAACAGTAAGACCCAGACAAAAAGTTTCGGCATGTGACCTAAATGAGAGTAAAGAGCAACTATTCAGCTTTAATCTCATATAGGTCATGGTTTAGTTAAAATGTCATACGATAGTTTTAAAAGGCTTCAAAATTAAAAACGACATTTGTACCTTTTTGCGTATATTGTGTGGATAAGACCTCCGGTATGCCGTTTTGAGCCCTGATTTCAATTTAAAACAGTAAGACCCAGACAAAAAGTTTCGGCATGTGACCTATATGAGAGTAAAGAGCAACTATTCAGCTTTAATCTCATGTAGGTCATGATTTAGTTAAAATGTCATACGATACTTTAAAAAGTATTCAAAAATAAAAACGCATTTCGTCCATTTTCGTGTGTAGTATGCGATAAGACCTCCGGTATGCCGTTTTGAGCCCTGATTTCAATTTAAAACAGTAAGACCCAAACAAAAAGTTTCGGCATGTGACCTATATGAGAGTAAAGAGCAACTATTCAGCTTTAATCTCATGTAGGTCATGATTTAGTTAAAATGTCATACGATACTTTAAAAAGTATTCAAAAATAAAAACGCATTTTGTCCATTTTTGTGTGTAGTATGCGATAAGACCTCCGGTATGCCGTTTTGAGCCCTGATTTCAATTTAAAACAGTAAGACCCAGACAAAAAGTTTCGGCATGTGACCTATATGAGAGTAAAGAGCAACTATTCAGCTTTAATCTCATGTAGGTCATGATTTAGTTAAAATGTCATACAATAGTTTTAAAAGCCTTGATAAATAAAAACGCATTTCGTCCATTTTCGTGTGTAGTATGCGATAAGACCTCCGGTATGCCGTTTTGAGCCCTGATTTCAATTTAAAACAGTAAGACCCAGACAAAAAGTTTCGGCATGTGACCTAAATGAGAGTAAAGAGCAATTATTCAGCTTTAATCTCATGTAGGTCATGATTTAGTTAAAATGTCATACGACACTTTAAAAAGTATTCAAAATTAAAAACGACATTTGTACCTTTTTGCGTATATTGTGGGGATAAGACCTCCGGTATGCCGTTTTGAGCCCTGATTTCAATTTAAAACAGTAAGACCCAGACAAAAAGTTTCGGCATGTGACCTATATGAGAGTAAAGAGCAACTATTCAGCTTTAATCTCATATAGTTCATGATTTAGTTAAAATGTCATACGATAGTTTTAAAAGGCTTCAAAATTAAAAACGACATTTGTACCTTTTTGCGTATATTGTGTGGATAAGACCTCCGGTATGCCGTTTTGAGCCCTGATTTCAATTTAAAACAGTAAGACCCAGACAAAAAGTTTCGGCATGTGACCTATATGAGAGTAAAGAGCAACTATTCAGCTTTAATCTCATGTAGGTCATGATTTAGTTAAAATGTCATACGATACTTTAAAAAGTATTCAAAAATAAAAACGCATTTCGTCCATTTTCGTGTGTAGTATGCGGATAAGACCTCCGGTATGCCGTTTTGAGCCCTGATTTCAATTTAAAACAGTAAGACCCAGACAAAAAGTTTCGGCATGTGACCTATATGAGAGTAAAGAGCAACTATTCAGCTTTAATCTCATATAGGTCATGATTTAGTTAAAATGTCATACGATACTTTAAAAAGTATTCAAAAATAAAAACGCATTTCGTCCATTTTCGTGTGTAGTATGCGGATAAGACCTCCGGTATGCCGTTTTGAGCCCTGATTTCAATTTAAAACAGTAAGACCCAGACAAAAAGTTTCGGCATGTGACCTAAATGAGAGTAAAGAGCAACTATTCAGCTTTAATCTCATATAGGTCATGATTTAGTTAAAATGTCATACGATAGTTTTAAAAGGCTTCAAAATTAAAAACGACATTTGTACCTTTTTGCGTATATTGTGTGGATAAGACCTCCGGTATGCCGTTTTGAGCCCTGATTTCAATTTAAAACAGTAAGACCCAGACAAAAAGTTTCGGCATGTGACCTATATGAGAGTAAAGAGCAACTATTCAGCTTTAATCTCATATAGGTCATGATTTAGTTAAAATGTCATACGATACTTTAAAAAGTATTCAAAAATAAAAACACATTTCGTCCATTTTCGTGTGTAGTATGCGGATAAGACCTCCGGTATGCCGTTTTGAGCCCTGATTTCAATTTAAAACAGTAAGACCCAAACAAAAAGTTTCGGCATGTGACCTATATGAGAGTAAAGAGCAACTATTCAGCTTTAATCTCATATAGGTCATGATTTAGTTAAAATGTCATACGATACTTTAAAAAGTATTCAAAAATAAAAACGCATTTCGTCCATTTTCGTGTGTAGTATGCGGATAAGACCTCCGGTATGCCGTTTTGAGCCCTGATTTCAGTTTAAAACAGTAAGACCCAAACAAAAAGTTTCGGCATGTGACCTATATGAGAGTAAAGAGCAACTATTCAGCTTTAATCTCATGTCGGTCATGATTTAGTTAAAATGTCATACGATAGTTTTAAAAGGCTTCAAAATTAAAAACGACATTTGTACCTTTTTGCGTATATTGTGTGGATAAGACCTCCGGTATGCCGTTTTGAGCCCTGATTTCAATTTAAAACAGTAAGACCCAGACAAAAAGTTTCGGCATGTGACCTATATGAGAGTAAAGAGCAACTATTCAGCTTTAATCTCATATAGGTCATGGTTTAGTTAAAATGTCATACGATAGTTTTAAAAGGCTTCAAAATTAAAAACGACATTTGTACCTTTTTGCGTATATTGTGTGGATAAGACCTCCGGTATGCCGTTTTGAGCCCTGATTTCAATTTAAAACAGTAAGACCCAGACAAAAAGTTTCGGCATGTGACCTATATGAGAGTAAAGAGCAACTATTCAGCTTTAATCTCATGTAGGTCATGATTTAGTTAAAATGTCATACGATACTTTAAAAAGTATTCAAAAATAAAAACGCATTTCGTCCATTTTCGTGTGTAGTATGCGATAAGACCTCCGGTATGCCGTTTTGAGCCCTGATTTCAATTTAAAACAGTAAGACCCAAACAAAAAGTTTCGGCATGTGACCTATATGAGAGTAAAGAGCAACTATTCAGCTTTAATCTCATGTAGGTCATGATTTAGTTAAAATGTCATTCGATACTTTAAAAAGTATTCAAAAATAAAAACGCATTTTGTCCATTTTTGTGTGTAGTATGCGATAAGACCTCCGGTATGCCGTTTTGAGCCCTGATTTCAATTTAAAACAGTAAAACCCAGACAAAAAGTTTCGGCATGTGACCTATATGAGAGTAAAGAGCAACTATTCAGCTTTAATCTCATGTAGGTCATGATTTAGTTAAAATGTCATACAATAGTTTTAAAATCCTTGATAAATAAAAACGCATTTCGTCCATTTTCGTGTGTAGTATGCGATAAGACCTCCGGTATGCCGTTTTGAGCCCTGATTTCAATTTAAAACAGTAAGACCCAGACAAAAAGTTTCGGCATGTGACCTATATGAGAGTAAAGAGCAACTATTCAGCTTTAATCTCATGTAGGTCATGATTTAGTTAAAATGTCATACGACACTTTAAAAAGTATTCAAAATTAAAAACGACATTTGTACCTTTTTGCGTATATTGTGGGGATAAGACCTCCGGTATGCCGTTTTGAGCCCTGATTTCAATTTAAAACAGTAAGACCCAGACAAAAAGTTTCGGCATGTGACCTATATGAGAGTAAAGAGCAACTATTCAGCTTTAATCTCATATAGTTCATGATTTAGTTAAAATGTCATACGATAGTTTTAAAAGGCTTCAAAATTAAAAACGACATTTGTACCTTTTTGCGTATATTGTGTGGATAAGACCTCCGGTATGCCGTTTTGAGCCCTGATTTCAATTTAAAACAGTAAGACCCAGACAAAAAGTTTCGGCATGTGACCTATATGAGAGTAAAGAGCAACTATTCAGCTTTAATCTCATGTAGGTCATGATTTAGTTAAAATGTCATACGATACTTTAAAAAGTATTCAAAAATAAAAACGCATTTCGTCCATTTTCGTGTGTAGTATGCGGATAAGACCTCCGGTATGCCGTTTTGAGCCCTGATTTCAATTTAAAACAGTAAGACCCAGACAAAAAGTTTCGGCATGTGACCTATATGAGAGTAAAGAGCAACTATTCAGCTTTAATCTCATGTAGGTCATGATTTAGTTAAAATGTCATACGATACTTTAAAAAGTATTCAAAAATAAAAACGCATTTCGTCCATTTTCGTGTGTAGTATGCGGATAAGACCTCCGGTATGCCGTTTTGAGCCCTGATTTCAATTTAAAACAGTAAGACCCAGACAAAAAGTTTCGGCATGTGACCTAAATGAGAGTAAAGAGCAACTATTCAGCTTTAATCTCATATAGGTCATGATTTAGTTAAAATGTCATACGATACTTTAAAAAGTATTCAAAAATAAAAACACATTTCGTCCATTTTCGTGTGTAGTATGCGGATAAGACCTCCGGTATGCCGTTTTGAGCCCTGATTTCAATTTAAAACAGTAAGACCCAAACAAAAAGTTTCGGCATGTGACCTATATGAGAGTAAAGAGCAACTATTCAGCTTTAATCTCATATAGGTCATGATTTAGTTAAAATGTCATACGATACTTTAAAAAGTATTCAAAAATAAAAACGCATTTCGTCCATTTTCGTGTGTAGTATGCGGATAAGACCTCCGGTATGCCGTTTTGAGCCCTGATTTCAGTTTAAAACAGTAAGACCCAGACAAAAAGTTTCGGCATGTGACCTATATGAGAGTAAAGAGCAACTATTCAGCTTTAATCTCATGTCGGTCATGATTTAGTTAAAATGTCATACGATAGTTTTAAAAGGCTTCAAAATTAAAAACGACATTTGTACCTTTTTGCGTATATTGTGTGGATAAGACCTCCGGTATGCCGTTTTGAGCCCTGATTTCAATTTAAAACAGTAAGACCCAAACAAAAAGTTTCGGCATGTGACCTATATGAGAGTAAAGAGCAACTATTCAGCTTTAATCTCATATAGGTCATGATTTAGTTAAAATGTCATACGATACTTTAAAAAGTATTCAAAAATAAAAACGCATTTCGTCCATTTTCGTGTGTAGTATGCGGATAAGACCTCCGGTATGCCGTTTTGAGCCCTGATTTCAGTTTAAAACAGTAAGACCCAAACAAAAAGTTTCGGCATGTGACCTATATGAGAGTAAAGAGCAACTATTCAGCTTTAATCTCATGTCGGTCATGATTTAGTTAAAATGTAATACAATAGTTTTAAAAGCCTTGAAAGATAAAAACGAATTCTGTCCATTTCCGTGTGTAGTATGTGGATAAGACCTCCGGTATGCTGTTTTGAGGCCTGATTTGAATTTAAAACAGTGAGATCCAGACATAAAGTTTCGGCATGTAACCTATATGAGAGTGAAGAGCAACTGTTCAGCTTTAATCTCATATAGGTCATGATTTAGTTAAATGTCATACAATAGTTTTAAAAGCCTTCCAATCTAGTCCTTCATTCCCATTGACGTTATCACCAATGGAGATCCGGAAAATTTTCTTTTTCCTTTTTGATTGGAAATTTTGACGACACCATAATCCTCTTATTGGTCGCTGGCTTATTGGTCGCCAGTTTCAAGGAGCGTTATACAGGCTATGGTACAGGCACAGGCAGCCCCCTCCCCCCGGGAGCCGGGGGTACGGGGGGGGGGGGGGGCTGTAGCACCCCCAGATTTTTTTGAAAGGGTGCGCTGCACCCCCTAGAAGGCTGCGGATGCTGGGGGTGCTGTAGCTAAAAAGTAGTTAAAAAGAGACCCCAAAATTAACGGTGAGGACCTTTCTTTCTTTTCTTTTTTTTTTTCTTGCTTCAGAGATTTTTGGAGTTGAAAAGAGACCCCAAAGCCCTGAGGACCCTTTTTTTTTTTTTTTTTTCTTGCTCACAGCACCCCCAGTAACAAAATCGTTCCCAGGCTCGAATTCCTGGGCACAGGGGCTTAGTGTACGTATACGTGTGCAGTCGGACGTCACCGTAGAGAAATTGGTTTTTCGCCTTATACCGGGTGTCCCCAAAAAAGGGGAACGGCGGATTTTCAGTACTTTGCCTTCGAAAAGTATATTTTATACATCATTGGGTAAAGCATCTTCCACCGAAGAGAATGATATCAAGATCATTTCGTAAAGTAACTTGATTCTATATGCCTGTTTCTCAGTCATTTTCAAATTTCGCAGATATTTTGCCACCGATGAGAGTAGAATTGTGTCAGGAATGGCCTTTCATGTAGCATGTAGGATGGGAGGTTGTGTGTCCGGACACTTAACAAAAATTAGCCTGTCAAGTTTGCCGTCAGAATTTACGAAAAATATACATCAGGTAACACAGTAATCAGTGAATATTTGCAATTCACATGATTTTCAACCTATCCTGTGAAAGATGTGTGACAATTTGCATGAAAAGTTGTTCAATTTGCTGTTTAAAAATTACCTGTCCGGATAACCAACCTGTCCAGACAACGTCTGGGTATACAATAATTAGTGTCGTTTACACTTTTCCCAAGCTACAGCTCACTAAAACCCATTCCCGATACGACTGACACTCATCGGATGCAAAAATCAAGCGAAATTTGAAAAAGACTGTGTTTTAAGAAACGGGCATAGAATCAAAATTACTTATTCAAATTCAATGATATTGATATCATTCTCTTCGGTAGAAGATGCTTTACCCAATGATGTACAAAAATTATATACTTTTTTAAGGCAAAGTACTGAAAATCCGCCGTTCCGCTTTTTATGGGGGGACACCCGGTATATATATATATATACGATGACCGTAAAAGACGATTGATTGGCGTTTAATTGCAGAGAAAATAATGATAATAATACGGATGTTACCGGTACTGATTTTTGATAAATACATTGATAAATATGAAAGACAGGTTATGAGGAAGTTTTTTAAAAGTCGTCCTAGAGAGGGGTTTTTGGACATCATGGACTTTGGGGGGGGGGGGGGGAACACAATTTCGTCAGGGAGCTGACGTCGCTTGCCAAACTTTTTTAGCAAAAATACAAATATTGAAACTCCTTGAATATATAATTTTGTCATATAGAAATACGCTTAATGAGATATAAAACTGTAAATTGACACCGCACTGCCCAAATACAAGGTGGCGGATGCCCACATTGGAGAAAATACAATAAGTGTCAATACAGTGCGTATATATATATATAAAGAAGTTGGATAAAAGCATGACATTTCTAATAGTTTGTTTTTTTGATATTCTACCAACACGTCGACTTTGTATTTAACATATATATATATTTATATATATATATATATATATATATATAAAACCTCATTTACCCAACCCAACTTTGGTAGCTTTTAATTAAAAAGTTATAACCTTTATGAGCTTGAGATTTATTTTATAGTAAAGAGCAACTTATATTCTGTGTAATGATACCTTATTCATAACTTTGCTGCCACGGATGACTAAGCAACAGGCTGTTCAACTAGTGTTGTCAAAATCCTCCACTGTACCAAGTTTGGGCTGAAGCAGCGAATGTGGGTCAAACCAATCATTTTTGGATTTTTTAAAGTTTTGATTTATTTTCTTCTGCATTCATATAAGTACAACATTTTTGGTATTTTTTTGATATATAGAATAAAATACAATAGTACTTTTTGGCAATGAATCATAAAGAAACAAGTATATGTAACAATCATTTTTCAAAAACAAACACGAAATGATAGATTGTCAAATTATTGTAATTCGTCGAATATAAAATCATTTGCGAAAGAATTAAGGACTGCCATTGTACGCAATATGCTTGAGAATATGGCAACCCCAAACAAATATTATGAAATAGCTAAATATGTTTAATAAGTAGAATGGATAAATAATTGAAATCCTAGATTAAAGGCAAAATGAAGATGATGTTGATGATGAAATGATGATGATGATGATCAGGGGCGGATCTAGCTTTTTATAAAGGGGGGGTTGGGGGCGGTATGCGAGGGAGCGTAGCGACCGAGCCCGAGCGAGCGGAGCGAGCGAGGGGGGGAGGGTGTGGGAGGGGGGTGTCCCCCCTCCCACAGTAGGGAGAATGTTTGAAAATCTGTGTGTGAAAATGGCGTTTTCTTGCATCTAAAACACCACTATTTTTGGTATAGAGGTCATTGCCAAATTAACCCCCCCATGAAAATTTGTAAAATTTAGTTGCATTTTCCTGCAATGTAAGGCCAGTTGACAACACAGATACAAAGAATTGGGGACCTTGGAATAAGCACTGTCAGCCTAATACTTTTATTATGAACAGCTTGTCACTGATCCCCAAATTCGTTTTACATAAAACTCAATATTATTTTCATTCCCAAATATTTATTTTTCATCCCCAAAGACTTCAAAAATCCCCAATTTTTTTTTTTAATTTGGGGATTTTTGGGATGAGAATCCCCACATGGCAACGCTGGTCTAGCTTGTCACTTCGGCGGTGGCCCGTGTCCACAAAAAAGCTGATTGGGGGGGGGGGGGGGCAAGGGACTCCGTGACATTTATTCGCCCACCCCCCACTCCCTTCCCCCCCCCAAAAAAAAGAAATAATAATAATAATAATAATAATAAAAAATAAAATAAATACATAAATAGAATAAAATAAAATTACAAGTTAAAAAAAAAAGATAAGATAAAAAAAAAAAATGGTCCCCGGATTTTTTTTTTTTTTTTTTTTTTTGGGGGGGGGGGGGTTGCAACCCCCCAACCCCCCCTCTAGATGATGATGATGATGATAACGGTGATGATGATGATATCGGTATGAAATGATAGAAAGGATGACATTGTGAAAAAGACTGAAGAGTTGACACGGAAATTTTACCTTGCTATTCTGATAGTAACATCGTTTTGACTTTGGCTTTAAATGAGTAAAGGGAACAACAGAATTTAATGAATTCTGGGAGAGAATTCCATAGGTCTGGACCATGTCTTATAGATCTATGGGCAATAAGTAACTTTGGGTTGACTAGATGAAGATTGGAGGAATTGCGAGTAAGGTAGGAGTGAATAGTGTTATTTAAAGTATAAATTTTTGAAATGAAATGCATTAATTACTTTAGTTCGAAAAGTTTCAATTGATTTTGTGCATTTGAACAGAAAAGGTGTTAATGTCAACTCAAACTCAACACTTTTTAAACACCCTGGTGCTCAGTCATCCATGGCAGAAATGTCATGAATGAGGTACCACTGGACAGACAACAAGTTACTCACCATGGAATAAACTTCGAAGTCACATTGGTTATGACATCTTATTTAGAAGCTATCAAAGTTATGTATACCTTTTTTTTATACGCACTGTATAGATTAATATTTTTGCGCCAATCAATTTGAATGATTTTGACGGATTACATCGTATCTTATATAATAAAATTTTCTGCCCTAAAGTCTATTACCAAGATTGGACAATTATATTTTCACTAATGAATCGGACAGTGGCGTAACCAGATTTCAGTATGGAGGGGGCTAGGGCCGGGGGCAGCCAACTCAAATTTACTGACAGAACAAATTTCCACACTGACTGACGACATTTCACTATAGGGAAATTTCCATTGAGCGAATTCAACATTTATCTTTGCTATTATAGTGAGACTCTTCATGGATTTTCTTTTCTTTTTTTTTTCTTTTTTTAATAGACCTATACTCATTGCGTGATGATTCAGGCTAATTTCAGAATTATCAACACAACAACAACAACAAAAAAGATCCCAAAATTTTCCAAAAATCCCTAAGGTCCCCGCGGCCGGGGGGGGGGGGGGGGGGGGGGCTAATACGCCACCTCATACGGCAATGACCTTAAATTTGATATCAGTATACCGTCGTGTCCTAGGATATCAACTATACGAGTGACAGATATTTCATTGTCCTGATTTGGGATTATGCTAGTTTGGGATAGGAGTAATTAAACAAATCCTTTTCATACTCTCTTCTGAGTCTTCTCTGATTCATCATTGACTTAATCAGTAATTCCACGGTCAATGTAAGGATATAGAACGAGTGGGTTTCGGGAGAGAAAAGAAGGGTATTCTGACATTGTCGCCATATTTTCCCTTCTTTTCAAAGAAAAATAATTATTATTCTAGAATAGTAATTTGCTGTGATTCCCACCCGTTTTCCCTTTTTCATTTCTCCATTATTGTCTTCCTCTCTATCATACAGGTTTAAAGGGGCCGTCACATATTCAAAACGGAGCCCTCCCGACTCCTCTGGGAGCTCAAAAGGGAATTTTCGCCAGGAATACGGCCGGAATACGACCGCGGTGTCTGCTCGATCACTGAGGGCTCCGCCGAGCTTTTTAGGGGTCGGCCGACGTTCGCAGGGCACCAAAACCTGCTCCCATGTCAGTGATTTTCCAATGGCGAATTTTGAGATCGCAGAGTACTAACAGGTCGCCCGTAGATCGGCATCGGCAAGCATTCGGTCGATATTCCATTTTTGGATTTAAAATTCGGACGGAGGTCGACAGAACTGCGCGGCTCCGTTGCGATATTCAAACGACCCCTCCCGTTTTAGCCACTCGACTTGTACAAAGTCTGGTGTGTTTCGAGCGCGCTCCGTGCTGGTGTCTGGCCATCGTCGGGCGGCTCCGGCAGGGCTCCTCCTGTCAACTCAGGAATTTGGCCCCTGGTGTATACTCGTATAAATTAACACTGAATTGACGCCCTTCTGACTCCAAACAGACGATATGTAGACAACATTTAGGACGTCGGGAGGAACCTACAGACCTATTGATCATCGACCGAAACTCAAACGGCGCCCGTCCTTATTCCCGTTTGTTTACTGACGGGTGTGGGGCGACTTCTGATCACGAGTGTTCAAAGCCCCCCCCCCCCCCCCCCCCCCCCCCTCCCTGAGCACCGTCGAATATGTGACAGGGTAGGTTTCAAGCAAAAAATACGCTCGACTCCTACTGGGCAGATTTGAAATTCGGCGACTTTCTGGCGATCCAGAAATTCGGCCGGGAACCGTTGGATATGTGACGCTGGCTTTATCAAGATGGACATGCATGCATAATTCATAAATGACATCAGACTCGATCGGTGAAAGATTCTTAAAGCCTGTGTGACATATCCAACGGTCTCCGGCCAAATTTTTTGGATCGCCAGAAAGTCGCCGAATTTAAAATCCGCCCGGGAGTCCAGCGTATTTTTCGCTTGAAATCTGTCGTTTTTACGAACTGACGAATACGTGCGCGCTGCGCAAAAACGTGAATTGGCCGGAAACGCATTTATAGATTTAGGTGTAGGCCTACTTAGATAACGGAATTTGCTTTCGTTGCATAATTGCATGTATCGATATATACATTAAAAGAAAGCTTTTAACTTTAAGTTTGAAATGGTGTATTTTATTATGTATATTAATACGGGAAAGGGAAGCACTGGCTATTCATCAGTTCGTAAAAACGACGACGGCATATTGGACGGGGCTCGGGAGGAACCCTTTGAACACTAGTGATTAGAAGTCGCCCGGCGCCCGTCAGTAACATACAGGAGTTCGGCGAAGCCCGCTCGACATAAGGGCGGACACCGTCCGAGTTTTGGTCGATGATCACTAGTTCTGTCGGTGCCCACCCGACGTCCTGTCTGGCATGCTCCGACGCCTCCACGCCTCGAAAATATCGTCTGTTTGGAGCCAGAAGGGCGTTAATTTTATGTTAAAGTATATAAGTATAGGCCTACCCAAGGGGGAAAATTCCTGAGTTGACAGGAGGAGCCCGGATTGGGCCCGTGTCCGCCCGACGACGACTTCAGCACGTAGCACGCTCGAAGCACGCCCGATTTTGTAGAAGTCGGGCGGGATACGGATCAGGGGGTCGTTCGAATACTGCAGGGAACCCGTGCGGCGGCCGCGCAGCTTTGCTGACCTCCGTCCGAATTTTAAAGCAAAAAAATGGTCTAAAATCGTCGGATTGCCGCCCGAATATCGATCGAATTTTTCCGATGCGCGAGCGACCTGTTTTTGAGCTCTGCGACCTCAAAATTCGCCATTGGAAAATCGCTGAATTGGCAGCAGATTTCGGTTCCCTGCGAACGTCGGCCGACCCCTAAAAATCGCGGCGGAGCCCGCAGTGAATGAGCAGACACCGGCCGCATTCCAGCCGAATTCCGGGCGAAAATGCCATTTTGAGCTCGCAAAGAAGTCGGGCTGGCTCCGTTTTGGATATGTGACGGCCCCTTTAAGAATTGGTCAAATCGAATCCAAGTTCCACGACTGGCTTTCAAACGATGGCATATTTGTTTGAGCGAGCGAAGCCAATGAGTTTAGGAAAAATATCACATTCAATACTGAAAATGATAATATGTTGTCAGCTCAGTAAAATGCCAGTACGTCATCAAAGTACACTAGATACAAAATAAAACTACATAATCGGTCACCTCGCTGCCCGAATATGAGGATGTCTGGGCAACTTGCTGCCCGACTATTAAGGTGATACGTGCCTGAATGTCAAACTGAAGAAATTCTGGGGGGGGCTGCCTCCCCCGCAATGCCCCATCCTGCCTTTTAGGCCTGTGTCTCTAAGCAAAGAATTAAATATATAACGACAAAAAATAATTAACAGAAATCATAAATTCGGGAAAAACTCAAACAGGGCATTTGATGGGGCCGATATCTCTGCAGAGGCATCTAGAAAACAAAAATTATTATTTTAAGTGCTTGTTGACATGGGCCCGCATGTCAGTGTCTCTCTCTCTCTCTCTCTCCTATCTCTGTCTTTCTCTCTCTCTCTCTCCTATCTCTCTCACTCTTTCTCTATCTCCTATATATATATATCTCTCTCTCCTATCTCTCTAGCCCATTCTTCACCTCCCTCTTTCTCTTTCTACCTTTTCTCTTTCTCTACAATTTATGCAACAATGATAAACTAGAATTGTCAGAGACTTAGTTTTCTTGCAAATGAATAAAGGACCTCACTTTTTATTAGTCCCTAAGATGTACTATGTTGTTACACAGTAATAATGATTACATATACACACATTATCATAGCATAAAGAGATAAGACATAATTTTTTTTTCTTAAATATAACACCTCAACAATGATACCTGTTCATCTATATGTATGATTTATCTTTCAAAGCAGCTTTGATTTAATCCTCATTAAAAAAACCAACAAAACAACAAGATCATCTAATGGAACTTGTTTTGTAGTATACTTCCACATCGCACTCCAAGACCACACAGAAAGTTAATTCTAGAACCCCAAAGCAAAAGGACATTGCCACAGTTTTGACAGCCACAAGTTCCTTTTGCCAGTAAGCTGGCTCTAAAAGTCGGTTCATTTAGGCCTTAGAGGTAGTCTGGAGTTCTGGTCAGAAAGAAAATTTACACATCCACAGGATCGAACAAAATTTGCAATGAATATTAAAAAATAAAAATAAACTATATCTGGAGATAAAACTTGATAGAAATGAATAATCAGTAAGTAAAAGCAAAGAAATTGATATCAGTTCTGCATGACAGGCTAATATGCAACACCTTCTACCATACAAGCTATTTGTGTGTTTTTTTGTGTGTTTTTTTTTAGAACAGGTCAATGTGTTTCCGGCAAGGTTTTGTAATATTTTACATTTTGCTGATCCAAACAATCACTACACTCACTACAACTCATGGCTTCTTTCAAAAATCCTGTTTCATAACCAGAACTTAAGATTACCTATAAACAGACTACAACAGCATTCTTCTATAAGCTGATGAGTTTGTAAAAAGAAAAGAAGATAAATCAACAGAAGATTATACCCAATAAGACCAAAGTCAAAAGAAATGTACACCGTAAAGATATTATCATCATCATTCAAAACAGTTTCTTTATCATGCCATTTGTAATATTATAAACATACCATAACTGTACACTAAGAAGAATAATTAGCGCCTATGCTACACAATACATAACATAAAATATTGCATAAGAAAGCTTTAGTTTCGATACCCCAACCACCACCACCATCACCAACAGCTCAGTTTGTTTGTTTGATCACAATGTAAAATGAAAGAAATCAATGATTGATGAAATATATAATCATAAACGACCAATCCCCATGCAAGACTTTATCTCTCAGGTCTATATTCCCCTCTAATCTGATATGAAAGAAAGTTCCTCAGTTTATCTGCATATACGAATTCTAGAAAACTAATGCTAGATCTACATCGACAAGATTTTCTCCAAAAGCATGTATAAAAAATAATTTACAGTAGATTGCACCAACCTTACCAAAAGCATCCAAACAATTTTCAAACTGATTAAACAACATAAAAAAAATCACCATTACATAGGGAGTAACGATGACTGGTCTTTTGTTTTTAGAGACATTAACCTTTTGTTCAGTTGAATTTACTCGTTTCAAATTTTGATTTGATCACATATATACAAGATCATAAAATAACATAAGTTATATCTATCAACAAAAAAAAAACAGTTAGCAGACACTTAATATCACTTTGTCACTGTTTTGGATTGAAATTAAATCATAAATATACTTGCATATTCTTCCTAAAACAATGTCCGAAAATGCTCATTAACTTGAAAAATACCTATACTTTTAGCATAAACATATTTCAAGAGCTTTTCTTGAGTGTGACGTACAAATTCAATACAACATGTAACACGAATGCAACTGTTGCAGAAATAATATGAACAAGTTATGCACATATTTGGCCCTTTCAATTATCCATAATATCTGACAAGCAGATTAATTACATGTAATGCAAGCAAAATGACATGACAAAGAGTGCCTATAAGAAGTCTAGAAAACAACCATTAAACCAGAATTGTTTTTAAAGTTTGAGAGAAAACAACATGGTCAGAAGAACAGGAATAGTAAAGAACAAAAGACCAGGAACTTTGAACAAGACAGGTCCAGAAACTGATCCAAATATAAGACCCTAAAAATGGTGAAGTCCTCCATTTGCCTAAAATGAATGATATTGTATTAAAGATATTTAAAAGAGTAAAAATCTGTTCAATTTCACTCAGTATATCAGAATTGTTTTTAGAGTTTAACGAAGTTTAAGTAGTAAAGAACAAAAGACCAAGAACTTTGAATAAGACAGGTCCAGAAACTGATCCAATTATGAAGACCCTAAAAATGGTCAAGTCCTCCATTTGCCTAAAATGAATATCGTTCTAAGATATTTAAAAGAGTAAAAATCAGTTCAATTTCATTCAGTATAAAAATACATGTATCATGTAGACATTAAAGCATATTATGTAAGACCTTGCCAGAATTTTATAAAATTTGAAAGTCCAGCTTCAAATTAGTAAAAAAAAAAAATGATATCATGGGTGCCAATTATCATTAATCATTTGAAAAACATCTTATCAAATACATGTACTATAAGTATTCAAGTTATTCCAATGAGTAAAACATATATATAAAATGAGAGGGACGATAAGATTTATGTTGAAAATTGAATCAGGGAACACTCATACTTTAGTAGATACAAAACCTTCAAATGGCTTAAAAAACCCCACCAAAATATCAACTGTTTGTTGTTCATTCCTACAAGGTGACATTCCTTTAAAGATACTTCTCACAACTTATTTGGGATTTTGAAGCAAAATCAATCCAAAGCATTTAAAGATAACCTAGAAAAATCAAAACATGGAGTGAAGTATTTCCCCCTCCTCAATTACAGAAAAAAATTCCTACACAATTTTGAAATAAACTATAGGTTTCTTTTGCATATTCGAAACGTGGTCAATTTCCTGTTTTATACAATTAAAATCTGTACCCTTCATTGCATGAATTCGTCACATGGGAGAGACCCAAATTTGCAAACAATTAAAGTTCCATCAATGAATTCACAATCCAATCCTAAACCCCAAATGTACAATTTAAAAATACTTTCAGTGCTAAAAGTCTTCTGTATAATATATTGCAATCCAAATTGTACAGTCTTTTGTAATCTTTCTTTATTCTACAATTTGCAATGCCTTTCATTCTAACATACATGTGAAATACAATTTCTGAAACCTTTTCTGTGAAATTTTAAAAAGATAGGGAAGGATATTTCTAAAAATACATACACATATAGTTCCATATCATCAACAGCACAGCACAAAGGCTGTCACATTGGCAGTGATAAAGACTCACACTAAATTATTTTACATAGTACTTTTCAAGACAAAAAAACAATTCTGTTACACATACATATTATGCAATAATCCTACAACAATGAACAAAAAACAAGAGTTACACAAGCTTCACCGTATGCTGGATTTCATTAAGACTTTGATGTTGCATATACTGTACTTGGAGTATCAGGAAAAAATAATTACAGAGCAGGATAAAGAACAGTTTCAATGTTTGTTATCTTCAAAATGTTCCACAAGAGACATACATACAAATGATTAGAGCACCTGAATTCCTCCTTCAAGTACATAAGTATAATCACCCATCTCATAAATAGATCAAAAATAGATTTGATAAATAGTTCTGTATATTTTTTGACAATTAAGAAGTCTTAGTACATGAATCAATCATGAATTAGATATATATTGAATTACAAGATAATCAAATGTCATACCAATATTTGTATTCCCTTTATTTTTGTATTCTCATTTCTTATGGATACTTATTCTGAAGTATAATATAATACTTCCAAGACTTTCATCTACAGCAGGAAGAATTTTTTTTAGAAGAAAACAGTGATGGATGCCAGTTCAACTGTAGTTATACCATAATCATCATTCAATATATTTTACAGTCTTATGTAATCCTTTGAACCATGAAACATGTAAAAATTTGTTGTACAAAGGCATTCTTGTCAAACAATGCAATCGTGTGCAACGTTTCCTCGCCTGGGTGGCACCAGATTGTAGCGCTGTATGATAATTTGAATTGTACCAGTAACTACACTGGACCGCGATTATTGTCATAGATGATCCGAGTTCTGGTGATGGCAGATATTATAGTGTACCAGATTTCAACCGAACTTGCATTGAATACTCAAGACTACAACTACATATTATCGGCCAAATGAATTTGGTAGAAAATGTACAATAACCAAGTAATTTAGCAAAGAGTAATGAGAAAAATTGAGCTAGTCATCCCTGCCATATGTCCAGCAAGAGAACATATGGTTTCAGTGAACATAATTTCTACAAAGTTTTTGTTAGTCTGTCACTTTTTCTACATTTTGCCGATTCCAACAACTCATCTACTGGTTAATAGGCAATTAAGAATTACTTTAAGCAAGTCTTTTTTTTAAAAAAATGCAGTACCATCATCAGAACTTCAGATTAGCTTTTATATGATATAAATATGCCTACATGAGTAAGTACTTTACAAGAATTTTTGTAATACCTTAGGCCTACACAGAGGTTTGAAAGAATCAATGTGTACATAAAATATACTGGTAATACCTCACAGACACATAGTAACTATGTCTTTTAAAGAGTACTGAACAAGACTTCTAGAACAGAGGAGATAAAAGCTTGAGTTTACTCAAGCTACAAAAAACATTCATTCAATTATATGAATGATTTCAGCAGAATAGTTAGCTGAGACAAAATATCTGGTAAAGACTTTATGAACTCAGTAATTAATTGTTTCAAATCAGATTTGCCTTTGTGCCCAAAATTGAAATTTTGTTCAAAAATAAAGGAAAATAAATATGAAATACTATTTATGTTTATTTCAAGAATTTAACTGATTTTAAGATTAATATGTCCTGAATAGTATTTCCAAAAAGTGTTTCAAAATAAGATAAAGAACATTGGCGACTAGAAATATTTTGGACTTAACATGTGATTTTTCCTCTGAAAAACCTAATATGTAGTCAAACATAGTCAGACCCAAAAGTCCTCATTTGAGATATATTTTCCTTTGAAATATTCAGTTCTGTAGTATACTGAAATCCAAAGATTATATAGTCTACACTTTGGTTTGTGATAAGTCCGCTATTCTGACGCACCATACTTCAGTTTATATCTTACACTATTGGCACAAAACACATAACTTTTCTAAATAAATCACATTTAACTTCCTCATGAAAACACTATCATTTGATCATAATTGAAAATCATCACATAAAAATATTTTGCGAAGTACAAGTAAAACCAATGTGAGTCTTTTCCTCTAGGTTATCCATTGTGGTGCTCATGGAGGACTCATTGTTGCTTAAAAGTCTTTGAAAGAATGCACACTTGGCCATAATGAAAAATAGTTTCATCCAAGGAAGCAATGATTGAAAGTCTTTCAATGTACTCAACTCGTCAAACCGTGGACTCCCCGCGATCAGTTACGACATCAGAGTTCACGTAATCATTCTCATTACCCTTTGTGGAGTTCCTGCCAAGGCTTCCGGAACTAATGGAGGGCGGGGGAGAGCGGTAAAGACCTTTATGGCCCCCGTTTTGTCCGTTCATGACGGGAGGGGAGGTCGGGACAGGTCCATCAAAGGACACGTCACCCAGAAGAGGTGTGCTGTAGCTCATGTTTGGTGCCACAGAGCTGTAACCAGGTGGGGTCCTCGGCTGTGAGGGGGTGCTATGCTGCCTTGCCATGAGATGTGGGTGCTGCTGTTGCATAGGAGTCCATGGATCACCGGTATGGATGGTGGGTGTCTGGGGCGACCTGGGAGATTTAGCTCCCTGCGAGGCTTGATCCATGATAGCATGGTACTCCAAGTTGTCCATCATTCCTGCTGAGGGTGATGTTGGCTGAGAACCAGTTCCATCGTTGAGAGGGAGGTAATTGTCACCCAGGTCTGTGGGTCTTCTGGGATCATTCTGGTAGTCATGCTCTTCTGAAAAATAAACCAAAAAAAGAAATTAAAATATTTTAAAGATCCTATCAACGAGTATACAAGGGAAACTCGATATAACGAGGCTGTCGGGACCAAAGGATTTTCCTTGTTATAGCTGTTTTCTCGTTATATCAGAACATACATAAAAATACACGTATGGGACTAGATTCTACATGTACACTAATAAATATAATGTACCTAGTTCTGCTGCTGTCGCTGCTTATTTACTCACTTGAAAGCTATGAAGGCATTAATAATATGTTAATTCTCGATCTGAAGTAGCTAACAGAATATCGGATCATGTCGGAAAATGCGTGAAAAACATTTTCAGACATGAAGTTATCGACGAAGGGTTAAATCCGCATTGAAAATATATGTATCGCGATCAGAACTGCGCCTGTACTCGCAGCATAGCGCATACCCATGGTATGGAAAAAAAAAAGTCCCATTCATACTTCGGAGGCCGATCTCCCTACGCTGTGATATACGAATAAAAAGACGAGCCCTGCGCTGTGTGTTTGATACAAATAAAAAGATGCACCCGCATCACTCGATATATCTTTACTTTATGCTCGTGTGTGTGCAGATTCTCCAGCTGAATGATTTTTGTCCATTTGAGGCGCAGTTAAATTTGCTTGCTCGTTATAACGGGAATGATTAGCAATCTTTTTCTTTGTTTTAGAGGCACAAGATTTAGCTCATTATAGCCAATATCTCGTTATAGCCGACCTCGCTATAAAGGTTTGTGCTGCCATAGAATTACACGCAAGTAAATTTGGGACTGTGACAATATTCTTGTTATAGAAGTTACCTCGTTATAGCCGACCTCGTTATGTCAAGTTTCCCCTGTATTACATTTATTCATTCCTCATGAAGGCCCACACTTCTATATGGTCTGGACATACATGTACACATAGTCTGGACATTTGACATGCTGCTTCATTTCTTTTGCTTAATACCCAGCCATTACTCAATTTTTTTCACAATCATTTGACAGATGCTATCTGTTTATACATATAAATATTGGGTGATATCTGTATGGGATTCTACTGGATTTTTTTGTTGTTGTTACAAGAACTGAAGATTATCTTTATCAGTCAAACCGCAGGTCCCCCAAAAGTGCTCTATTTTATTTCCAGTTTTGCTTGACTGGGTCAGTCTCTGAATACATAATGAGCAGGAATCCCCGGGAACATCTGATTTCTAAATGATTGAATGGACTGGTTAACATTTACTGATTCTCATGATTTATACATCAAATAAAAGAGGAGGAATTAGAAATTCATGACATACTCTATTTATCTATGAAAAATGTGACAAAAGGGGTGAAAAATAATGTTATTTTATTACCAAAAAATGGAAATGAAATGAAAAGTAAACCTGTAAAAAGCTCACATAGTTTTATTATGAGCCAGGCTGAATTTGACATGAGTGTAAAGGGCAATATCTATACTTTACAAATATTGAAATAATATTTATGTACACTTAATGACAGGGTCAGGATCCAGCGAAATGTAACCAAAGTACACATTGTGTCCTTCAAACAGTTGATTCCAGCTCTCTGATTGGTTACTTCACAAGCCCTTTCCCAAAAATAGATCAACATGTCTGTCACAGCCAGGACCATGTTTGCACAAGAGGTCAAGAGTTCACCCAACAGTGGCATGTGGTTTCAAATATCGCGCCATAATCTTGCAGGGTGGCCTTGCCAGCCAATCACAGTGCTAGGATTCTATGGTCTTGACAATTTCAAGGATAAATTATGTACTTGGGTTGAATATTGCTGGATCCTGACCCTGTCATAAATGTATGGATGTTTTGAATATGATAATGTAAAAGATGAAACTTCAACGCTTCCATACATATGCGTTTTAATAGTGGCTCATATACTTTTTATATGTCTTTTATTGACTTGAAATCTTATAAAGAAAAGTATTTTGTGTCACTATTTTATCCCTTATTTTTAACTACTTGTTCTTTGAATTATAACTTAAACAGGGTATGTCTGCATTGATAAACTATCCATTTATCTTTCCAGAAAATTTGATAAGCATAGCATTAATATTTCTTGATTTAATCAACTTTGAATATGACCATGCAAAATAGCCCATGGGTTACAAGGAGAGTGTGCCATTTCAGGCACTGGAAATAAAATCAGCCCTTTTTGCTCATTTACATACGACCTGCGGTCTGACTGTTATAGCAAGTATTACCTTCCATCAATGGTTTGAAGCTCTCTAGTTTGTCATTTGGTATCAAGTAGTCGTCATTCAAGTTCGGATCTGAGAAAGAAAAAAACAGAGAAGGATGGTGTGAAAATTACATGACATTTTAATGAATATTGCATTGACTGCATTTTCCACATATATCCTTACAAATGTGTAAATTCTGTGGTTACATGTATTTTCTGGATGTGTTACTGGTAGCAGCATCAGGCAAAAGGATACATCCTTGCCTACATGTTATATGGATACACTATCATGAAAACCTTTTAAAACAATTTTGCTTACCTGGTGCCATCGAGAGGGTTGATTGTGCTTTTGAACTTTTCAAAACAGTTTTCATGCATCCATATTACTTTCAGATACATGACTTCATAAAACAATGTAGCAATGAAAGAAAAATATCATTGTTGCCCATTTTAAATATTAAAAGTGATCAATTTTGCCCGAACCGATTCTAGTCCTGAAAAGGTTTAGAAAAGATGAAATCTCACCACTGGTGTTACTACTCTGCCTGTCAAAATTCCCCTTGACTGTTGGATCCTGACAATAGCGCAGGAGACTGCTATCCTTTCTCAATGGACCAGGAGGCTTCCCTGTAGGAGACGTGGGTCCACCACCATTCTGTCATGAAAGAGAATGGTAAGCAAAGGTCAAAGATCATGTACAGTATTTGCTAGTGGTTGAAAGGAACCAGAATCTTCTAAAGTGTTCAAAATAATTGATAATCACTATCAAAATCAATATCATCATCATCATCACCACCAAAAAATTATAATCTACATCATACTCTTTAAACTCAACACCAAAATCATCATCCTCTTCAATGCCATCATCATCATTACCACCACCACCACATCCACCAACACCACCACCATTATCATCATTATCATCATTATCATCATCATTATCATCAACAACATCACCACCAAACATTTTACAAACTACATCATCATCATTATCATCGTCATCATCATCATCACTATCAACATCTATATCATCACCATCATCATTACTACTACCATCAACAGTCTTATGTTTATCATCAACATTATTATCTTCATTCATCATCACTTTCATCATTTTCATCATCATCATCATCATCATCATCATCTTCTACAGCAACAATATCACTCATATGATTATCATTACTTCATTTAGCAGAAATTTACAAATAATCATATAATCAAATTTAGGATATTGTCAACAAAATATTCAATTACAATGGATGCAAGATGACTTACTGAAGGGAAGAAACCCTGCTGACTCTCATAGGTCAGGTTGTGTGCAGTAAGGCTCATTGGTTGTAAGTAGTCCTCGGCATCCATGAGTAAGTCAGGATCTGCTCCTGATTCTGTGTCCTGCATCAATGTCTTGTAGAAGTCTGAAGGGGTGGGGCTTGGCAGGGACATTGCACCATCATTCTGAGAGTGGATAAGTGAGCGGCGTGAGACGAGATAAAGAAAGAGAAATGGGGGGGGGGGATGAGAAAAGAGAGATGGAAGGGGGGAGAGAAAACAGGGAGAGAAAATTCAGAGCGAGAGAGAGTGATAGAGTGAGTGAATAGGAAGAAGAGAGGCAGAGAAAATCAGAGAAAGAGAGGAAGAGGAAGAGGAGAAAGAGAGAGAAAGAGAGAGAGAGAGAGAGAGAGAGAGAAGTAGGACAAAGGGAGTAAGAGAAGGAAAGAAAGGATGTATGAAATGAGTGATTCTATGTTGCCATAAGGTTTACAACATGTATGAAAATTACATCATAAGATATCATATTCAATCAAAGTACCATTTTTCATTGTTCATCTTGATACAATACATGAAACTATGATGAAATTTAAGAAGAAAGACAAGTTATTCTTTACCCCAAAATACTACATGCAACATCAAAAGTTGGGTGGTTCACGCAACTAACAGCAGTGACAAGGTTAACCCATTCCATACAGGAACCGGGAAGTTCCAGTATTAAACCAACAGGAACTTGAGAATTCAGTAGTCAACTGGTTAAATGTATCAAAGTGGTAATACGAAGAGGCCTACCTGGATGACTAGATATCTCTGAGGATCTTTGGTCATTCTCTCAAGCTCTTCTTGCAGCTGCTTGAAGGTTGGTCTGCTATCTTCATCAATCAACCAACCTGGAGAAGTAGAAAAGACAGGAGGAGGAGGTGGAACAGAACGAGGGAAGGAGGAAAATGTGAGGAAAGAGAGGAGGTGGAATAGATGAATAAGGAGATTACATGCATCAAAATCTTATTTATCACTATTTTACTCTTTTTTCCCATTACACATTCTTACACACAAAAAAGCATATCACATTTGAAAACAAAAACATTGAAACTTTGAAAATGAATCTTCTTGATATGTCTGTCATAATAACTTAAATTGACCAGCAGGAACATCTATTTGTGCATATTTTTTTTCTTCATAATTTGAATCCTACAGATAGGAGAATAGTATAGATAAGAGAAAATTAAAAAAAACTTCTTAATATGTCTGTCAGAATAACTTACATTTGACCATCAGCATGTAAATGTCAATAGTACAGATTGGGGGCTGGGGTAACCTCTCGCCCCTCTCCAAGAGCTCAGGAACTTCTCGGGCCTTCACCCCCTCATAGGGTTTTCCTCCGAATGTCATTAGCTCCCAAAGGGTCACACCTACAAAAGAAAAATGGTTAGAAGCATAAACTGAGGGTAAAATGTGGAATTGTTCTAATGCAGATAAAACTGATGATATTAAGGTTATTTTACCAAAGGCAATACATTATGCGGTGCTTACATTGGAAAAAAGGTTTTCTATCTAAATGTATCGGAACACCATCACAAAGACTTTCAAAAAATTAACCTAGGGAAATTTCAATAGCCTTGTGCATCACCTATTGAAATGTGTGAACATTAAAGCTCGTTCAAATATGAAGCAGTAATCCACCTCAAAAAAATGCAGGGGTTTTTAAGTGTACTGCACTTCACATTTTTGTATTTTATAACACACAGGTAAGTGAGTACGAGTAGATACCTTTTTCGCATCACGCATCCCCACTTGCTATTCATTTAATACACATGTGATCAAGCCCTTACAATGCCATATTGTATAGTCTGAACATGATTTCTAAAGGCAATACAATAGGATATTGAAACCGCCCAAGAGTTGATTTCTTGAAAGTCTTTACGATTGTGTTCTGAACAAAATCACCAAATTTGAAGTTAGATTTCTATACTACCAAATAAAAAAATTTAGGTAGGAAAATAAATAAACAATGGAAAACACAAAGTATTTCCAGACACGATTAACACAATACATGAGAACTTGTCTTTGACTTTAAACCAGAAGAAAGCAAAACTAAATACATATACAACTAAAAGAAAGGAGTGAAATATAAATGAGATATAAATAAATCTAAATTGCTTACCGAAACTCCAAACATCGCTTTTATGCGAGAATCTCCTGAATTGAATGCACTCTAAGGCCAACCATTTGATGGGCATCTGAAATCAGAGAAAAACGGCATTATTTGTTTAGAAACAAAAATTGCAACAAAAAAATGGGAGATGTGCTTGCTAGGCTTATCACAAATGTGCCAATTTGTGTATTTTTAAGCTTCATAATTTCCTTAATTTTTATCAGATTTTCCTCCAACTTTAACTGATTAGTTTCTCCCACTTTTACACTAAAGCCAACTTCACTACAGAATGGGCTTCCACTTCAATGGTTGGTGTGATTGGGATACGAGTTAGTGCTCCCATCAGGAAGGACCACACCTTCATCCTCAACTTACTTTGCCACCCTGTGCTTTGTACTCATTGGAGTCTACATCCAAGAACTTGGCCAGACCAAAATCTGTGATCTTGACCTGGGCTGGACTCTGAACAAGGACATTCCTGGCTGCAAGGTCACGATGAATAAGATGCTTATCTTCCAAGTATACCATTCCCTGTGATGGAGTGGAGAAAGTAGGGTATAGGGTAGAAAAGAAGGCTTAATTCTGGTAAAGGTAAAAAATTAGTTAGTGAACTTTCACATTCTATTTTTTGATTACCTATTTAGAAGTATATCGTTATTAATGGTAATGTCACACAAAACGGACTTCTCTTGAAAAGTCCTCATATTCCAGAAATAGTTTATTACTTAGGACAAAATTTTGATGCCACTTGTGTTTTGCAGTTCCATGAACTGCATAATTAATGTTTCATCCCTGAAGTGAGTCTGGATTGTTTCCACTGGCATGGTGGCAGCGGTGGGATATCAACCCATCTTCGGCATTACATGTACTTCTTTCTGTTTTCTAAGTACTTCTTATTCATCCATTTATCAATTTTTGTTTATGTATGTTTATTTTATGCTTCCCATGTTTGATTTTTATGATTCTTACATGTATGTCTTCTTTACAATTGAATTGAATTAAACTGACCACTACATTCTCACATCCCAGTAGGAAATGACATTAACCACCCATTTCCCGTAGGTAATATATAGGTGACTAAAGAGGACTCAGTTTGACTATTGTTACACTATCTGTGTGGATTTGTTTTGTTTCCATTGATGCAATGATAAAGGATCATGACAACCCTTTCCTTCACAATAACAAGAATAACAATTCATTCACAGTATAGCTACATATAAGACAAATAGAAACTCTGAAGTCCACTTACCCTTGCAATTTGAAAGCTCCAGTTGAGCAAATGGTGGGATCCAATCTGCTCCTTGTGCTGACGTACGTAATCCAAGATGGCCCCCAGTGGCATGAGTTGGGTAATGAGGGTCATGTTTTGAGCAATGCAGACACACAGTAGACGTAGCAGGCATGGGTGGTCCACAGATGCCATAACTTTTGCTTCCTACAATACAAGTAGCATGCGGATAATATGTTTACCTAAGATGTTAACCACTTCGGAACCCAAGTCAAAAAATGAAAGACTAAAAACATACCAGACCCCACCCTCCATGATTTTCCAAAAGTGCTTCCCCCCCCCCCCCAATAACTGACAACTTTCTCTTTTCATTTTCTCTATTTGTTAGATAATTTTGAGACATGTGTATGCCTTTAAAAATTACTCAGCTGCCATCCCTGATTTGGGATTTACTTTTGTATCATTACATTTTGCTATTGCGAAGACTGAAATGTTGGTTGTTTTGTTCTCTCCTAATAGTGCATTTCACAGGTAAGGGCATCTGGCAGACATGAAGCATCTAACCACTGTGTGGATCCAGACATTGAGGGGACTCTGGTATCATGGGAGAGGGGGGCATCAGACTTGCCAGGTATATGAAATGCAAGAGAACAAAGCAATTGAGTGAGGAGGGTGTGGAAAGGGGTTTTATTATCTTCTTTTCACATTGCCTTACTCATCTCCCTTTCCTTTTCTCCTTTTCTATCTTTTTCCATTTTTTTTTTCTGGGGGGGGGGGGGAGGACCCTAGTGCCCCTTGTCACTACACCAATGTCTAACCATACTAACCTCCAAGAGTTCCTCTGCTGCATGGGGTGAGACCTCCCTGAGAGCCTTGATGGCTACCGGTATCCTGATCTTTTCACCTTCAGGGATCCACAGACCCTTGTACACAGTCCCAAAGGCTCCTGAACCAAGCACTGGACCTAACTTGAGCTCTGTATCTTTGATGATTTTTAATTGGGCTTGGTTTGGTTCTACATTGCTAGGTGTTAGAGGCTGGAAAGATAAAACATCAACAGAAAAAAAGGCTTAAAGATCATTTTCAGTTCTGGTAGCAAAAAAGGAAACTGGAATGAGATGTCCTATACTGATGCATGGGCTAGATATTTTAATTTTCTGTCCATGACTTCCAATGAATTTCAGGGTAAATTATTTGACAGGGACAAAAAGAGGGGCTAAAATTCATCACTGCCTGCACCAAAGTGCCCTGCACTGCAATCTTACAAAGGTTTGCAGCTCTCTGTTAACATAACACATTTATATATCTTGCAGATCCTGTCATCCATGGAAATTTACATCACTGGTCAGGATGTAAATGATGTTTCACCTCTCATTTGTTTCATACTTCACTTAAGGAGAAAAAATGTAGTTTAGCTTGCCATTTATACCATATAAAGGGATTACCAAAACTATAAATGGGCTTTCATGACCAATGCTATTACTTATGCCTCTTTTTCCTAACATGTGCACGCACTTTGTAGGCCTACAGAGGTGCAAGTAGGCACTATTTCTGAATTAATATTTTTAAAATACTAACATTTCATTGAAAATATATGTGGAGTTGAAATAAATTTAAAGGGTACCAATCACCCCAAAATATTTTACTCTGTATGTTAGGGGTTCCATGTCGCCATACAATATTCAAAGTATGAGATTTAAATGTTCATTTGTTCATTCTACAAAGATATATTGCAAGTGTAAATAATCTCTAAATAGTCATTACAGCGACTTGAGTAGACTAATCGTCACACCTGTACGCACTTGCACAAAATATTGCCTACGCAAAGTTGGATTCAGCGGGAGGGGGTTTATGTTTTCCCTTATCTTCTTCATACTCATTAACCGTTAACTCATAGAAGGTTAGGTAAATTGTTTTGAGGTTAACTTCATACATTCTATCTGCACACAACTTATTTTTTTCAGGTGATTGGTACACTTTAACACTCAAGATGCTTTCATTCATCATAATGTTAACATGGTGTACTTTCTTCTTCAACTTACCGCTCCTGTAAAATCACTGCTCTTCATATCATTCAGATCCTGTAATAAGAAGATGTATGGTGAAAATGCTTCATAACATTTCAAACATAATGAAACAGTAATATTGCCATTATTCCTGATTAAATCGTAAACTGTCAAAAACTGCTGTTCCTTTAGTTTTTTTTTTGGATCTGCTTAGAAATAAAATGTCTAAGTAACTGAACTTTATGAAAGGGTAAGTGTGATGTTTTCGACAGAAAAGTTCTGATAGTTCAGCCATGAGTTACCCATTACTGGAGAAATGTTTGCATTCTCTTCATACTTAATAGCTATCTTATTTCTTTCTAAATCTGTTTGCAAACTGACTTTGCTTGAATAAACCTTGCATCAAATAACCTCTATCAGTTCCCAACTCCTATAATATCTTAATAATTATCTTAAACCTGCCCATCTGAGCATATAAGTCTTGCATACACTTAACTAATTTAATTTGCCCAACTCTTTATAACAGATATATAACGTTTGAAGTGCTTTATGTGCCATTCTACCCAGGTGGACTTAAAAGTCCATTATCAGTCATTTGTATATTTGGGTAGCCTCTCATAAATCCTAACAAAAGCCTGTGCAACACTAACCTCCACTCTATCAATTTTTCACTTATTCCTATGTGGACAGGAATCATTTAAGTGCTAAATTTATCACCCTTTCTTCTTCCATTTGGCAACAATTTTTGTTTCTTTCAATGCTATATTTTTAAAATGAATGTCATGTATCTGCACATAATATACATGAGAAGAATCTATGTCAAAAAATTAAACATTGCCAATTGGTATTGAAAAAACTGTGATTTTGAACCACTAAAAATGTTGCCAAATTAAAAATTCAGCCGAACCACAAAATGTGGGCAATTGTTGCAAAAGGGTTATACTCACTATGTTGGGAGGGATATCGATGTACATGTCATTCTTCATACGTCGTTTGAACCAGATGATGAACATGATGATGATGATGAAGACGACGAGGGAGAAAACCACAATGATGGCAAGAACTCCAACAGACAGAGTCCCTCTGTTAAGACGAGCAGAACTTGGGTTAGTATAGGGGAAAAATCAACAGAAAGTATAGATGAGATTCAAAATGAAAGTTAGTTTCAAGACAGAGATCACATTTCAGTACAATCATTTCATACAAGAGGGATGCAGTATTCAAAACAAGGAGAAAAGTATTTATTGGAAAATGAACAGAAAATAAAGATTAAAACACAAGATATTTTCAAGAGCAAGTATCAAATAAGGATTACATTTCAGTAGGAGAGGGATGTACATTATTCAAAATGAGGAGGAAAACAAGTTATTGGGAAATTAACAGAAAGTAAAGACGTGATTTAAAACACAAGAGTAAGCATACAAACATAGAGATCATATTTCAATAGAATTGTATGAACAGTCAAGATTGTATAAGGTTTCCAAAATTAGAAGAATATGTGATTGGTTTTATCAAAAAGGAATAGATGAACATTGATAAAGTGATTTAGTTTTGGAAACATTCAACAAGTAGTTAACAAATAAGCAATTGATTGAATTGAATGGATACAACACCGCCACAGAAGAGTGAACAGACGATGAACAATGAGAGAGGTGTACAGAGGGAGCAGAGGAAGCAGATTTGGGTCACCGTGGGAACAGGATGTGGGTAATAGCAGGGCGGAAGACAGATGGACAGACATGAAAAACAAACAAACAAACAAACACAAAGTTAATTCAAACATTTGTCAGTAGAAACAGACCAGGCAATGATATTATACAAAACAAAAGTGATACATGTGTGTATCTGGCAAAATTTAAAAAAAAATAACTTAAGTTGGTGACTTTGGCTATTGTTTACACCATATTATTCAACATTACTGACTTACTTGTATATGCTATGAAATTTAAGAGTCCTCCAGTAAGATGTTTGTTTGTTTTTTCCTCCTACATGCAGTTTGGCCATACATATATTTAACTAGCATCCTAGCTAATCATGATTACTCTTAAACCTTATCAATCTGAAACTGTGCAAAAAATTCTGTGTTGATTTATCCATATACATGTACAGTGGTGCTAAAAAATTAGTGAACCCCATCAGAAAATAGACATACTTTTGCACAGACTTATTTCTAGGATATTGGGTTTTATTTGGAGACAGAGTCCAGACTGATACTTTGTCTTACTGTGGAAGAGAACATTATGAAATATGAATGTTTTATATGATTCCACAATAAAATATGGCATGAATAATTATGTGCATTTAGTGGTGGGGTTCACTAACTTTTGAGCACAACTGTAGGTCTATAGAAAATGAGCAAATCAACTAATTTATCAGTATTGACAATGTAAAAAATATGTCACCATTCACAAATGAATTCACAAATGTACTACTTGAAAATTCAGAGATGAGAGCTCGAAGAGTGTCAACTAGTAGCATTTCACCACAGGCAGATCCAAGGATGGGATGGGGGGGGGGGGGGAGGCACATGCAGAGAGAATTGGACTGAAGATGCACCTAAATAATATGACACCCTTTTCTGTTTTTTTGCTTGTCAGAGATTTTTTCGGACTTGTGCCCTCCCTCCTCCCCCTTCAGCAAGAAAATCCTGGATGTGCCACCGGTCACATAGAAGCCAACACCCTTCTGGCTCTCAAGAGATGAGATCATTAGTTGATACCCACCCTGGTTTAGGTGTAGCTATCTGATCAGGGCCATGAATGTAAAGACAGGTCCCGTTGACATTCTTATAGGCTGCAGGGCACTCTGCTCTGCATTCCATATTCACCACCACGTTCTTACAGGCGTAGCAACCCCTTCGGGTACCATTATGGCAACCGTCGTTACACTCGCTGTGACATCCCTCGCACTTGGACTTGGCGTTAGGGAACTGTAAGGCGGGGCAGGTTTCAGCGCAGACATATGGGCTGAGTTCATAGGGATACTCCAGTGGGCACGAAGGGGCGCAAAAGAACTGTTGGTATGCAAATAAAAATAATCATGCATTGTGTTAAATATTATCTGTTCTGAGACAGAAGGGCCTTAACTCATAATCTTTAACACAGAGTTAATGCCCTTCTGGCTCTCAACTGAAGATACAAAGCACTTCTACAACTGGCATCCATTTTCAATTAGCTTGTTCGATTTGGGCTAGGTGAGACAATGACTTTTCAATAGTAACTTATGCCGAAATGAAATATGTCCAAAGCAGTACATTGAATCGTTCATCTACATGAATGTGACACTCATTTAATGACTTACAATTCTGGGATAGAAGAAATGATTCTCTCTAATTCAATAAAATCTCCATAATATGTTTAGAGCAATTCTGTGCAGAGTGTCCTGTACGATGTATGTCTTTTTTCACCACATTTCATCCAAAAATGAAGAATGTCTCGATATGACGATTGAATAATGGTGCTCTCTGGTATCACCTCCTATAGTCATGATCATATCAAGAGATTTTTTATTCATGGATGAAATATATGTATATTAATAAATGTCATATGTAGTTCAGAATCACCCTTTATCAGCACAGTATTATGTTGGGTCATTCAAATGTCTGTTTCATCATAAAGGCATTTCATCTTAAAATAGGTACTCATGGATACAATTTAATTTTTTTAAATTACACACATTTTTCGTTGACTCAAGCTCAAGTCAGCTCGGGCTTAGCATCCAGCATGGTAACATTTTAGGATGGTTGAAAAAGTAGTTGAATTGTGTTTCAATCTGTCTTAAAATTTAAGTCAAAATATCTCTGAATATTTTAAGAAAAATGATCCTTACTGATCATAAGGGAATATCAAAGTTGATTACTGAGAAATTCATGGTATGAATAACTCTAAAATCAAAGATATACAAGTGATTTCCAAGGAATTCCAGATCATTATTGCTATCCATTATCTTGCTTACCTTCGCCTTTTGGATTGATTTTTCAATTTGTATATTCATATGTAAAACAGCACCTTTCACAAAATTTTTAACTCTGGAATTATTTCTCTTTATACAGTGATCTGGAATTAGTTCTCTTTACACAGTGAAGCAACATAAAAAAAAGATAAGACTTCATGGATTTCTTACAGTCGTTACACCAGTATATACTCTGTGTGATTCACACTGGAGGCAGTCATACTCTGTGCCATTGAAGCATTGCCTACACTGAGAGTGGCAAGGCCGACAGATCTGCATAAAAAAAGAACAATGCATGAATGAAAACGGTAATATTATAATGCCTTATAGTACCTAATCTGATGTCTCTTAGCATTTTACAAAGTATTATATTCCACGTACTAAGAATCTTGCTGTTAAATTGGTCAAAAGGTAATCACGTGATAAAATGTAGTGTTCCCAATCAATCGACCCGAGAAGAAAAGTTCGTGACCATGACGGAATAGGGCTTATGTGTTTCGCTGATCTCTTCAGTCCATTACAGAGTCACAATGCGTTATCAATATTTTGGGTACGCGCGAAATGAAAGTGCGTGACCTTTACGAATAGCTCCATAGGCGTACTAAAATAAGCGCGCATTGCCCAATCGCGCGCTTAAAATGATAAAACAACTGTGCGCACCCAGGTAGGGGTACGGTTTATGGCGGTTTTAACTTCTTTTGCGAATTCGGGCCTATATGTCTTTTTCGAGAGTAGACAATAATTGTCTTTCTCGTACCAGTTAAGTGTTTCAGATGTGAAATATAAAGCAAATAATCACCTTTAGATTTCAGGCGATGAGATGAACTATAACTTCCTCGGCGATCTGAATGTATAACGCTACCTTTCCTCAGCTTCACTTAGGAAAGATAGCTACATCCAGATCACCTCGGAAGTGATAGTTTGTCCCATCACCTTCACCAACGGTAATTATTTGCTTACTATTTACACCATCATCGAATTCAGGCTTACCCACACAGAATGTATGCATATTCTCTATTCCCTGGGAAACATTCTAGTCAGATGCCATTATATAGACATTCAAAATGATGAATAAACCAAAATGACTTTCATATCCTACCATTCCACCAGTCTACCAGTAGTAGGCACAGACATGATTAAATACAACTTGCAGTTTGGCTTAATAACTTTTGAGTCAGAGCACTAGAACATACACCTCATGCATGAGGTGAAAGAACAGTAATTTCAACACACACTTTGTCCTTTTGTGTTGTATTACCATAAATAATAATGAGGAAAATAATTATGGCAATCCTTAAATGGGCAACATGTTGGAAACTTCAAAAAAACTTTTTTCTAACATTTTCCAAACACTTTTCAACATAGTTCTGCCTATGTATATTCTATCCAGATATGACTTCTTATGAGTAAAATGTAGCAATATAAAAGTAAAATACCAGTGTTGCCAATTTGGCTTTCAGCAAACAAGAAGTCAATTGTCAATGCATACTACTCACATTGTCCACATCAGGATAAAAGCCAGTCCTACACTCATCTACGCATTCATCATCCTGCTGGAAGAGTTTACACTGTTTACATCGCCTAGGCCCTGCCCCATCACATCCGATACACATAGGGTCACACTGCTGGCAGATCTATTGGGTCAAAGGTCAAAGTTCACACAAACATTGTGCACACAGAAATAGAATTTACATGGTGGTAGTTCATCTAACCATATTATCTGCTGATCAGAGCTAGAAGTGTATAAACTCACATGATACATAGAGTTAACACCTTTCTGGCGCTTAAAAATGATATGATGGGAACTTGCATTCAAAATGCTTTGAAAGAAAACAAGTCCATTTCCTTTTTATTTTGTAATCAGGGTGAAAATTACTAGAAATAATGGTTGAATTGTGGAAATAATGGTTAAATTGTGGAAATAAAACTAGATTTAATTACAAGAAATGACAATAATTAAGATATTAAATGGCTTTATCTTTGTTGAACATACAGGTACTGCATATCACAATTGCTTTTAAAATATTTCAAAAAGAATAAAATATGCTCACATGGTCCTGCTATATACATGTACCTTGTATCCTACTCAAGGTTGTTCAGTATTATGTAATCACTGAACATCATATTATTTCTTATAAGACACTTACCACAGAGCCTGCCAGTCTGTCAGACTTCTCAGAATGTGAGATGCGATCATAGAAATAGTCTTCACCACAGGGAGTGTCGATAAGCATACACTCAATCTAAAAATAAAATGATCAATATTTAGATTTAACAAGAACCTGAACAATATTTATTTACATTGAAGAAAAGAAAGGAAAGCTTTTACTCTTCCAAACACAATGATTCATATTTTACTAAAGTCAAAACAGACGCTGTGTTTTAGCTAGGCCTAGAAGCCAAATTTAACAAACGAGGTTCTAACAATGGTCTATGTTTTCCTTTTGTTTAACACGACTTTAGTCCTTGCATTGGGTTACTGAAATAGTAGAATACAGGTGTACGTAGTGTTCCCCAACAATTATTATTTTCAGAGAAAAAAAAAATCTCTTGTTTTCAATATTCCACATTTTTGTAATGATCAAATAACATAACTTGGATACATTGAAATACAATGCATTCATCAAATTTAAATCGATGTTGTTTTAACAAAATAATAAAATTTCTAATTTGCTTGTGGTCATTTTCTCTACTTGGCCAGTCGCATATCATTGATAATAATAACTATAACTATAAAATCAGTCTTTGTAAAAATGGTATTGAATCTACTAAAATGGGTGCTGAAGGCTCACAAGCATTAATGGGTGAGCAACACCAATATCCAATACCTTTTTAATTATAGTTATAGTGAGAGTAATAAAGTTGTCAATATGTATGTGACCTGTCCTCATTAATGCCTTGCGCTATTAGCATATCCTATCCTCTTCACGAAGCTTAATCTTTGGTTCATCAGTACCACATACAGCAGCCACAGTCATATAAAGCCTTCTTTACATATGAGGCACTAAATTTCCACCCCACCCCCTCCCCCCCCCCCCCCCAAAAAAAAAAATGGTGTACATGGCAGAATTAAATAACATTAAAAAAGTGTGCCTCATATTCTAAACAAAAATAGACTAGAATATCACTGAAGGTGATTAATACCCCCACCCCAATGTGTGTGGCAAATTTCCTGAGCATTGCTCTAAAAATGAGGAAGTGGTTTGATCAGCAATATTTTCCCGTTTCATTGCTATATGTCGTTACCATGGCAACGCATTAACCACACATTGAAGCAATATGTCCTGCACATCTTTACCACAGGACCAATGTGTGTGTGGCGAATTTCACGAGCATTGCTCGAAAAATGAGGAAGTAGTTCGATCCACAAGATTTCAACCTGATTTATTGCCATAATATGCCGTTACCATGGCAACGCAGTTTTCGACACATTCAAATAATATGTCTTGCACAGGTCCATCCAAAAACGAATGTGTGTGCCAAATTTCATCAGCATTGCTCGTAAAATGAAGAAGTAGTTCGATGCGCAAGATTTCAACCTGATTTCAACCCAATCACACGCTGATTCCTATATACCCCCCCCTCCCCTTCAAACTTTGTTTGGCGAGGGTATAAAGAGGACAGTGAGGAGTCTTTGCTGTGCACAGCTACATCTACTTGTCTGTTTGTATGACACATGCTCTGGAAACAATTGCTCAGCTATCAATATCCTACACCAACTAAAGTCTTAAATTCAACCCTTGAATCAACACTAAACCTAACCCTAGCCCTTCACTCTTTTGAGACCATTGATCACATTTTGTGGTTTGGCTCAATAACTTCTGATTCAGAGCTCTAAAAAATATACCAAATGAAAGTAGAAAGAGAAAAAAATTCTGTACACACTATGTCCATTCTTGTTGCATGACCTTATTGTGTTTGATGCCAAGATTTTTATAATCGAGAATAAGTTTTAAAATCCTTAAATTGGCAACACATTGAGAGGGTTAAAATCATTGTTTTTTATCAAATTAGCAATTTTTTAAATTTTCGACTAAATTTATATCCATGTATATTGCTTTCAAAGACATTACATCTTATTAGAACCATGTAGCACTAAAAGAAAAATATTATTGTGTCCCAATTTGAAGAACAAATTTAGCTCTTAAATAATTCCTGTCCTGAAAGGGTTAACCTGACATGAAATCCAATTCAACCCTAACCCTGTATCTGTGATGAATATCTTTGATGAATTATCTTGGATGAAATAAAACCAAACACTTGTCGTCATGGTATATGTCAGACCACCACTTGCCATTCATTACATGTAGAACAGTTTTATTTCTGCCGTGGCAGTCTCTTTGAAGCGGTTTACTATGTAAAGTGGGAACGAGCAGAAAACGATTTACTTACCACATTTCTGTTGTAGTCAAGCATAACTTGTGGGCATTCCCAGCAACCGCTATCACCGACATTGTTCTCAGGACCACTACATCTATACAAACAGAGAAACACAAGATGAAAGCTCTTCAAGAAGCTAGTAATACGTTGGTCACACCGCCAAACCAACTGCAAATCGACCCCTTAATGGCCATTCACGGTACTGTCATTTTTGTGCAGTCATTTATCAGTCCGGGGAGCGTTTGATCAAGTGTCTTGTCAGTGATTTTTACTGACAAGTTTGCTCTCAGCCAATCAGATGCAAGGATTTCAGTAGCTTATAACAGTTGTCGGTAAAAATCACTGACAAAACGCTTGATGAAACGCTGCCCTGGTGTTAGTATTGTTTGTGTGACTGAGGTATCACTTGATAAGGATACTTATAAAGATATTCAAATAGCATACCGGGGCCCCGTTGCATAAAACTTAGCATTAATGGTTACTCTGCTATCAGTGGTAACTACCATGGTGTACCATGGTAACATCACTCAACAGCCAATCACAATCAAGATTTCCATTTGAGTTACCATTGATGGCAAAGTTACCGTTAATGGTAAGTTTTATGCAACAGGGCCCAGTACTCTTAGAAGTATTCAATACACATGGTTCCATACAATTTTTTTTTTTTTTTACTAGGGGTCCCAACTGAATTTTAGATGTTCAAGTGCAATAGGCCCCCATTAACATAATTAAAATTGGGGGGGGGGGGGGGGAGGGGAGGGGAGCCAGAGTAAGTGTTGAACCCTCTATTAGTATCTGACTAAAATCTTAATGATGATTAATCATATTTCAAAATGATATATTGGGAAGAACCTTTGACCAACGAATGTACTTCAAGGTGTGCTGTTGGTTTGAAGAATGCATCTCTTATAGCAATAATAATAATTTTGTTGACCCAGAGAAGCTTCATCAGCTTCAATGCTGTTCTTCCTGAGGGCCCTGCAATTACTATTACCCCAGCTATTGCCAGGTACCCATTTACACTTGGGTGGAGAGGGACAAATGCGGATAAAACATATTGTCCAAGGATGTAAGCACCGAGCAGGATTGAATCCAGAACCTCTTGTATAAGAGTCAGGATCCTTCACCAATATACCAAAGTTCTCCCACTTCTTTGTTTTTATGACTGTACACCTGTTATACAATGATGTATGAGGGCCCTAATACGAGGGCCATAACAAAGGATGGAATTAACATTTATTCGAATAAGCTGGATCAAATGAATATAATTTTCATGAAAAATAAGCCCGTGCATTTGAATGACCATCTCCAGCCTTTCATTAATGTCTGTCACTATGCCTTACCCTTTGAGGCAGTTCGAATGGCAGTCGGTGCAGTTGTTTTGAGCGTTGGCAAACTTGAGTTCGGGACACTCTCCTCTGCAGAATGGACCATCCTGGACATTTCGGCACTTCCTCTTGCAGTTGGGACCTGATGAATCTGCCCGACAGTCACAATGGTCTGGATCCTGATGGGGCAAGGGTCACAAAAAGAAAGGTCTTAGGTGAAGAGAGTTCAAAGGTCATAAGAATCAGAGCTTACTTTAGTGACAGCTAGAGCATGTGGAATTTGACAGACTAGAAAGCTTGGTAACATTTTTAAGGCATCTGACAAATATACACACATTATCATATTATCCTTGCAGTCACACATGTGCTGCCAGCAATATGTTTTGTGGTTTGGCTTAAAAACCTTTGATTCAGAGCCTTTAATAAACCTGGTGCTTCATAAATATAGCAACAACAAAAAAATCTACATATAGTGTGTTTCAGTTTTGTTGTTTCTATATGGCATTTAAAGAAGGACAATCATTTTAGTACTTAAACTAGCAACATGTTAAAATGTTCAAGATCACTATCTTTCAAAATACTGTATTTCCACTGGTGATTTGGTAACTTTTCAACATAGTGTCTGTCTGTTCTGATACATGAAGAAATTTCATGATACAGAAGAATTTTTTTTTGGCCAATTGAAGAACTTACCGGTCCTGAACAACCAGCTGAGCATTCAGCATCACAGTGTTCACATACAGCGGGTTCTGTAGCGGTAGCTTCAGTCTCCACATATTGGCTGTATTGTGGAAAAGGTCAGAATTGAGATTACAAGGAGATGCATCAACATTATCTGCATGTAAATGTAGATATATCAAAGGGAAATGGACATTTTCAAGGAAAGGAAATGCATAGTTTATATTACTAGTCAAAGTCATTTGTAAATCTGCCTTTTAATAGATTTCAAAGTTCTATCCTCAATTCCTAATTTCTAATTATTTCATTTGCAAATATTTGATTTCAGCTGTAAATCACCTAACTTTGTAAAATATAAAATTCAATAAAAGATACATGTACTATAACTCAAACAATGTTATTAAACCTCATTACTTTTTCACAAGATTTAATAGAAAGAAAGTCTCTGATTTGCTAAAGATACTTGTATAGCAAGACTTTAAAAAAAATTCAATTGAAATCCAGCACATTTCATGACAACGTTACTAAAAACTAATTGAACTATAGGATATTCATTGTGATAACTTACCCATTTTCCAGATCACATGCTTCAATGCAAGTGTCACCTATGATTGCGTTCTTACACTTTGCACACTGCTGAGGGCCAGGACCCCAACAGCCGATATCAGCACATTGTAGATCGCATACTTTACCCTCAGCAGCTAAAGTTTTTTGAAGTGGGGGAAGAAAAAGAAGGAATATAGCTAGAATGTGGGCAAACCAATCTCCAAAGTTGACAAAACCTGCAGTATAATTAGTGTATGTAATCCCTAATCATACAAACAAAATTAAAGTACAAATTACGAGAAACTCTTGCGTTTGGCCCTCTTTCCCTTTTTATGCAATCAATATATACATTTTCACATCACTTTAAAAGTATATTATAGTAACATGTAACAAAATTTTGACTTAGGGAAATATTTCTTCTTTTTATTAAAACAAATAAACCTTTAGACCTTGCAGTTTTAGTATATTTCATTATTGGTTAAGTGAAAATATAACAAAATTAGAACATCTAGATATGCTTTTTCTTTAATTAAAAAAAAGAATTAAGTTTAATCACAACTCCACTTTATTTTGTAGTAGAGTGCTATCATAACAAAACATGTCTTATCTAACCTCATGCAATATAGGTAATGTATTACCTTAATCAAGTACATTGTACCATTTCAAGATAAGCCATTTTATTGATATGAAATATGTATTGTTTAATAATAAGACTAAATGACTACAAGATAAACATTTGGCAAACTTAATGCGACAATAATTTCATGAATAAAACTGTGAAACGTTGCTATTATCAACATGCACATTACAAATTTATCAGTTACATTTTCCAAATTTGATTGATTTTCTTAAAAATAAAAGACAATGCTTTTAAGGAAAACATTCAATGTATACAAACTTCATGAACAAGTTCTTTTGGAAAGACTGTCAGTAACTGCACAATATTGAAAATGGGATTACATATCAAAGTTCTTTCTTTCAGTTCAGCATGGACTTTGGTACATTTAAATTCAGGCAAGAACTGGAAAATGTAACTGACTTCTCATATGACTGGCAAATCTTTGATTTTTTTTTTCAAGCAGCTTTAAGATCTTAAAAGGCTACTAATCTAAATTTGTAATATTCTATTCTACTTTATGATATTCATTCTATTGTCTACATCATCTAAATCATTCTACAAGCAGACATGTACAAATACAGAACATGTAGACAGTACAAGGACATAGCACTAAGATCTACAGCATCATCTGTTTTTTGTTTTTTGTTATTAAAACAAAACACATAAAATTGAGCATGGAAGCAATTTTTGCTCGATTTTTCCCAAATGAAAATACAAATAAATAAATATGTACATTCCTAGAGAAAAGTGGCACAGACCATTACAACACATCACTGCAAATGTTTTAATTATCAATCAACAGGCAATTCCAAAAGAATTGATCCAAACATTCATTGGTAGCAATAATTTTGAAAATGAAGACTTATCAAATATTCCTTATATCAAGCAATGGGTTTTTCCAACATGTGTAATTTCATATATGACTTAGGAACTCTATCTGAAATTGCTTAAATTTACAGAAGTAATGAATTGCTTGCTTGGTTGGTTTTGGTCCGTGACAAAATAAATAAAACAATTCTTTGCAGGTAATTAGGGGAAAAAATGTGTATTTCATCATAAACATGTCATAAGACAATTTTCAGTTTTTGCTTGAAAACAACTTTTTGTGCAAGATGTCTGGAACAGCCACTTTTCTTCTAATGTTTTATCTCAAATATCAAAATATCAAAATAGATAGACATAGATTACGAGCATTCTACAAATAGAAATTTGTAGATTACGAGCATTCTACAAATAGGAATATAATCATAAGATGTTTAAATGATGTAAACATCTAAATAGAAAATGACCATAAGAAATGTTGCATAATTGTCGCAATAGCTTTAAACGGGTGATACTTTTGTACTACAGTACTAGACTACTCTTCTAACTGTTTGAAGGTTTGAATACTGTTTTACATTGATTGCATGCACAAAGAAGCCTGTTAAGTCATGCCTTGCCTATTTCATGTGTATAACCCGTGTCCGTTCAGAGATTATAAACGGAGAAGAGGCTACTAAAATTTCTGGACAGACAAAACTGAATTTCCCAAGCTAAAACAATTATGCAACTTTCCCTTGTTTTGTTAACATTTTAAAGTGTAATACTAACTACATATCAACCAGACATTTTGTAATATATTCATTCATTTTTTAAAAGGAGTTTGAACAAAAGCCCTAACTCCAAAATTAAGTCTGTGATTTTGAAAATACATTTTAATCTTTCATCTTATTACCAGGGATGCAGTCAAAAGTATCTCCTTTTCATATTAAAATTGAGGGGAAATGCAGTGTTGTTAACACTTAAAAACCTTTAAAATATATTAATTATTCTCTATGAAATATGTCAATGATTTCCTTTCAACTTTAACTGTGTAACCTAAAGGGAGATGTCAAGCTTACAAAATGTCTGCTTGATTTTCTCCATGGACAGAGAAAAACAGTGCTTCATTACCACACCGCAAATCATAGCAAAACACATTTAAAAGTAAGAATAAACAGTTTTATGCATATATAAATACTGTGTAAGATCAGAAAACCAAAAAATCATTGAGTCCATGAAGAGTGCAGATTAAATGTGCATTAATTGTGCTTTGCCAACGTCAGAAGAAAAAAAAAACACCCAATAAGAAAATAGAGTGGTGGGCTCACAAATAATCTTTCATGACAATCTATGATCAGCTCTTCCAGTGAAAATTTGTTGTTCCTGTTACAGTGACATACCCCTTTTTCCTTTAAAGTGACCCCAATACTTGAATTTGGTGAACAAAACCATACTGATAGGGGTAGAATAAGCTTGACCTGTACAGCCTACCATAGTCATGATTATTGAATTCATAAATTATTTGTGACAGCACCATCCATTTCTTCATTCACACACTTCACTCATATGTACATACAAACCACCATTATCACATCAGACACAAAAATACATATTATATCCAATAATAATAGAGTAAATATAAAGTGCTGTGAGTTTAAAAGGAAAAGAAACACTTTGTCAAAGTTGTGCATCGGAGTAGTAGCCCATCACCAGCGACAATATGAAAATGAAGAATTAAAAACAAAAATATGAAATCATAAAAAGAATGAAGGATGAGAAATCAGGGATGAAAAACTTGGTGAAAGTGGCAAGGAGAAATGTCAACGTAAACATGGCTGAAAAATGAAACAAAAAAAAGTGAAAATTAAAGATGATCAGATGAATAGTAGTGCTGAAATTATAAAACATGATTTGTAACTTCATTTTGTAAAGATGAGATTTTCTTTTCAAATTGAAGTCACCAAGAATGGTTTATTAGCAGCAAACTTCGTGCAAGGAAACTGACAGATTTCAATACAAAATCCCTATGTGGGCTCTCTTTTACATAAATATTTCTAAATCGGATGGATACCTATATATGAAAGGCATCTTTTTCTTTATTTTCACTTTTTAAATGCTTATTCTATTGTGGAAATTGTGAATAATTAGAAGAAAAAAAAAATCTTTTTGCTTCTTTGGAACTTCATAAACAAATGGTTTCAAGACAAAAAAATTACTGTTATTGAAACAATTGCAGCATATGTAATGAGAGTCTTATCTTTCTTAAAGAAAAAAAGTAAAAGAGAGCATTTGTTGAGTTCAAGTTTGCTGCCATGTATCCATCAAAACAAACTCAAAAATTAAAAAAAAAGATGAAGAATAGATATTCCCTTGAACCAATGAAGCAAGAGAATTGAAGATTCAGTAAGAAAAAATATCAACTTGGTAAAGGTACAAGCAAGAAGAAATATTTTTAGAAAAGTTGGCACAATATTTCTTTCTTAAAATCACTATTCTTTTACAAATAGCCAAAAGAGCTACTTCGGACTGATTGCATAAAAGCTTTTCACAGAATTTGAAAATACAAGAAGTAGAAAAAAATAGCAGAAAAATAGCCTTATTCATTTCAGAAGATAAGTAATTTTCTTTTTGAAGATTTGAAGATTTTTCATGTAACTTTTGTGAATATCTATCTTTTAATACTTTGCTTGAAATGGTCTTTCGTAACTCTCTAAAATGCCCTTTTCACTTTAACATATGAATATGACTAACGTAAAAATGAGGATAAATAGGCACACACGAATATATATGTATATATATTGTCTTTTCACGTTTGTTATGCATCTCACATTCTCTGGTGTTAAATATCAATGATACCAAGCGAGCTATTTTCATGAGTTACCATTCAGGCATCACGTATTGTGAATTGAACTATCACTATCCTCTCAAAAAGAGGTTTGATAAAGGTGTTAAGGCATCGGGATAAATGAATCACTTCCAGAAAGAGTACATAATGCATCAATGCTCCTATTAATGTTGTATTCTTTTCACAAGATACTGTATCCTGATATCTTCTTATTTTCGGTATTGCTAAAAGTTGTTTTTGTAATATCATCTAAACTAGTGAATGCAGATATCTAAAAGATATAGAAATGAAAAGATCATCGGACAAGAATAGTTCTATCAACTTTGTATCTGTACCTTCTATTCATCATAGTTGAATGAATTGTTGTTGGGTAGTACCGGTTACTACACAAATGAAATACGCTTGTTTTTCTAACTTCAATAGTTGCCTCTCTCACCACAGGAGTAGGGGTATTCTAAAAATCCATAGACCAAAGCAGCATTTGCAGACTTGCATGGCCTGGCATAGGTGGAAAAAGACATTCAGAGGAGTACAACCATATATTCCATCCTTGAAATGCTAACAGCAATGCTGAGATGCAGAAAAGTTAGAAGGTGAGTGGCAACAAGCCCCTGCAAAGTAGCACCTACATACATGTATGTACATGTATCAGACAAAATTCAATGTCCTTGAATCTTCAACATTTTTGAGATCCTACTTCGTTTTGCCAGCCCCATAGAGTAAGGTCGGAGAGAGAGCATGATGATCAATGCAAGAGGAAATGTGTAGAGGTACAGGGGAGGGGTGTAGATTAGGGCTACGCAAAGGCCGTTGGTAAGGATTTGGCAAGAAGGGTGGATATAAGATTGCAAATTGTTTGTCCATTTTGAGTTTTGTCTGGAAGCAGCAGAAAAAATATTTTGTCCTGCAGCAACAGAGAAAATGTTTTGTTTCGTCCTTCAGCAACAGAACAAAACTTTTGTTCTGTCTTATAGCAACAGAAAAAACTTGAATTTGAATTTGGCTGTTATCAATTTCAGTTTCTAGCTAACATGGTTACGCACATCAACCCTTCTTATCAGAGTTGACCCAGGTCATATGGAGGTCATTAGGTGGTCATAAGGAGGTCATATAGAGGTACATTGGGAGAGGTTGAGAGGTGGAGTTGACATAAATGACAAATCCTATATGCTAGACAGGTAGGGGTGGTAAAGGGTGGTACTTCATTATGGTCATGGAGGGGTATTTATGTTGAGGAAATAGGGGTAGGAGATAGGGGTAGGAAACTGCTTTATACTTGGGTGGAGTTACTGCAGTTTGTACAGATTATATTCCTTTCATGTTACAATATCATACATTTTATTAGCAGACACTAGCAAATCTCATTTAACCTTAACTAGGGAAACATATATGCCCTACGATACCAAAGTTAAGATAATTTTAGGATCAAGAAAACAAGGGATTGTTCAGCAATATCTTTTTTGAGGATTGGATGGGGGTCCTATCTAGTATCTACTACATGTATATATGGTCCGGTATAAATGGATTCTCGGCTGCATTATAAATCGACAACATCTAACATTTCCCATTAAAAAGAAAAAAAAAAGAATGTATACGTACAAACTGTTCACTATTAATGTTTTCAATATCTAGGCAAATAGTGGAACTACAAATTATTTTCATGAAATTGAAGAACAAAAACATGCCCTGTCAAAGAACGATGCTGGTTACTTAAGTGACAAAACTTCAAGCCCAAGATGCCAGAAAATATCTGTCTCTATATTCATTTCTTCATCTGGACAATATAATCTCTAAAATTCCAACTAAGTAGGGCCAAGTAGGGAAACAAAATGGTGATTCCTTGCATAATACAGGAAGAAGGGCAAATGGTAAACTGGTAAGAAGATTTAAATGGCAAAGGTTATGCCTACCATCCACCCCAAATGAAGAAAACTAACCAACCTCTTCATAAAGCTTTCTCTTTTCTATCTAACCCCATGTTATGTTAGTACTTTTATCTATATTCCATTCAATATCTATGTTAATTTCTATTGTTATGAATGCGAAGACAGGAGTATACATGTTAGCAGAGTCTGCAAACGAGATAACAAGCACATCTTGCCTTTGATTCATGTTGGATCATGCAGTACAGATTATTTCACATATGTTGCATATGGTCACAAGCAGGACATTTTCCATTTGTTTGTTTTCTTTGATCAGCCACTGTTTTGGCTCTTCATTTTTACTGTGGATCTGAGGAGGTTTATTTTTGTCCTGTTGTCATGGTAATAACTAAGAAGTGATGATGATGATGATTATGATGATGATGATGCTTATAGTGGTGGTGATGATAATATATGTATGTTGTTGGCTAAGACAAAGTACAGTGATTTCTTTTTATCTTTCTAGTCAAGACTTGCATCAAAACTGATATCAAGACACATATATGTTACACGATTTTAAAGAGGTAGTTTCTACCAATTGCAAAAATATATAGAAATCCAACATCACATTAATTTGTTATCTTATCCTACCTTAGTTCATTAAAAATCTCAACTGAAATCTAATATTGAGATTTTGGAAGGGAAAGTCAGAAAAGAAGTTGTGGAACTGTAAAGTTCAAAACAAAATAAAAATATTTAAATAATAAGTGCTTTAAACAACACTATGACTGTGCTGAACTAATTAAATAAAAAATCTAAATCAAATTCAAATGTCTCAACTTCAATGTAATTTTGGTGCATTAAAAATAAACCAATAATGTGTATTGTGCATCAAACTGTTTTCAAAATCAAAGGGAACATGTAAAGTGTTGGTCAGAAGAAAAGGCATTTAGCTGAATCATGAAGCATTTCATTGCATGTTACTCTATTGAATGAAAGGAGGCTCTATACCTAAGAACTATACCCCAACAATTGTTTTCATGCCTTATATTTTCTCAGGTATACATAAATTACTGAACAACCTTCCAAAATCGAGGATTTTTAATAAGCTCTAATATACAATATTCCACAAAAGTTAAGAATAGGAACAGTATTGTCTCACACACCTTTCAATGTAATTTTCTGATAATTGTTTTTGCCAATACTATTAAATTCACCACGACTTTTCTTCATTTTGATAACAATGAATGTTCCTTGGAAATCTACAGTATTTTGTTGGCATCACAGTTTTCCTTCCCCCCCCCAACAAAATCTATGCTCTTGCGATGTCCCTCCCTTCTTTAAAAGTGTGCCTGTCTTCTGACCAGTGTGTGTGTGTGTGTGTGTGTGTGTGTGTGTGTGGAGTGTGCAGTTGGAATTGGCAGACTGTTATTGGACAGTGAAGTTTACTGGGTGAGTCCATTAGGTGTGAGGGGGTGCAAACATGCATTGTCATGCAGGTGCAACAAAGAGTGCATAGGAAACATCTCTAACAAGAGTGTTTGGTCAAACAGGATTATCTTCCTTGGATTTTGAAGTATTTTAAAGAAATAAAGAAGAAGCAGAGAGAAATAGCAGAAAAGGAAGAAGATATCATCCCTCCTTAGACCAAGCACAAATTAAAAAAGTAATACATCATCATGCAGAACATTCATGCAAGTGTTAAATAGGCATGCAAGGAATGTGAAATTAATGACATGCAAGAGAAAAGCTGGCATGCAGAGAATGTGCAAATTACTATATTTAACATGCAACATGCAATCGGAGAAAATGTGCAGAAAGGAAATCAAAACACAGGCATGCAAATATTAATATGCCGTTACATTTCAAAGCTGTAATAAATGAAAACAAAAAAATCATCATGCAAGACAACAGATAGACATGAAATGAAATGAACATATCACAACACCAAAGAAAAATATATCCTCACAGTCCAAAAGAGGAGAATACTTTGTATCTTTTAAGAGAAACTTATTGCCTTTTAGAATAGTTCCCCTGGTGATGTGAATATGCACCCCATCTCATGAAAAGTTCTATTTGCATACAAGTTAACACTACTCATCATGCATATATTATCTGTTTGGAGCCAGAAGGGTGTTAACCCGTATACTTTAACAAAGAGTTAACGCCCTTCTGGCTCTCAACAGACAATATGATATAATAGGGTTAATATGACATAAAAACATGCAATATGACATGATAGAGACACATGCAGTGGTTAGTTTACTAGTATTTCCCACATTTGAACACATATAACCCATATACCATAAGAAACATATATACATATCTTTCCCATCTTATAAATTATAGGACGGACTTTAAACCACAGACATAGTTTGAAAACAGCACACAGGATATATTTGGTATAGTAATTGACACTCGAGGCTTGTTTAGATAATTAGGGGGTTCAGTTTGTGGGTTTTTTAAGGAGTTTATTTGAGGGAGCAGGATAGTATTGGGAATACTCACTACAGGTGACCCTATCTTTGTTGTTTATGAAGGAGATGCTATATTCGGGATTTACGATGGACGTAAATGCACTCCTCTCACTATAGCAGAGCAAACGGTTATTCTGGATGTACGCCCCACCTAGCTTGAGCTCCTTAAGAGAGACCAGGTTCAAGGACTCAAGATGAGGGTTATCGAGAATGGCCAGCGACGCAAACGGCGGCTCTCTAATGCATCAACAAACAGAGAGAGTGTTAGACAGTACATATCATTCAATTCAAAAGCAAACCAGTCTGCTTTTGAAAAAAAAGAAATATTCATTGGCATCAAAAAGAAGTATGATGAGGATTGAATGCCGAGACATACAATCCTCCAACGATCTCATGACATAGGTGCATACCAGGGCTACAAGTGCAGAGTATATACATGTACATATACATGATGTTGCTGCTTAGCAACAGCAACAGCTCTCCTCGGCATGTCCTCTATGATGAAACATCATCAATGGTTGTCAGAGGTGTCCCTGGGTACCTAAACACACTTCCTATGGATAAAAAAAGAGTCTATTATTAAGAGGTTAGTAACGTAAGAGGCAGGGCATGCTAGGTCAACATGCAAGAGATTCGAGCATCCATGATTGTTTGGTATTTTGGTGCAAGGGGTGCATATATACAGGAGCAAGAGGTGGTTGGGAAGGTTGGTACTTACTACAATCCTCCTCGCTGCGACTACCATCAATGGTGATAGTCTGACGGTTTGAGCTTCTGATTGGCTTAAACATTTGCTTCTGCACGTAGCAGAGCTTTCTATTGCTCGTCACCGTGATGTCGCCATTTGATACTTCCTTCAGACTTGTCAACCCAAAGAATTCCAGGTTCGTCGACGTGATGTAGATGGAGTCGGTCTTGCTGCCGCCGACCCTGTGTGTATGTTTGTTATGAAGTACATGGATGCATGAGAGGGATCGGGTCTTAAGAGCAGTGGCCCCAGTGATCCATTTGAAACACTCTAAAAGTTAATAAACCACCACCATTCCACTTCGAATTGGCAACATGCCGTATCAAAGCAGATCCATGAATTATTGCATGTAGCAGGGTATGATGCACGATATAAATTGCAGGAAATATCACTGTTGTACAAAAACGTAAAATTGTCCTTCACTTTAGAAAAAGACAGTTACTTTTGTTTGTTTTGTTATTTGATAAGCCATTCAATCTCAGGAAATATTTTAAAGGTAATATCTTGCATTAACTTATCTATCAGGTTCTTAGATAAAGCTTTCCCTCCTGATAACATTTAAATGATTGAAAGGAGTCTAATGCCCTTTTGACTCTTAGAAGGTATGCAGATATAACTTTTGTCTTGATAATGGTCTCAACTTTCTCTATAAGAATACTGGTGCACCTTCTATGGCCACTATTGCTTCCATCTTTATCAACTTTGCTTCAACACAGTAGAAATGAAAGAGTTCCTCCTAGTTCACTCTTGCTTTCTTCCTTTGTGAGTATAAATTTCTCCAATATTCAGTATACCCAATCATTATTTTTTACAGAAAAGGTAAATTTGACCTTCTAAAATTTAACAACTCTATTGTAATTCTAAACCTTAAATTAACTATAAAATGAAATGTAAATTCTAAAAATATTGTGCCTTAATTCTATGATCAAATGGATATAGAATTAAAGTACAAACTTGAGAAAAATTACATTATATGCAAAATTGTAGTCTGGGTAATAGATCTATCTTTTTGAATAACATTATAAAATATTATTGTGCTTGAAAAATAATCATAGACATTTTGAAGGTATATAATCTGGCAGCAGTAGAAGTTTGGGATTGGGACAGCATAATTCTGTTTAATATTCATTTTATCCTAGTACTGCTTTATTAGTTGATAATACCATTGCTAAAATGGAATTGGGAAGTCAGGGAGTATGCCTGAAACATGAATTAAAATACAGTTTGGTTATTGGTTGCTTGCATATACTCTGAAAACAATTTATTCACATTGTAATTTTCAAGAGCTGTAAGCAGTATTTATCATAAATTAGTACATAATATATCATTTGTAAAAAAAAAAGAACGCTTCTGAATTAATGAATCCGTAGAACAATCCAAATTGAATATACTTCACTAACATAACAGAATATGCATCATTTAAATACAGAGTTACTCTTAGAATCATGTATATTCTTTAAAAATATAAAAGAAAATTGTTATGATAGTTACAAACAATAAAAGATGTAAAAGAAAAAAAACTTATAATGTAACTATATGCATAATTATGGCTATGTTTCTTCCTTGTCCTTTTTACTCTTATTTCCTAATCTTTAAATTCAAATGTAGAAAATAAATACAGGTCAGATATGATAACTAGCTTTTATTGTAAACAGACACAATAGGTCCTGATTATTTCACACAGGACAGGAAATCATGGGTAACACACTCAACACGTATAAAATAGAAGTACAAGTGCAGTATCCAAGATGAGATACAAAGAGAAGTGATACACACTGGCAAACATAAAAATACCAGAATTTATAGCAATGGAAATGAATTACATCAAAATATACATGTTGTAAAATTAATGTTCAGGTATGCAAATTGTATCTCTGAATATCTGGGAGACATTAAAATCAGAATTATAAAAAGTACCTAATCTCAATATAATGGATTAGCAGATCTTTATCGATGTATTTTCAATGTATGAAGTGCCCTTTGCTGATATTCTGCAATATACAGATTTTATTATGAATCATGATGTATGATGTAAAAAAATCTACAGGATATTATGGAAGATGCCAATGACTTTCTATTCATCAGCAAGAGAATGAACCTAACCTCTCGGCTCCACTCAAACCTATGATTATCATCACTCCCTAACTTGATTTTTTTAACAATTTTAAAAACTTAAACTGAAGCTTATCATGAAGCAGCATGATCCTTACCCGTACAAGTTGCGTCCATCTATCCTCTCTAGGTTGCTGAATATTGACAGGTTGGTGTAGAAAGCATCAAGTCCTTGGACAGACAGGTAGCCAGTGATCTGCTTGACTGTCTTAAAGATCTCCAAAGCACTTGGATTGATAGGAATGGTGCCAGCAAAGGCATCCCTAAAAACAATCATAAATGATACATGTGAGTAATAATGATTATACCAATCTACGAGATGCTCGTTCATAATAGTACCTTAGGGTGAAAGTTTTCATGAGCGGCAAGTTCACAGCCAGTGCCCCCTTCCTTTTACATCGGGACAGATTTTCCATTTCAAAGACGAACATCACAATTGCAAATAATGAGATGAGGACTACTATCTCTCCAGAAACCCACAACCATGCAATAATATTTTGCACTGATATCCACGGAAAAGGAACAGTATTTGGAACATAAAAAGATGTCTTAACTATTTGTTGTACCAGCTCTGACTGAAATACAAATGCAAATAAGGGAAACAGATTTTGGCTCCTTACATACATGTACATGTACCAAAGTGTGATTTATCGATATTATTAGGATAACACATAATTTTGATTCCCTGCCATGGCACTAAAGTCCTTTGGCAAAGACATTAATCTACATTTGCCACACTTGACCCAGATGTAGTGAGTGGATACTTGGGAGGATTTATTCCTTGAATGCACTGAGCGCTACAGTTACCAGAGCTAATGATGTGATTATGCGTTATACACGAACAGAATATTATTATTACAACTGCTGCATTCTCTTACCCTGAGAACGTATGTGAAGTTATGATGAGGTTGCCGTTGATCTGGGTGCAGTTATCAAACTGTTTCTTGGCAATGTGTTTGGAGGACAAGGCTGAATCCTCCACACTTATCCCATCACATGCTGTAAGAAAAAGAGACCGAATAAAAGAAAATAAGTGACAGTGAGAGCAACAGGAAAAGACAAAGACAGACAGCCAAAGAGGGAGAGAGAGACAGAGAGACAGAGAGACAGAGAGAGAGAAGGGAGAGAAGGGAAAGAGGGAAAGAGGGAAAGAGGGAGGGAGGGTGTGATAGAGGGAGAGGGAAAGAAAGAGAGAGAGAGAAATTTGTTGTAATAAATCACAGAATGTGGCAAGAAAAAAAAATTAGCAGACAGAAAGACATAAATTGAAAAAAGAAAGAAAAAGATAAAGCAAAATCACAGTTTTGGGGTAAAAACATCTCCACTACCTTCATTAGGCTTAACATTACCAACACTTTCATGATATATGTCAAATTACAATTTTAAATTCACCACTATAATCAACAAGTTTGCCATTTGCGTTCCGGATGTGTCTTTGCGTGCAACTCCGTTTCGCTATTTACCTTAAACAAAGATGGTATAATGGGAGAAGTCATACAAAAAGTCACTTAAAATAAAGGAAATTTAGGGATTTTTTAGTTCAACAAGGACCCATTTGCTTGTAAGATTGTTTTATATGAGGTCTCACTTAAATACAAATGACAGTCACTTGCATTCTGTTTTTTCAAGATAGCTCAACAATTTTACCCAACTGGCAAAAAAGGCACATGTTCGGAACAAGAACAATGCACATTACATAAGCAATTAACTTAGCATTTGGCTTGGCTAAGTAAAATGTCTGAACTCGTATTCAGATCAAATCTAAGTACTTTATTTTAGCAAGCCTACTTTAAGACAAAATACTTACTGATAGCCATTGTGATGTCACATATCCAGTCCAAAATAATGCAAAGAATTTGATGCGTGGTCATATAATTTGCTTGCGTGCAGCTTGAACTGCTCAGCATATGCCAATCAAGTAATTGGCTTAAGTCTGCTAGGGAGCTGTCTTGGACTTAGGGTAAAATACTTAGCCAAAATATTCAATTGAATACTAAAGTTGCTAAGTAATTCATCTCAGCCAAAAACTATGTAAAATACTCATAATTTGTACTGAATTGAATATGGGCCCAAGTCTTTTTTACTCCATGAAACAAAAACAAAAACATGCATATTGAGGTTTGTTTCCATGCAAGGTATCTACTTGAATCTAATGGCCAATTTAATATTAATTTATTTATAATAAAAAAACAAAGTAGGTGGCAGTGTACAGTTCAACTTCTTCACCAACAGTGACAATGCGTTATAATATAAGCTAATTAATTCCCATGCAGCTATGAATAGGATAGTCCTGGGGGTGTTTCATAAAGCTGTTCGTAAAGTTACGCATGACTTTGTGAATGACTTAAATATGACAAGCCAAATGGGATGCACAGTCATTTTTAACTGCATCAACCAAAGTTGAACTGTGCAGATGTAGATTAACATTCTTATCATAACAAACATTTTTAATGCAAAGTATAATTTTTTCAATAATTCAATTGAGGTTATTGGAAATACAGTCACACTTTGTTAAAACATCAGGAAAAACTGATCTGGTACTTCATATTCATATTCAAGTCGTTTGTAAAGTCATGCGTAACTTTACGAACAGCTTTATGAAACACCCCAAGTTCTTCAAATTCACAACAACCTTTGTATTGAGCCTGCTATGATACTTACTGCTTGGGCAAACTCCATCACATGGAATGCACTGGTTTTCTTGCTCTTTCTTGCCTGGTCCACAAACCTTCACACAATTATCACCATCAATCAGGACATTGTCTGAAATCAAAGAAATTCATTGATTTCAAAATATTTGTCATCAACATAGATGCCATTATGGCAATGATAATGTATGATTACTGCCCATATCGTCATAATTTGACATTGAACAGACGTGATGAAGAGAGAGAGACAGACAGAGAGGGGAAAGAGAAAGGGTCAGAGGTGAATTGTAAGGATAGAAAAAGACAGAGATGGACAGAAAAAGGCAGAGACAGCGAGGAGAAAGCAGAAGGGTCAGAGGTGAATTTAAGGACAGAAAAAGGCAGAGACAGAGAGGGGAAAGAGAAAGGGTCAGAGGTGAATTTAAGGATAGAAAAAGACAGAGATGGACAGAAAAAGGCAGAGACAGCGAGGAGAAAGCAGAAGGGTCAGAGGTGAATTTAAGGACAGAAAAAGGCAGAGACAGCGAGGAGAAAGCAAAAGGGTCAGAGGTGAATTTAAGGACAGAAAAAGACAGAGAAAGAGAGGGGAAAGAGAAAGGGTCAGAGGTGAATTTAAGGATAGAAAAAGACAGAGACGGACAGAAAAAGGCAGAGACAGCGAGGAGAAAGCAGAAGGGTCAGAGGTGAATTTAAGGACAGAAAAAGGCAGAGACAGCGAGGAGAAAGCAAAAGGGTCAGAGGTGATAGAAAAAGAAAGAGACAGAGAGGGGAAAGCAGAAGGGTCAGAGGTGAATTGTAAGGATAGAAAAAGACAAAGACAGAGAGGAGAAGGAGGAAGGGTCAGAGGTGAATTGTAAGGATAAAAAAGGACAAAGACAGAGAGGAGAAAGAGAAAGGGTCAGAGGTGAATTGTAAGGATAGAAAAAGACAAAGACAGAGAGGAGAAAGAGGAAGGGTCAGAGGTGAATTGTAAGGATAAAAAAGGACAAAGACAGAGAGGGGAAAGAGGAAGGGTCAGAGGTGAATTGTAAGGATAGAAAAAGACAAAGACAGAGAGGAGAAGGAGGAAGGGTCAGAGGTGAATTGTAAGGATAGAAAATGACAGAGACATAGAGGAAAGACATATATGAGGGAAGAAACAGACAAGACAGAGTAAGAGAGAGAATGAGGAGTAGGGAATGAAAATGAAGAGAGTGGGCAGAATTTTCTTGAATTCAATAAGTTGCAATTTGATGCAAGTATTTACGCAAGAGGCCTTTGAGTGGAAAAGAACTTGTGTATTCCCCCATTTGTTTCTTTGGCGGTTGCTTTCTCTTATCACAGATTTTTTTTAAAATTCTGCCCCATATTTCTCACTGAAACTTTTATTACAGGAACATGTGTATGAAGACCACCTACTTATCAGACCACTTTTCTTGTCATCCATGAGTTTCACTTTACTTATAATGTAATATAATACAGAAGGTTTATGATGTCCCGACTAAACAATATTTGTTCTTTAAGTCTTTTTTTCAAAGCCTTACTTGGGCAGTCCTTGAGGCATCTTGAACCATAGGAGTAACGGAAGTTGGGGTTCTCCACATTGGTGAAAGTATTTCTGTCATACTCATATCGCCGAGGGCAGGTTTCAACACATGTATTGTCCAGAGAGAATTGTCGGCAGGCCTACAGGAAATCAAAGTAGAGACATGATTAATTATAAGCTTCAAATAGCAATGGAAACACAACTTTTTTAGGTGTAATAGTCTCTGTCCTATATTTATTTTGGTGAGGAATCGTTCTTCATGTATGGAAAAACCCCAAAACAGACAAACTTGCCATCCTTATTATCTTTTGAATATGTATTTTTAGAAGTTCAATAATTACTATGAAATAAATTTGTTCAAACAAGAGCTAGTTTGGTTGGATGCTATGTTCTATTCACTATTACCCTAATCCCCTCTTTCAGCACAATTGAACACCTAGCACAAGTGGTCTGGGGCTTGGTATTTAGAAGTGACAGGTCAGGGGTTCAAACTTACCAGGCATCCAGCATTAGAGGAATTGGTGCAACCCCCTGCACAACTCCTGTGGCAGCAGTCCGCTTGTGTAGGACCTCGACACCGATAGTCACATGTTGAGCTGCAATCCTTTAGTGTTACTGCAGGAAGAAATGAAAAGGTTGAATTTAAACCATCTTTTGGGTAATCACATACAATCCTACAAATGTATATTCCAGCTTTATAGATCTTCTGGAAAATCTACAGATCTAAATGCAGTCTTGAATTCTCTCAACCTATAGCATTGAAATACTACAAAATTAGGTTTAAAAAACAATGAGTAAGACCCTTTTTTATGCAAGGTGACATATGTGTCTGACCTTATTTTGAAATCTGCAAGAAATTATGTACACTCATTGGAAAAAAGGTACTGTTTGTCAGTAGAAGGAAACATTATCAAATAAAAATCCAAAATGGCAGACTTCCACTATGAGATAAATGTTGAAAAATTAATTTTAACCTATCAGTGTTTTCAAGATGTCGGATACGCACATGACTAAGAATGGCCCCCCAAAAGATAACTCACATATCTGACAATGTTCTTCTCCAGGACCCCAGCAGTGCCCATTGCAAGATTCATGGCATTGATGTTCTGTGGATTAAAAAAAGAACAATATTACATACAAACAAGGATAGCTAATTACATCTGGTGAAAAAGGAAATAAAATATGTGTAAATATCCAATTTTTTTCACAGAGTAGACATGTCTATTCCTATTAGGATCACAGTTCAAAGATTCCATTATTCTTTCAGCTGCAGAGGTACATGTACATCTACATTTGTACTTATTGGAATGATGTTGAAAGATATTCTCGAAATTGATTTACGGAAATGAAACTTCTGGGGGAGAACGTGCGATAGCTCAGTGGCAGAGCACCCTTTGGTAAGGCATTGATCCTCATGACCAAGTCTCTCAGAGAGGACTTTAAGTCGTCAGTCCCATGGTTGCTTACAAGTGTACAAATGCTTTCCTAGCAGTCAGGTAAAATAAAGCATTAAACCAATCAAACCAAATCTGGACCATTGACAAAAGTTTCCAAGTTTACAGATGAATGAAAATGGTTTATGATCCTCACGTGAGCAGTTTCGTTGTGGATGTTCATCCCACATAGAGATATTAGCAACCAGGCCAGGTTGCATGTCATCCCAAGCGATTGACTCCACATAGCAGAGTTGGTTGTTCTGATGGAAGTATACATCACCTTTCAGGATTTCTGAAACAAAGGGCATACAAAATCACAAAATACAATTTCCCAGTTCTCAATGGTAAAAAATGATAGAATAGAATGTACAGTAGGGAAAAGTCAATAAATCTTTTTTATTTTGGAAGGGGTGCACACGTGTATTCTTTAGTTGTTTGTAGTTAAGTCCTCTTTGTAGACATACATGTATCTTGCACTTCATCTAATTGCTAATTAGGTGACATTTCTAGCTATAGTGCAAAACCCGATTTCTTGAATAGGCATAACCTACTGTAAAAGTGAAATGGATCAAGCCAGCTATATAGCATTTTCATAAAATTTGCAGATAAACAGCATGAATTCACAAAACAAATTAAAAAGAGCAGATTTATTACACACCATTTATATCTTGGCTAACCTCGTTTAACCCACTGAGTCTTGGACTTATCACTACTTAACCTTCATTAAGCTAACATGTGAATATTAAACATATATTTTCATATATCATTAAATACATAATATATATATATATATATATATTTGATAGGCATTCATCTAATATTATGGTGTGGTATGTAAAAGAGCTAACAGTGATCATGAAATAATTTCTGATTATCACTTGGCTCACCATGTAATGATGTTAACCATATCTCTTCTGTAGCTATCGTTGGGTCTCCCGTGTGAAACGTCAGTGCGACATAGAGGGCGTACTTGTCATCATAAAGCTTCGTGCCTCTGATAACCCTTAAGTTTGTGAGAGGGATCACCCGAGAGTAGGTCAGCAGAATTAAAATATATCCCGTTACTTCCCGTATTGATGAGAGAAAGCTCAAATCATACTCTTCTTCATGGAGAAATGAGATTTCCAGGTTTCCATCCACATACGTACAGTTTGTATATCTCTCCTTTAATTCTTCATAGTACTGTTGGCGAGCACCAGCATTGTCACTGTTGTAAGGTTTGGCAGTACCTTGATCTGTGCCAGTACATACTGCAAGAGATAGAAGAACAACAGAGAAAAAAGAATTGTGAGTAATATAATTATAATAATAACAATAATAATACGTCCATTCATAGAGTGCAGCTATAATACAAAACATCATATTATTCCCAAGGATTTAGCTTAGTACCAGGTATGACAAATTTCCCAGACTTTCTTTGATATTTTCAGTATACATATACAGTTGTCAAGAAGGGATATTCATAGTCTTAAACAGGGTGCTATACATAAACCTAGCCCATTGGGCTGATTATTTAGTTAATGTGCTCGTTGATTGAGCAGCAAGAAACCTAGTAATCATATTCATTATTAATTAATATGCGATTCATCTATCAATTTCTGAATATGGCACAGCAAAGACATGGTATGATTTATTATCATCATCATTATCATCATTATCAAACACAATTTATCAGAGAGTTATGTACACAGACATAACACTTTCCTATAACAAAGGAAAATTGCATACTGTTCAAATAGAGGAAGCTTGGTCTCATTTTCATGTAGCTTTTGCACCTGTCTTTTCTTTGTGTTGAAGTTATAGATATCAGCCACCTAATTCCTAAAGATTACCAACATGGATACATTCAATGAGTGTGGATGAAGCACAGTTCAAGGACTCTCATCATCAAGAGCACAAATAATGCACCATAATCTCCAATCCCTTGCAAACTGATGTGGAGAAAATCTCTCAAATACAATCTACCAATAATAGCCAGGTTTCCCAGGAGATATTTAACTTTCATATGGAAGTAGATTTGATCCTCTAGATGCAATCATCATCTTGTGCATAATATTTGGAGACAATAAAGTCACCTATCCCACATGTCCAACTAATCACCGACTGATCAATCTCTTCATGGTTTTGAGTCCACAAAGGATAACCATATATACAACAAACAAATTGCCTTCATTTCTCCAGCAGAGTTGCTATAACTTCCCATATTTTTCTATGGTGAAGCCGAAGGCATGGTCTGCAGAACCAGACTTATTCCAGTTGAATGGAAAGTTTTCATTTGATGTAAGGTATTAACAGGCTCAATCCTTGGTTGAAAAGATACAGGTAAGACAGATCTCTGGCAAGGGGTTTAAACAAATGCAGCTTGGGTATCTTACATGTCTGAATGATTCTAACGGTGGTGTCACACCTTGGCGTTTTAGCCAGTGTATGCCCGACGTATCAAAATTTCTCTAAAACGTCGGCATACGCTGAACTTTGATATTTTTTTTTCAACTCTGGGCGTATACTTAGCGTATTCATAACGAGTTGGACGTATACATAACGTATTAGTAACTTATATAGAACGCTTCGTTAACTTATAAGTAACGTATTCCAACAATTGCTTAGCGTATTGCCGGCGTACACAACTTATGCCCAACGATAGCCTAACTTACGCATAGCGCGCGGCAGCGTATCGCTGACGATCACGTGTCGTAGCCTATAAAAAGGCTATAAAAAGGCTGCCGCTCGACTATCATAACCGCACTATACATCACCGTATCAACACCACCGCCATGCCGAAGAACACTTCGAAGAACGCTGCCAAGAAGTCCCCTGGCCGTGGGCGGGGGCGTGGACGTGTCTTCATGAGTTCTGATGGGTTCCTCCTGTGAACCCCATTTTTATATACCAATTCCTCTAAACGTTGTCAATACGCCATTATACGGTAGCTGTAAGTTAGAAACACGTTCAGTAAGTTTTGTGATCGTCCGGAGCACGTCAAATACGTCTTCATACGTCAATATACGTTGGAGTTAAGTTACACATACGTTCAAAGCACGTTACTCATAGGTTAGAAGTAAGTTTTGGGGTACGCTAGACTATATCTCGACGTATTTCGACTTATGAGTAACTTACGAGTAACGTGTGTGAACATGTGTCAACGATCGCGTAACTTACCTACAACTTATGGCCCGTGTATGCGGGACGTATGAGCCATACGCTGGCATACGTCGAAAAATTTTGTGCTTGCACAAAATTTTTCGACGACCTCGCCATATGACGACGTATACCAGCGTGTTTTAGCGTGCTCTTAACGTATGCAAAACTTACCCGTAACGTATTCGACGTACGCCAGCGTATTCGCCAAATTCCTCATACGTCGGGCATACGCTGGCTAAAACGCCAAGGTGTGACACCACCATAACCATTTATAGAAGCTGCTTTGAAGAGAATCAACACTTCAAACATGCAAGGGAGATTTCATAAACAAAAGGATAAAATATTGATCTGCACAGAGCCAAAAAGTCATTATTAACTCAAACAATTTTGGGGCCATCAAAAGAAAATATGTACTGTGCTATGAGAAACCACTCAAAGAAAGAACTTTCACCATCCACACAAGGAGGAAGAGACTTAACAAATTTCAGAAATGAAGCAAAAAAACAGGGTTTCTTGTCCCATCTGTTCTTCACATTGTCTACACGATTCCAGGTGGCATATCATGCAGGCCGTAACTTCCTTTTAATTTTTCATAATTCATTTTACATCATAATCTTCATATATGGATAACCTGAGAAATGAGAGTATTTAAAAAGTGGAAGATATAGGGGGAACAATAGGCGCATATCCTCTTTGTGCTGAAGTACACAAAAAGTGTCTCCCTTTCAAATTTTAGACTTCAAAATGCCCCTGAAAATGTGAAAGACTTTCTTGTTTGTTTAGCTTTTCATATTTTTTAATAGTAAATTTGCACCTAAAAATATAATAAGCCTTTTTTTTGCGGGGGGGGGGGGGTTGTCCTCCCCCCTCCCTCCCTTACAGACTCCTGGATCTGCCACTGCTTTATACCCATCGCTCTGGTTGTGGTACGCCACATTCCAATCTCTACCACTGGGGAATACTGGTATCAAAATATCACATCATTTCATCTTGATGTGTTCTGTATTTTGATTGAAACCTGTGTGTTTAGTATCCTACAAGAAGGCAAACTCTCCCACAGAAACTAGACCTGCTGATGCCACTTTTCACACACAAAACATGAAAAACCAAATTCTGGTATCATTCAGAATATTACATCATTTCATCTTGATGCATTTTCTATTTTGATTGAAACCTGTGTGTTTGGTATTCTATGAAACACTCCCGAGACAAATTAGACCACCAGATGCAAGTTTTCTCAGACAAAACATGACATTCAATAACATTCCGCTTTTAACAGTGATGGAGTATAGCCATGAATACAAGTGTTTCACCACTACAAGATGATTCCATTTTGCAGCAAAGGAAGAATGTTACTATGATTTTCTTCTAGAAATTGTTACAATGGAGCATCTTCCCTATCCAATAAACCATCACCACATCTTCAAAATTCAGTTAAAATATAGGCCTAACAACAAATTAATCTTTGGGAAAAGACCTTTAAAATACTAAGCGATTTCCACATGTTAAAAATACTTTTCACACTAACCAATTGACAAGATGCCAATACTTTTGAATAAATTATACAAATATTACCAATTACACAGTAAGTTTGATTTTTTTTTTCTGTATTCCATTTCCTAATATAATTTAGAATATTCTTTGCTTATAATGTGGTTCAATTTGCACTGGAATCAGTAAGAAAATACCTAGCAGGTAGGAAAAAAAGATATCAAGAATCGGTGATCTTGTACTTGAAGATACATCAAGCTGACCTATTAACATGATTATACCAGGGAAATACATTTCCCTGATTATATCTTTCCAAGGCAAAGTGAATGCAAATCTGTGAAAACTGGGCTTTTTCTTTTGCTATTACGTCAAGGGGGTATCCCAGGAGACCTAGCTATGACACTGGGGTTGCTTTACACTTTGATTGGCTGATACGGGTCATATATACGATGTCAGAAGGGCGTATCTATGTATACCTTTCTTAAGTTTGGGGAGGGGGAACAGGAATACTTTTCTATTTAGACTTCATAGTGAACCTCGCATGGTGGATTTGACATTCTTGTCACTTAAACACTACCTGGCATCACTCAAGTTGCCACAAATGCACTCGTCAACTTAACTACAGTAACAAATACTTTGCTGATCACTTGTATATTAGAAAGACCACCTGTTTATAAAGACCATATTTTTTGATTTCCTTGAATAGTTCCCCAATGAAACCTACATGTATATAAAAAGAACCTGTACACAAAGACAACCTGCCTTAAGATTCCATTTTCTTGTTACCCTTCAGTTGTCTTTATATACAGGTTTGACTGCACACAGGGCAACAACAATGTGCAAAGGGCCAAGAAAATAATTTCACATTTTCCACATCAGTAGAAACAATTAGGGTAAGTGATAATCAATGCTTGGGTAAGTTTCCTTATTATACACATTTAAATTAAATTCATAGCATGTAAATCATTTTGCAAAAGATATGCTTTCCAAGTCAGGGGGTGGAGACTTGCCCCTAAACCCCCCTGTAAGCCTGTTTGACCCTTGACCTTCCATATAATCACTAATATTTCATACAGGTGGATCACTTCACAAGATTTACAACCCTGAATTGGGATAGAATAGTCAATAAATATGATTTCATCTGTTCTGTTGTAATGCCAACCCAGGATTGCCAACTTCAATTGTTTTTTAAATTGGTAGAACAAAGACTGGCCAAGGGATTTGACATCTAAAAATAGTATTATATTTGCACAATTAATCCAGTGCCCTTAAAAATGTCTACTGGCTGTAAAGCAAGGCTGATCATCTTTCCTATATATTCTTCAAAATCAGGGCAGAAATGTGAAATATCTATGCATGATGTCTGCTGACTGCCTTTAAAATTCTGTACTAATAAAAATAAAATTATTTCAAGTATAATTGTTGAGATGATTTAAAACATAACAGTTGAGATATCAATGCACACAAAACATATTTTTTAATGTTTAGCAAAATTTTACATAATACTTATAAAAGTAATGTAGTGCTTTCTAAAGTTTTCATCTTATGCATTTACGACATAGGCCTACATTTACTCAAGCTGTTCTCGATATTACATTAGAAGCAAGATATTATTTTTCTTTAAAACGATGCCACTCCTACAGAAACTTAATGAGGAAATACACTTTTTAATGTGTCTCGCTGTTCACATTTCTTAAAGGGCCAGGAATTTGCAAAAGGCTTGTTTACTTGTACACATAGCACGCCCGTTATGCGAGGCCGTCGGACTAATGCCATAAATGATCGGACGGCACGAAGTTGACCGAACTGGAGCTAGGCGAATACTTCGGGTTTAACCGGTCCCAGGCCCTTAGTCTTGTAAATGGTCGTAACCTCGTTCACCCAAACAAGTTTAGTGTAATGCTGAAATATTTCCAAATACAAAACACGGTTTACTTCTGGTTGATTAGTCTAGCCATCGCTTCTGCACTGCCCTGCCGCCATGCGTTGTCGCCACGATTACGTAACTACCCCAAGCCTCTACCAGAGAGCTGGCTCTGTAATTACTTTTCCATATGTTTGATTACTTTCCCATCGCGCGAAATTTAAAACACAAGCCAGTCTTCACCGAACTATCTCAGAGGTGATCCAATATGAATCACATGTTTTAGCACGTGTGATGGAAGTCCTTGTATCGAAAGTGACACGAAGCTCCGAGTATATTTTCCCCTCTCATCGGAAATCGCCCATGCAGGCCCACCAAAGTATCCCTTTAAGAGCCTTGAGGGTATCCCGTCACATACATTTAAAAATATGACCCCTCCCCCATCCAAATTTAAATAGAATAAGCCACTCAACAACTACATAAATCATAATAACTTTCCAGAAACTTTGTAAACACTGGTAAAAAGATCCAAAATAAGATGAGACAACTACTGGTATCCATGTCTAATTATCAGCATATTATCAATGACCTCTGTGTCAAAGGTCACAGGAGGTCAGACAAGAATGTAACACAACCTCACTAAATACTTGGCCTTTCTGTACACAGAATTGTATTGCCATAGCAACCTAAAGTTGAGTCATCCATTTCAAAATTTGGGGTCATACCAGAGGGAGGGTAGAATATCTGACATTCAAGTTGTCGCCTGGTATTTAGGGCCTTGAAAGACAGCTCAGTATGTTGAACCCTAATGCTTGGGCTAAAGAGGGAAAGAGAAGACACCAAGGTGGTCTGAACTGTTACAAATACATGAAAAAATATCTGTAGTCATCATCACAATGGTAAAAGCAAAAAAGCCTTTAATCCTAGACATAATGTTGTAAGCCCATCAAACACTCTACAATCTGACTACCACCCTAGTTTTGAAATAATTGTAATATCATTTGATATAAAAATCATTGTATGTAAAATCTTCCTCATTTAATTTTCCACTTAATAGTCATATAACTTAGTACAACTGAAATCGCAGTGTACTCTGGGCCTTCCAGTCAGATAAATCATGGACAGCTTAGACTGGTCTAATGTCGCTACAATTTGCATCAAATATCACCTTTTCTCTGACTTTTCTCCCTAATCTGATGAAGTATTAAAATAGAGCCTGTGCTTAGAGACTAGCTGACAAGAGGGAGAGGGAGAGGGAGGGAGAGGGAGGGAGGGGGAGAGGGAGAGGGAGAGAGAGAGAGAGAGAGAGAGAGAGAGAGAAGAAGAAGAAGAAGAAGAAGAAGAAAGCAAGATAGAAATATTCTAGTAAGAACAAAATCAAATGGCCTTACAATTGACAAATGATCTCACTAATGATCTCTTTGCAGACTCTTTCTTAATGAACCTGCTGCTAATAAGTATAAGATTTGACATTAATCACCCCTAAGGATAGAGAAAGTGGGTCAATGACCCCTCCTGACCTCTGACAACCTACATTCCATGCAAGTCAATGTTGTGTTGTATATTTCATTGGGGGGATGATACTAAAGTGATTTCCTTTTGAAGCATTTTACACGAAAGTTTCCATAACATATCACTGTTTCTATGTAAAACAAATGCTATGTCATTATAAAGTTGAGGGATTAATTTCTTAGGTTAGCTTTATTTTTTATGTGAAGAGAGTATCAATGACTTTCTTCTCATGAATGGCTCTCTCTCGCTCTTTCTCTCTCTTTCTCTCTCTTTCTCTCATTCTATTATCTCTTTCTCTCCTCCTCTTCTTTTCTGTCTCTCTCCGGACATCTTAGCTGCCATTACATGTACATGCGACAATGTTTAACAAAATAATGCCATGTTTTATGAAAGGAACTTGGATAGATCTTCCTTTGCAAACATCTCAGATTTCAAGACATCCATTACTAACAACAGTCTGATATTAAAAGGAAAAGGGAGAATATCCTCTTCTAGAATTCCTCATCTCTAGTTTACTCTCCCTTCATTACTCATACTTTTTATGATTCATAAAGGTATTGCAACAGCTTTTTAAATCCTTTGATGGATGTGAAATAATTTCTAGGAACAGAAAGAGAGTAAGAAAATAAATTCACAACCCACCTGGGTTGGGGTAATAATGGAAGCGGTGTACTTTCTAAGAATTTGTCTCTGTTTGATTACAACACATGATACCTGAAGTGAATGAATTCACCAACCACAAGAAAAGATGAATTATTTTCAAATCAAACCATCAGTGAAAGCTAAAGCCATAGCTGGCGGCAGGGGCAAAATGAGGGGGTCTGTCAAGGGGGGTGAGAAATGCTCGGGGGCGTGGTGGTGGTACCTTAGATGGGTGTATTATTTACACGTCCTGGGTGTTCGATGTCACTTTATTTGAGAAAGTATTTGGCCACGAGCTGCTGTCGCGTATCACGATTCTATCAAGGATTTCTGCAAGCAGTGTACTAATCTTTGATGAACTTGTGGTTGAAAAGAACATGATGTCATCTAGTAAAACAATCAAAAGTTGAGTGCTAAGGATTCTTGAAGAATGATACAGAAATTCTTGGCAATCACATATATATGGTCTTTCAGCATTAGTTTAAAGTGTAGATATTACTCACAGATAAACAGGTGATGTTAAAAGAAATTTAAGCATATAATCAGTGTATAGAACCTATTGAAAATAACCCTGTTGCCAGGTTGCATGCTTTATGTTGTAAAGGTATATATTTCCTTTAATCATTATACATCTTTTATTCTGAATGTATTCATACTTGATGGATAAAAATTGAAATAAAATAAAGTAAATACTGGAGATAAATGTATCAATGAATAGTTCATGAAAAAATAGTGTACAACACAGTAAGCATGAAAGGTCTCTAATTATTTCTATTTTCTTCATTCCATATAAAAATTAATTATGAAATAGTGAAAATCCATCCAATGAAATATTTCAAGACCATAACAGCACATTTTCAACAAATCTACAATTCAATACGAAGCCATTTGAAAACAATATACTCTATCACTGTTCTCCATGAACCATTACAAGTCTTTTTTTTTTTAATGTCTGAAACAAAAACCGTACTCGGTCTTTGAGATCTAAAATGTCATAATATTTCAGTGGTTCCATGCAACATCTAGATCCATGGTAGAAAGGATCAGATATCATCATTGCTGGTTGTTTATGATTTTGTTTGGGGGACGTGTCCAGCGAGCATTAATCACACATATTCATTAAAAGGTGATGAAGATGGAGCTGGTAGCATGGAGACGAGGGCAGTGTACCCAAGCAGAGCGAGGTATACCCCTTTCATATCTAGGTTCCGTCTGGGGCATCATCCGGGTATTACTCTGATAAACTTTTGGTATGAAAGGTGACCGGGATGGATAACACTCTGGTTAGTCCAAGGTAAAATCTACCCTAGACCCTCCAGGGTAGCCTGGGGTTGCTTAGTTAATCACCAGGAGAAGATTTTAATATGAAAGGTGACTAGGGTAAAAACAAGAGGTAATACTAGGGTAAAATCTAGTCAAGACTATCCAGGGTAGCCTGGGGTAGCCTAGTTATTACCCAGGGGAAGTTTATTAAAGCCCCATTAGACCACAGACAGACAGAAGCTACGTTCATACATACGGACTTGTGGTTTCTAAACTTTAAGTCAACAAAACAATGACTCACTAACCACGACGAGGGTTCACATAGGCCCGAAACAACAATGCTTGTTGTTCTGAAACTACAAGCCGAGCGATCATCGTTGTTAACACCAGAAGTAGATACCCACTGTGTGTACAGTACATATACAAATCCTGTGTTCATAATTCGCACGAAGGGTATGACCCTGAAGTTTAACATGAACAGTGAGGTCATCGTTAATTACAAGCTTGCAAACCCTAAAGTTTATTCTGTCCACATGAGCTGAAACTGCAACGGGAGGACCACCCACTGCTCGTGGTTTCGGCATTAACCATAAGCGCGCTTGTGGTTCTAGAACTACAAGTAAACTTAAAGTTTACGAGTCCATTCATACGGTCTGGAACTACAAGATAACTACAAGTTAACCTTAAAGGTTCCCTTTTATGGAATTACAAAGGAACTTTAATTAGTAGACTTTTCTACTGTGAATCCAGATCTGTCAACCATTTTACCTGAATTCCATTCATTAATCTGTAAACTTGAAAATAAAAAATTAATTGGGAACGCCCCTAAAAATTTTGGAAAATCGGTCCAGCGATCGATGACGTCATGTGACGTCACACTCAGAATGCTTGACTCCACGCAAGCTGAAAGTGTGTGTGTAGGCTATTGAACTTCGTGTAGATCCTAGCTTCGACTTCGTGCCATTACAGCCCTTCATTTTAGTTTTTTTTTTTAATCCTATATCAACGAACGATAACATCTTCTTCAGACAGAAGAAATAAAAGAGGAATTAGGGGCACGGCCGTATTTGTTTGCACCAGACATGTCGGATTCTGATTATATGACAGAGACGTCCCTGATTTCAATAACGGAGAAGATATCGACGGGAGACTTGGGAATTATAACTAGTAATTCCTTTTGATAATTAGATTGCCGATTAAATTTTAATTTACGGATATCAACCATTTATTAATCTTGTTTGCGCTTGCAAAATGCCCCAGTCCTGATGAGGCTGAGCTGAAAGCTGATCGAGGCAGTGAGCTCGACGTGTGCAGGTGTACACGCCGTGCCGTTTGGTCGTTCGCCTGCTGACCCTGCCTGGCCTGGGCTTGGGTAGGGTTTTACTGGTGCATGGGGTGGTAGCGTTTTGTTTCTAGTAAATTCTAACATTGATATCCAGAAAACCCTTAGCTCTCCTGTTACCTTGCATGTTTTCATTGTGCTGCTATGAATAATAAGTACCGGTAGACTAAGTTAGTGTAGGTACAGTGATAGTTGATCAATAGATATCCGTAGATCAAGTTTGATTTTGGGGATGGCATCTTGCTTCAGGGACGGCCTCTTCTTGATGCCAAACGCCGCATGCAGCCCCGTACTATCGAGGAAGTCCTCCGCACAAATGTGCTTGGAACACACGGACACTGCGGTCACTCGGCCCCTTCCACTTGACGCGAGTTAGTTTCACTTTTGAGGTCCATTTTCTTCTAATATTTGGGTCTTTGAGGAATAAATGTAGACTTACACCCTCCTTTGTGATGTTGCTGCAACCTGCAAAGACACAGCGTTGCGGCATACTTCGATTTAGAGGTGGTTTTCGAGGTGATATATAACTGCAAGTTAGTTTGCACGCGTGATATATGCAAGATATTGTAAACAAGCACCGGCGATGTCGGTTTGTGACGTCACACGTCAATCATGCTCGAAGAACGAGAATTCGGGGTTTAAAAGGGGGCGGAGCTTAGCAGACTCGTTTAGGCCTGAATACGTGGGGAAAATATTATTTTAAAAATATTCAGATACGTATTCATTGCAAACGGATGTCATTTTTCAATTTAGATGAGTATCATGTACAAAATAACAAGAATTAGAATTTCATAAAAGGGAACCTTTAAGTTTTGAAACTACAAGCGAAACTTAAAGTTTAGCTCCCATCATGTGAACCTGACTAGAGGCACCAATCCCTAGAACATTTCCATGAGTGAGAAGCACACATCTCGTGCTTGGGGGAAAAGGTGGTGGAACAACTTAGCCCTCTGCTGGATATGCCACTGATAATCTGCCATTTGGTGGGTGGGACTATAGCAAGTATGCTCCCTTCAAATTGCAGAGTCAACCTGTATCGCTCTAGCTTGCTTATTCCAGCTAATATTACTAAGTATTCAAGTGTCCTAGATACTGGAATTTTACAGGAAATTTAACTTCAGTTTGGTATAGTCATACAAAAAAGAGAAATGAAGATTACATTTCTACAACATAGTTTCTCCCAATGAATGCCCTTAAAGGGTATCCTTTTGGCTTTTATTTAAATGATACAGATGCACCATGAAAAAGACATCTTAGCCATGGCATGATCTTGACCACGTACGACTGAAAGAAAAAGGCAGTAATGATCAGCAAAGAATAATACTCCAAATTTCCTCCAGAGTGATTTACGATTGCAGGCTCACTCTGCTGCTGGAGCGAACTACCAGAACGTAAACATTTGACAGATAAGTAATTTTTCGAGGACTCGTCCAGGACAAGTGGTTTACTTCAGGCCTCGTTCTCTGCACTCAGCGATGCCTCAGTGAAGCCCTGCAGAAACGGAGAGATAAATTTCTCTTCATTACGTCTGGAGCGGTTGCAACATTTATCAGTTGATTGTGGCACTCAATCCATCTCTGACTTGGGTACTCTTAAATCTATGCTTTCTCTTGGTAAGAAAACAATAATTCTACATGATCTTAATGGATGTATTCTCAGACACAGACATATAAAGATATAATTAAAGGGCTGCATCCTAATTTCAGTATTAAAACACAGCCACTTGCATCCTTGCCAGCGAGGATAAGAAAGTTTGGAGAAACCACACTTCTCAAATTGAGCAGAACAGAATAATTTTGATACTTATCATTTCTTTAACCTCTGAATGTACTACTATAGGTTTAAACACCATAAAAGTCAATTAAGTCGATTAAGAGACATACAAAGTGTAGGCAGGTAAAATTAGTATCTTAGAAACTGCCATAATATGCCCCAACTGGACTAGCACTTTAGATATATTTAAAAAATCAAATTAGATGTACTACTATGTGGTTGATGTAATAAATCAAAAGAAATTTTTAATTCATTCATATATATATATATATATATATATATATATATACACTTTTGGAAGGGGGGGGGGGTTGAAAGGCTATCTCTGATATCATACCTGCTTTTTCTCTCAAATTTTTCATTCACTCATGAGTATGAGTCCTACCAATCAGAAGCTTGATTTAACTTTATCAACATATCAAATTGTCATCACTTCCTTGAAATGTTTATTTTGATGTGGGAAGGATGTATATGGACATCAGAGGATTCAAGAAAGTTTCTTTTCATTATCCATCCACTAACTTTCACCTACAACTCTTGGAAACCCCTTTGCTCAGAGGGCAATACCTCTTCCTCGCACCGGTCATCTTTCTTTTTTCTTTCTCCTATCATTCCACTTCTCGCTTACTTTCTACTTGGCCCCTATGGCAAGTAAATCAGATACAAGCGGAAACGGATTATCACAAAAGTGACGCTTTCTCCGTACGCCCGTTGAGCTTGAGCGTGCCCCGAGGTGTCGCTCTCGACGAGAATGATGTCGATCGTAATCTAATGCATGTTCGTTTGTCACCCTACGCCAACTTATTTGTGAGGGATCCCCCTTGTCATGCTAGGTATATATACCATGGCATGCACACCCAGTCTTGTCCATTTTCTGTCCTTGTTTTCTCCCTCTTTCAACTAACATCCCGTTTGAATCTGCTATCCATTTGGAGCTATATTTAGTGATCCAATTACCAAACGATGCATCTGATTGATCCAATTAAATTGGGGCAACCATCAGAAAAAAATTATTAACAAAATGCAATCCTAAAAACCACAACTCCAGAGAAACATTTGCACGAAGGACTATTCCTGCTGTGCACCCGCTGAAGCATAAAATCATTCCGAGGTGCTAAGATGAAGACATGTAAACCATTGACGGTGAAATCATGTTTTCCCTTCAAAGCTGTCAAAAAAATAGTCTGGTAGGTCCCCAACGTCGCATCACATGCATTCCCCCTAATTGGATCGGTGGTAGAAGCAGTGCATTATGGGCCATAAATGCTATGACATGGCCATGTCCAAGAGGATTAGGAAAGAAATAAGTGTACTCATCCGATGATTTGATTAGGAGGATGATAACAGACCACTAAGAACTTAACAGGGAATTCATCATTACCTTCATCTACCACACCTATACAATATACATGTACATATTCTAGTGGGTGTAGCTGATATATTGGTATAAATAATTAATCCTCAGAGTAGGACAACCAATATGGAGTTCAAAGACCCTTTGCAGCTTTGTCTATGGTCAATTTCATTTAATCAACTTTAATACAAATGTATAATAACAGAAATATGAAATCCCTGTTGTGCAAGATAAATGATCAAACTGCTCTAGTACATGGATTTTCACTGATTTGATTTAAGCAACTTGAAACATTTTCATTTATAATTAACTGCTTTGACATATTTACCTACAGGCTATTTGTTTTTGGTATGGAAATCAGATATAATTTCAAAAAGTATTTCAATTAATGAATTAAAGCAATACTGAAGATAATATTGACATTGGATACATGTCAGGAAAAAAAACCCCCATAATTTTCCAGAATCTCTGAGATTTATGTAACTTACTTTTAACATGATTTCTGCATTTTACCATAAAACAAGGGGATTTCTTAAGTGTTTCTCATCCACCCACACTCAAAGTAAGAGAACTCACATTCACTAATTCTGACAAAGGTTACAGTGATACAGATATTACGTGGGCCAGCACAGATGAGATAGAAAAAATATGAGTCAAGGTTTCTTATGCTTCCAAGAATTCCTCTTCAAATACGACAAAATTTCCCCTTTTCCACTCTAAACCTCTACAATATACTTAACAACCATGGAATTCTAGATGGTAAGAGGAAAATACAATAACTCAGATGGATGAGGTATTCCTCATATTCCTGAGGTTTCCTAAAAAATAAGTTAAAATAAAAAGGACATCCGGGAAACAAGACATGTGTTTAATGTCTTCCCAAGGATGATTGTTTTTGTTTGATTCTTTATTAAACTATATTCATAATTTGCTGAAGGATGTAGATCATTATGACGATTGCACCTTGGTCTATGATAGAATAGAGTGTTGTCTGTGTATAACTACTTCTCTATTAGAAAATGGAGAAAGAGAGAGAGGGAGGGGGGGGGGAGAGAGAACCAAGGTGAGCCAAATACAGAGAGAGAATGAGAGAAAGAAAGAGAGAGAGAGAGAGAGAGAGAAACAATATACATAACTTGTATTTCTAAAATGTAAGGCAATATTATCAAAGCAGTAAGAAAACAAGAAAACAGGAGGAAAACATGCTTACAAAATGAATCAAGAAAAAAGCAGTAAAGTACAATACTTCTATTATTAGAATGCCCACTTTCTCTCACAACTTGATATTCTTACTATTAATGAGATACATTAATGTTTGTTAAAATAACTAGCATCATACCCTTAGGCTAAGTGTTCCAATGAAACTTTTTTTTCCCCACAAACATGATCAATGCATTTTACTAAACCAAATGTAAATAAAAACACAATCCTAGTCGATTGTGACGTCAAAGTCATTTCCCACTCAGAGTCGGTGACGTTTTTAATAGTTGTCTATATGGCAATAAGCTTTTCTCCCACTCCCCATCATCTCGCAAAGAAATAATGATCATCTAGCTGAGTGTGGACATTCATCATTATGGATCTGTCTGCTGCCATTATATCTGCAAACACTAAAGTCATCTTCAGGTAGCCTAATGCCTGATATGAGAAAGTAATTGAAAGAAGAGGAACAAATATGAAAGAAAAGAAAAGCATATAGTGGAGCTAGAGAGAAAGAGAGACAGGTCAAGAGACAGAGAGACAGATTGAAAAAGAAAGAGCGATGACACCAAAATACAAACATTAGCATGATTCTCCTTGCTTTTTTTTTAAAGTACAAATCTTATGTGTTGTATAGAGCAGTAACTGCCAAAATTCTGCTAACAAATTACTGAAATTTCAAGGCATTTTTTGGAAAAACATTATGCATGTTCACAAAATAACACTGATTTTCATACAATAAACCTTATCATTTTCAGGTAAGTTCTGGTTGTTGTGAAAAGATCAACGTAGTGTCCATACTCTTGTGTCTTTTGCAAGAAAGTCATAAATGAAGAAATATGGATAAAAAATGCATAAATACATGTACCTCTCAGGAATATAAAGCCTGGATCTGAGCATAGTCGAATATTCTACATGTATCCAATGCTAAGAGTGACCGAAACCAACTGCATTTATATTTGTTACAAAAGCTCATATATGAAGACCCAGACAATCTTCAACACGCTCCTGACTCTCCTGAACTTCTCTAAAACATCTCATAAAAAACCCCATCCATCACACGGCTTAATGCAAATTTGTTATATTTAGATTAAAATCTCCGGAAGGTATAAAATGTCATTGTTCCTCCCAGAGGGTTTACTTCTAGCTACCTAATAACATGGTAAAGCCTGACATGACAAAGTTTACCAATGATTACATCAATCTTTTTATCCTGTTCATATTGTAGATTTCAGCTCACAGCAGATCTATCAAAGTATCCATATCATAATTCTATTGGAAAAATTATCTCAAGTAAAAATTCATGTTTCCAGAAGACTTTGGGATTTATACTTCTCTATGACTGAGTTAATCATCATTATAATAACAGATATAATAGTACATGGAAGTTAAAATGTGAATTTAGTGTGCATATTGAAAAAGACACCAATGAAAATGAGTTAAGTAAGTAAATCAAAATGTAGACCTCTATGCCTACATGTAGCAGATACCCTACAAGAAAAGGTTGTTATTGTTTAGTTTGCTTTTTACTTCTTTCTCGTAGTGCATTAATAATACACAGATTCACCTTTACCTAAATTTCAAGGTTTTTTATCATTGAAATCTTTCTTTGCTCTGTAAAGCCATCTTCCAAGGGATACGAAGATAGGTCGAAGCACTGACAAAAAAACCCAAAAAACAAACACAAGAATCACTCAGATTGGGCCAGCCCAATTTGCTAGATTTGATTTGTAAAGCAAATTATCTACCCTTTTTCCATAAAACATGGAACATTAGCTGAATCTGGAGATTTAAGTGTAATGGGTTCTCTTCTCTCAGTGCGTGCTGACGGTTATTCCACTGAAGGGGATGGGCTGGTTTGGGAGAGAATGAATTTGCGTTCTTTGATTGGCTTCGCTCTAATTGAGTAGGCCATATCTTCTCAGCTATTAGCCTACATGTACATGTGAAGAATAAAAAATATGATTTGAGAAAAGGGGTATGTATGGTGGCTGACAAAACTAGAAGAGAGAAAAGATGACAGAGAGTGAGAGAGAGAGAGAGAGAGAGAGAGAGAGAGAGAGGGAGGGAGAATACGAGTTGGCCAATGAGACACAGAGCCCCAACTCCCGCTTTCAGAATGATCCACTTATATTTTTTCCCTTCATTTTTCTGTGACTGTGCTTACGTGCCAAAGTCAAACTTCTTAATGACTTTGTTTCAAAGCTATGACCAAATGGTTCATCAATTCCATCCATACATGGGCCTAATGAATACGTGATTGATTAAATCTACTTCAAGATTGGCTTCCATTTTTCCTCCTCCACAGAGAAAAAAAACGGCAGAAATTATGTTAAAAGCTAACCTACAAGCTACACCTATTAAAGTTGATCCTCACGCAATATTTGATGTTCAGAATTGCATTTGCAATATTGCATTACATGAATACAGAACAAGTCTACCTCACAAATAGACATTTAAGCATTTGCCGATCAATGAGACTCCACTTCAAATGAGTTTCATTCACAAATCCATGACATTAAATGCCCCCTCTTATTATGAAATATTTTGTTTTTTCCTCATAATTTTAGTGCTTTTTTTCCCCTCCGACTACTATGCTTTGAGTATAGGAAGATTTATGAATGAACAGGTAAATTGATTTCTGTGGCCTATTTGCGGTACTTACACCACGATTTCCTCCTAAAGTCTCAAAATTGCTATTTCATGGGAAATTGTTGTTTTTTAGGGTTAACAAGAAACAAATATGTCTTCTCTGAACAATGAACAGAGATATCAACATATGGCCTTGTGAAGAAGAAGAAAACACTGTTTTAAAATGTTAAAAAGGGAAGCCTGTGTATTATTCTCTCTCTTTTTGCCGTTTCTATCTATCAAAGATACTAAGTAAAAATGTAAGGTTTTTTTTTTAAATGAATATTAAAAGTGCTTGAAAAAAACTGAAAGTCTCAGGCAAAATGATAATTAGTGAGTGTACTAAAAGAGATGTCTTGTTTTAATTAAATCAACAAAAGATAAAAATAATTATCTACATTTGAAACTTTTTTGAAAAATAATCATTCAGTGTTGTGCTGTTTTCACCTCCTCATCCATAACACTTTTTATTGATGTCACACCCCAAAATTAGTTAAATAGCAACAGAAAATAATTTCCGACCTATCTGATAGCTATCTTGAAGAGAAACAAATAAAAACACCTTAAAACTTATTTTTCTCTTCAATTCCCAACCTCCTAATATCCCTAATAACATGCTCCTTGATGACATTTCAAAATCATAATCAATGCCATTGGTTTCCCAATGCCACGTATCTTCCATTTTTCCTTCAAGAATACGCTCTGTCAAATTTCCTAACCATTAGATAATCACGGTATGGTCTTTGTATTTCATGATTTCCTTCCATCTTCCAAAACAGCCAACTCCATCAACTGGGTAATAACACTGCCTCATTTTTGTTTGGGAGTTCAATTAATTGAATGATTATACGAGGCGGCTCTTAGAGATGATGAATCTAGCGCCATCAGTGTCAATTCCAGTTTGGTGGAGGTTTCGTCAAGGACGTCATCAGTCCTACATGGGAATCGTTGCTGAGAATCTAGGGCACAGGCAAACCAGGGCGCAGACGCACCTTTCAAAAATCAGCACGGGAAAACAAGTTTGTATGTGTACGTTTCTTGAATCTAGGTATATGAACATCTGCATAGAGACTAGAGTCAATCAGAATACAGTTAGCAAAATAGACTAAACCCCCTTATGACTCTTCATCAAATGTTGTATTTAATGAATGGAAGTTCAAGTTTATAGGGAATCGGACACGTCTTACATATACGACTATAATTCATCTAGTACTTAAAAACAGACTATTGCCAGATTTATATGAACCCGACATGCATGGTGCATCAATTAATAAAGCCGCCTTGGCTGTCTTTTGGGAATTAGTAGAGAGAGTGAATAATGTACGATTTCCAAACAGCACACAAGATTTCTTCACAAGTACATGTAGCAGGAATTCTGCATATCGTCTGTTGAGAGCCAGAAGGGCGTTTACTCTTTGTTAAAGTATATGAGTTAACGCCCTTCTGGCTCCAAACTGATGATACAGAATGTGCAAGCATGTTATAAGGCAATACATTTATCTATCAAAGCAGGAGATTATCATAATTCCATGAAGATACACCTAGTAATCAATCCTGAAGCAATTAACTCCTCAAGAAATTAGGGAATTCAAGACAACTCGATAAATACAAGGTTTAATGTCACACATAACCAGGAGTGCACTTATAAAAGCATAATGAAAAACTCAAACTTATTAACGGTGAACTCCTGATGTGAGCACTGAAATCATCACCAACTGTCTATTTCATATCTATAAACTCTAATTCAAACACGTTTGCCATTACAATTTCTCCTGTACTGCCAATCAAGTTTATATCTGTGTGGAAGTGTGAGGGGTGCTCATGCATGATATCAAAAGGATTACATCATCTTTCACAATTTCAACTGTCCACATGCAAGAAGATTTTTTGTTAACATCTTGAGGCTTCTTGTCCCACAGAGAAATTAACTTTCTGACCTACATTACATGTTAAAAAGGGGGTACTTGTTTTTCCAAAGGTTCGTAATTCTGAAACACAAAATTTCCCATAGTAGGGCGTTCATAATTCCAAAAAAAAAATAGGGTTCATAATTCCGAACATTTGATGCGTTACTCTGAAGGTTCCTAATTCCGAAAACGAAATAGGGTTCATAATTAAGAAAATTAAAAAGGGTTCAAAATTCCCAAGGTTCATAATTTTAAAAAATGCAGTAGAGCCCTACATAACTTTTTGGAATTACAAACCTTCCAAAATATGAACCCTTTTTCATTTTCAGAATTTTGAACCCTATTTAATTTTTAGAATTATGAACCGTCACAGTAACGATCCTTCAGAAAACATGATTTGATAACCTAATATTCTTTTTTTTTGCATGTAAAATTATACCACAAAAGGAGATAACTTATGATGTGTGATAACAGAATTGTGCCCCCTTCCCCTTTTATAAAATCCTGGACCTGCCCTGTAAATCGGCTTGGAAGCAGCTTTAAAACTCACGAATGTTCACATCTGAATGATCGAAAACTATCCAGAACTTAAAAATGCGGCATGTGATGGGTTAAATCTTAGAGAAAGCAGAGGATGCAATGCGATACTGGCAGTGATTTACAAGATTTTCACTTGGCAGCTAGACGATGATCTACAGATGATTGATTCACGTCTGTCATTGAAAACAAAGGCAGAGACACAAGAGAGTTCATCTTGCATTGAGAAAGAAGATTCTAATGAACAGAATGGTGGGACAGACTGGATGAGAGAATACAGAAGAGGAAAAGGGTAAGGGATACAGGAAGTTAAGAATGAAAAAGAAGATTTAAAGAAAGAAAAATGGAGAAGAGGGAGAGAAACAAATATTTTCTTGCATTATTTTACTGACAAACGGGGTGTGGGAGCTCAGGGAGACTCATTAAGTACTACTGAAATTGCCCTGATAAGCCTTTAAAAAGTACCCAAATTTTCCTACTTGGCAACAAATTCTTTTAGTGAAATTTAAAAAGGGCCCGTGACATACAAAATAATTTGGAGGGTTGATATATTCAAAGAATGAGTACACTAGTTTGTGACATTTCTAATTTATGCACAAGGCTTCATTCAGCAATCGCTTCTCTTCCATTACTGTATTTTGCTTGAATGAGAAATTTAAAAAAATCATCAGGAAACTGCTGCCTTAGTTCGATTCCCTAAAGTGGCATGTTGTATTTTCATGTGCTAGATTTGGTTGCCCTCAGGTAGTGAACAAGTGGTTTTGAGACACCGTGGGACAAACCATCTTGAATTTCCAAATCCTTGAATAATTGGCATCATGGCCTCCTGGGTATCAACCCTGAATATATTACTGGCATCAATTCTGAACCAATGACCCACAATAAGGCTTCCGTAACGACCCCCTCTTAAAATGTCTTCAATTTGCAATGCTTGATGACCCCCTTGGCAGTAAAAGATTCAGGGAAAAGTCAAAGACAGAGCACGAAGCCCAGAAGAAAAACTCATCAGCACTGATCAATGATTTAAAAGAGCTTGCATTAAATATACATCATCAAAGTTGACATTTGGTTATCTTAGCATAATTGATAAATGTAAAGATGCCATTGTTGATGCAATAGAAGGTGGCATATCTATTTATCATGATCAATGAACATTCCTACTTACATGCTACAACTGATACACCCAGTTATTTTTCTGACTTTATAAGGGAAAATATGATAACTGTAAATAAATAATCAATCTTACCTTTATAAATTCATGTAAATTCAATACAAGAATATGAATATCATGAATATCATGATAAATGAAAATGTATGCTTGGCAAGAGATGAGAATAATTACTTGCATTCTACTCCCCTAATGATCCATTTTTTTTTGGGGTTGCTTTTTTCATGTGAAGCCATTTTCCCATTTACATTTTTCATTTACAATCATTATTTATTTGTTGGGGGTCTATATCCATATCATGTTTAGTGAACAATATCCAAAATCCAAAGTATGGCATACTATGGCATTTGCCTATTATTACCCACGCCGATAAAATCGGCAGGGTTATGTAAAGGGTTCCGTATGTTTGTATGTTTCGGGCATCGGCTCAGATTAGCCGTGAAGTTTCATTACTTTTGCATTGTGATTGTTGATTTAGAACTCATCCTAGTTAATAATGTGGACTCTCTGGGTCTTTTACTACGGAATATCGAACATCATATTTATCAAATCTATCTGGAAAAAAAAACTAGGTAGGATTTTTTATTCACTCATTCCGCCCCTTTAAAAAGCAAAGGTAGATCTAGTTCCTTTCCGTGTGCTCTAGATCGAAAGTTGGACTAAATGTTGGCCTGGATTTAATTTCAGACCTATATGAACATACTACCTCATAACACCTGTAAAATTACACTTTGAATGATGCCTACTGACTTTATTTCTCACGGCTAATCCCCAAAATTTCCCGTATCTAGCATACAAGTAGCAACACCAGCACCAACACCGAACGTGAAATGAAAATTTCTAAATCCCTAGGGTATAGTGTTAGTGAACGGAATTTTGTACATGAAATTAAACACCGGCTGCCGAGCTCGGTTCAGCAGACAACATCTGACAAAAATTAAACACCGGCAACCGGAACTACGTCAGAAAATCAGAGGTCAACACCTAACACCGACTGATTTTTTTCTCATTTCATAGTCGGTGTTAGATCATGATTTCGCGGCAAAATAAACACTAACCACAAACACCAACACCGAGCGTGAAATCACCCAATGTAGATTTCAGTTTTGACCCCATAGTATAGTATTGCAACTACTCTGTAGCACCGCCAAGGCGTGGGTCTGCCGCCTTTGACGGCCCCTCTAGTTGTATCTATCTTACCCTCCCCCCTTTTCCCCCTCTCTCTCTCTCTCTCTCTCTCTCTCATTATATCACCTAGAAGGGTGAATGTTGAACTAGTTTTATTTGTTTACATGACACCTTAAGCCCCCCCCCCCTTGAAAAAGGCATTCATATTTTTGTATTACATTTTGTTTCCTATAAAATTGTAATGAAAGATCAGTGCAATCTTACATCACTGTGTGAAGACAGAACCTATATCTTTGAACTTGAATCTCAATTCTCTGTCACATCAAGACTTGGGTGAAATCAAGTCAAATGATCATAAATATGTGGGTGTAAAAGGATTTAAAGCTCTCAGTGCCTGACTTAAATCTAGAACCTTTCCTGAGATATAACTGGAGATGGGTGATAATTGAGCATATCCATTTCTGAGTCAATCTCAGCCTGAAGAAACACTGAAATCCAGTTTCTTGGAACCAGAATACACTAATACTACTTTACAGTTGAAGTATAGCTCAATATAAGAGGGGGGGGGGGGGGGGGGGTTAAGAACTGTGAGCATAACTGAGAGGCATAGCTTTGAAATAACCGTTTCTTACTATTTGATTGTGGTGTAACCAGGGAATTCCCTCATAAACTACACCTTCCTGAAGATATCCCAGCCTGAGATTTCTTGGGCTTTGGTTCTTTACCAGGTTAACAACAAAGCCATTGGATCCTTCTACATGTAGATGACTCTGAAATAAAATGAAGCTATTTGAGATGGAGCAAACTTGATACTATCATCCTCCTGGCTTCTAGCTTCTTCTTCATCTTCTTTTGTTTTACCTTCCTAATGCCTTCACTTATTTCTTCATTCCTTTATTCTTTCTGATCTTTTCCTAAATCTTATTCCTAGAAATGACTGTAATACTTCAAAAACATCTCCTTCTGTCCAACACGCCCTTGGGAACAAAACAGAAACACCTATCAAAAAGAAAAACTTATTTTACAAAAAGGAACCTGTGTGTGCCTCCTAACGAAAAAGCAATTTCTGCTGTACAGGGCTCTTTTATTTTTCAGGTAATTCTAAGAAGTACTACTAAAAAAATAACCATGCATTAGAACATGATATTTCCATTCAATGATGAAATTGCTGCTTTAGCATTTAATTCTGGATAAGAAGCCAAAGACTCCATCATATAAAACTACAAACACCTTTCCTTAAAGAAACATAGCAAGACAGAATGAGAGGGGAGGAAGGGAGTGAGAAATAGGGAGAGAGAGAGAGGAGGGGGAGAGAGAGAAAGAGATAGAGAAGGGAGAGAGAAAGAGATAGAGAAGGGAGAGGAGGGAGGGAGAGAGAGGGAGCATGAGAGAGAAAGAAAGGGAAGGAGGGAAAGAAAGGAAAAGAGAGAGAGGAGGGGGAAGAGAGAGAGAAAGGGAAAGAAGGTAGAGAAGAGAGTGAGGGAGGAAGAGAATGAGAGAGAGAGAGAGAGAGAGAGAGAGAGAGAGAGTCAAGCATGCTAAGCATCAGACTAAAAGCAAAATCGAGTGGCTTTTGCAATTAGACATCCACTAATGACACTGTTAATTACTCACAGGTTACTAGCCAAGCAGAGAACAAGGTCATTTCATACTTCTGATTAGTATGAGCAGCAGTAAGCCAAATGCAATCAAACATTGCTCAGTATCACCCTTCAAGAACATTATACCATATTAATGCACCACTTCATTAGAGTGGAATATTCACAGAGCTATTTCTCGGATTTTTATTTCTGTCCATAATGTACATCAATTGCATATCTGAGTACTGACTAAAAGTGTTATACAATTTCTAAAATGACCAATAACAATGAAACTATCCCAAAAGCCCCAAAGGTTACAATACAAATTTCAACAAGAAGTCTATGATAGGTTGTCCATGTCAATTGACTTTTACTTAACAGACTTGTGCTCTTTCCATATATGCAGATGGTCTAATGATTAGCAAACAAAAATGTCAATTTGTGCCCATTCTAAATATTTACCTACAGTATAGCAAAGCAGGAGAATACAAAGTAACCCCCCCCCAAAAAAAAAAAAAATTAAAAAAAATTTATAAATAAATGAATAAATAAAAAATAATAATAATAATAAAATAAAATAAAATAAAAAATAATAATAAAAAAAAAATAAATAAAAAATAACAAATAAAAAAAATAAGAAATTTTTTTTTCAGAGAACTATCAGTGTTAGATATGAACTTACAATGTCGGTTGCATAAATCACAGTGTGTCCAGCAGAAGGACTCAGACAAAAAATTTTAGGCTCATAATGAAAGGATAAAGAAATGACTTGGATCAATTATAATCCATCACCGATAAGAATTTAGATGAGGTATGGAGTGAAATGTGTGGCATAGAATGTCCAAGTTTTAAATGCATATTTCTAAAGATGTACATCTACTAGCCTTGTATCAGTTTATGCCCATCTCCCTGGCAGACAACGGAATATGTTATTGACTGGTCTCAATAAAGGCAAAAATGCAAAGATCTCTTTTTTAAAAAAGATGCTATGCAAATTTGCACTTCATATTTGTGGGTATCATAAACATTTTACAAATAAGTTTATTGAATAGAAAAAAGGGTAGATTTCTAGACAGCTAATCTGCAAATTAGGACTGTGCTTTAACCCAACGAAAAATAACCACACATATCGTGAGCAAGGTAACATTTATAAGAATTCTAATTCACAATCCTGTTACAGATATAAGAGAATCCTTGGACCTGTCTACCCATGTATCGGCTAAAAGCCGCTGTCTTTTATTTCCGGGTGAGTGCACCAATTACGATCTGCTACATCATGCAAGTGGCTGGCAAAATAGGAGTGACACTGGCATTAAACTTTGACATTAGCGTTAAAAGCTCATTTGTGTTTGCATCATTAAATGCAAGAGACTGGTTACAGGACACATGTAATTTGAACATGTCTGCAACAAGATTAATTTGTCTGCACCCCTAGTTTTAAAAGCAGATGATTTGGATAAAGTTAAAGGCTTTTCATGACATTCATTGTAGAATGCTTACAAAAGTAATTGAGATATCAATCATAAGTTAAAACTTTGTGCAATTACATTTGTTCAGATGAAGTGAAAAATGTCAACTCATGAAAATGACTTTACACAAGAATACCCTTTTTGGAAAAGAAAATGGTGGATTTACAGATTTGGGAAACTCAAATACTAAAAATGTGTTTTCCTCACCAGACGGAGTACAAAGTTCATTTTTGCTTGAAGTGGTATTGTTAAAGTTCTTTTCAATCTTTTGACATCATCCTATCTTGTCCCAGACACGTCTCATTTCCGGTCTCCCTGATCATTGTAATCACCCCTACCAGCCCTCCAGCAGTCCCTCTCTGCAAACTAAAAAATTCAGCTCCCAATTTGAACCAGAGCGACAGAGCAAACTCGTAAAATTGGTGAGATATCGTCGATAAACATCGCATTAACAGCGCAGGAAAATGTCAGGATGTGTGGCGTTGGACTGAGTCAACCCTTCTGTGTGTCTTCCTCGTTGTAATGATCAAGCAGCCTCTCGATCAGGGTAATGTCAGGTACACGCTACACCCTGCCACAGCTTCATTAAGGTCCTGGTGGCAGATGGAGTTCCATGTTTGCTGAAAGAAGTACCAGTATGCTAAGGATGTTCTCCTCACTAGATTGACTCTTAATGGAAGACGAGAAAAGCTGGAAAAGTTTGATAAGGAATAAGCGATGATTCCCATACAGAGGACGGATTCTCAATTTCATAGGGTGCATCCAGCCATTGATGGGGCACTGGTCTTAGCAGATTACCGAAATACTTTACGTACCTACTTTACTTTAAAGTGATTGATTAACTTTGTGAAAAATTGTAAAATCAGCTCAAATGCCAGTGAATTGTGTGCAGTCCTCTAACTACATATATAATTAAGAATATGTGAAAGTATGAGAGAAAATGGAACCCGTTTATTATCCTAAAAAAGAGAAAATCGCGATCAATCGCTAGCGCAAGTCGCTCGGCTTCTTCGCTGCGCTGCAGTCACAAAAACCAAGCACCGGCGCTTGGCGATTTCAGAGCGGGTTTCCAGCCCGTACGGTATTCTGTGATAGAGCGAGGTATGCCAACCGTAAGAGTTCTTTAGGGTTCAGTGGTACTCTATCCTGACATCAATGTTCAATCGTAAATATCTTGATATATAAACGACCGATCAGCTTATAAAACTCAGGCGATTCCTGTCTGAGCTAAAGGTTTGCAATTATGATTACAGCATTAGCTGGAACAGTGATTTTTTTTTTCAATCCTGGGCAAAGTTAATCAATGCCTTTAATCCAACGATGTTTGTAGGACTAATCCTGTTCATCGATCATATGGAATAAATACAACTGCTCCACGCTATCAGTTTCAAGTAGTGTGACATAGAGAAGGTGTGGTTCATATAGACAATTTAGAATTGTACATAGATCTATATGCTCATAACAAAAATTAATTTCCATAAAGTGTTACCAAGCAAGACACAAGACTAACAGTTAATCAAAGTCATACACAAAAGCAGCATTCTTCCAGTGTCTATCGAGCTGATTGTTCAAAGAGTTCACTAAAGGTGCTGATACCACCTCCTTCGGCAAATTGTTCCAGGTACTAATTTACTTGAAAGTAGTACCAGTGTGCTAAGGATGTTCTCACTAGATTGACTAATAATGGAAGACGAGAAAAGCTGGCAAAGTTTGATAAGGAATAAGCGATGATTCCCATACAGAGGACAGATTCTCAGTTTCATAGGGTGCGTCCATGCATTGATGGGGCACTGGTCTTAGTAGATTGATGAAATGCAAGATAACCAGTCCATTAGTGATGGAAGGGTGTGGGAAATGGTCATATTTTCTTTTGATACTGTGTTCACTGTATCTCCCCCCCCCCCTTCCCTCGGTAGCTACGTCACTGCAGATGAAGTTGTACATAAGAACATTTGCAGCACACAGTATAAAGTCTAGCCTGACTATACCATGGATGTGGACCCTACTACAAACAGACCAATAATATGGGACCTGGCCAATATTTGCCAAAGTAATACTGAAGGAAGACAAAGAGCATAATCTGAAGAAATGAAATAATACCACATTGAAAATATTCACAATGAATGTTGCCAGATCTGTTTTGCTAATTCTCAAATCAATTTTTTTTTTACTTGTAAAGAAATCTAATATGAATCAGCCCCTGAAAATGTTCAAGTAAACACCTTTGTGTATTAATACAATCTTATCATTGTACAAAGGGGAACATTATTTGCTCTTCATCATAATTATCCTTTCTTAATTCAACAACTTAAGTAGTTATAACCACAGAGTTTGCTGTGCATGTTTTGAATAAATCACGCCTAGCCACAAGAACTCATTGTATGGTAATGAGCATATCCCAGTATGAGCAAAATATTGACAGACTTTAAGACTAGCCTCATTGTAAACATTTTCAAGTTGAAGTTTCCATACAGTCAAATGAGAGGCTGAACAGGGACATAACTTTGGCTCAGTAGGTGCACTCCATAATACTTGGTTTAATTCATTAATAACACTGCTTTAAAAAAATATTACCAACGGGGGGGGATAGAATACAAGATAAGCACGATGAAATGGTGGAAATGATTTAGTAGAAGTAGTATGAAAAGAAGAAGTAGTCCATAGATAGAGTTACATACAGTCAAACCTGCTTTAGTGACTACATGTCTATAAAGACCATGATTTACGTTTTCCTTGAAAAGTGTTTCTTATTGAAACATATCTTATCAAAAGGGACCTGTACATTAAGACCACCTGCTAATAAAAATCTCTTTTTTTCATCTCCCTTGAGGGTACTTTAGTCTGCATCTCCAAATAAGAATAACCTGAATGCAAGCATGTGTGCCATCATTCCCACCTGAGCATGAAATGGATTTTCCTTTCTGCCTAGGATCTTGGCCTGCTCAATAAATAATTCAAACTAACTTCTCACAGGATGCCCATTGATTTGTAACCATCCTCCAGGAATTTGGAATGGAATGAAATACCCCCCAAAACATGAATGAATTGAAACTTTCTCCCACCTCACCAAAGGACATATTTTGTCTAGCTTTCCTCCATTTTTCATTGCACTCGAGAAAGAAATCCCACCCGACCCATCAATACAGTATATCGGAATTTCTTCTTTTCTTAAAAAAAACAGGTTATGCATTGATTGTATCCATGTAATGCATCTTTCAATCTTATCTTTCCTCTCTTGAGGAATAGATAGAATCCATTTCCATTTCAATGCATTTGGAATTAAGTGCAATTGCTCTTATAAACCTTTGCGTAGTTTGAGAGAAATGGCTAGTTGCAAAAGTTTGAGATTGTAGTAATCTCATCTAGTAATACTGTAAACATGGAATATTTCGCGGTGTGGAAATTTTCACCCATTTTGCACGGCATGAAATTTGCGCGAAAATAACACGCAAAATGTTTTTGTTTATGTATTCTTTTGCCCTTGAGTCTAGCGCGTGGGCGAAATTAAAAACATGTGAAATTCACCTTACTTGGCCGAGTGCGAAAAATTAATCACGTGAAAATTTTGACTCAGTCTTTTGTGGATAAGTACTTGTTGTAGGCATATATTATAAGGGTGGCATTTTATTTTGAATCTTCTAAAAACTTATTTTAAAAAAAAAATTGTTTAATATTTGAAAGACAGAAACATAGGAAGACATGGATGCTTAGTAGATTAAGTAGGACAATAGGGCCACTCACACAGATCAATTATTGAAACTAAAAAATTGATTTTGAAGCTATGATCAGGCTCTCACCTTTTTCGTCACATGAGAAAATTAGAATTATCACTATATAATTCAAGAGATTCAGATCACGATTGATTCAAATCTCACTTTTTTCCTTGAGGATGGACTGAGTGATTCCCTGCTGATCTTTGGCTACCCTGGGATAATTATGGTCACGTGGGTTTACTACCCTACGAGTTAGATTGAGACTAAAGCCTGGGACACATTTGACACTGGCCCCATGGAAGAACACACTGGCCCCATGGAAGAACACACTGGCTCAATGGAAGAACACACTGGCCCCATGGAAGAACACACTGGCCCCATGGAAGAACACACTAGCCCCCATGGAAGAACACACTAGCCCCCATGGAAGAACAGCAACAACAATTATAGTTGCTGCTGATAATGGGTTACCAGCCTACTTCTTTGTAATATAGTTTCTGCTTTGTATATGTATTATTTAAATGTTGATTTATATGGAAGTAAAAACAATCAACAAATAACTAATAAGGATAACGAAAAAAGATTTTCAGTGAAAGGTGCAGCCTATTATATATGGTGTGTACATGTGAGTATGCTAGAATCTATTAATAGTAGGGCAGCTCCATAAATAGGATGTACCTTTAATGAAAAATCTTGTTATTATGAGCAGACAAATGTGACTTAGCAAAAGAGAAAAAAAATTGATGCATGGAGCCACATCTTGGGATTACGAAGGGTTTAATTAGAATCTCTTTATACAGGCCTTCAGAGGAAAGATTGGTGTCAATTGCCTGTTCAATTCACACATGACAATTTATTCCTTAAATAAGGCTTCACACATGATAATTTGCTCATGAAATAATTCTTGATACAGATGGATGAAAAAAATGGAAAACGATGCTAAGAAGAATGCAGCAACGATGAGGGATGGAGGGAAAGAGAGAGAGAGAGAGAGAGAAGGATTGGAAGGAGTAGGTGGAAGGAGTAGGTTGAGGGAGGGAGGGAGGGAGGGAGGGAGGGAGGGAGGGAGGGAGGGAGGGAGGGAGGGAGGGAGCAGGAAGAGAGAGGAAAGAGTAGCATTAAAGAAACAACATCAGAGAAAAAAAATCATTGGGTATGCAAGCTTGTGTAAAAAAATCAATCTTTTAAATTGCCAAGATGCAAAGAGAGAAAAAATATCACTGTCTGACTGATGACACCTTTTGAGAAGAACTATAAAAGTGATCACCTGGGAAATGGACATGAAAGTGCATTTTGGATAATAATAGAGAAACATGAAGTAGACTGCATGCAAAACATATAGACTTATAGAATCATGACAACTGTGTAAAGTGTAATTTACATTTATCAAATCACACAATCCATATTTTAGCTAATAATATCAGCCAAAAGAAGACAATCCATCAATATCTGTTATGACTTTTCATATAAATCTCAAATTAAATACAACCAGTTATAGACACCATAAATTGGTGACTGACAATCTGGCTTAAGATTAAGTCCTCACAATATTGAAGGACATTGCCTAGTACAAGCTGATAATACTTAGGTAAAAAGTAGGGTGACTTGTAAGAATCATAAAAACATGACTTCTAAAATGACTTCTGATCTCTTAAATTTGACTTTTCTGCTTATTTCTCCTCCCCTTGCTTGTTACAATTCTTTCGTCGGCTCTTCTTAAAAAGTAAAAAGTGGGGCCTGCGCTCAATAACTAGCTTCTGAAGGTCCAAAGATTTGTGACTGCAATGTAGACTACTCAATGACCAAACAGTAGCCACTCTACTGACCATCTATCAAGCTTCCATCAAATATTACTATTCAACCTATCATAATTAAACTTAGAGATATGATCACCAGTCACGTCACACAGCTGCTGAGTGACATAATCCACTTTAATTACTCCCCATCAAAATTAAAAGTAATCACACCATTCTCTCTGTCCATTTCCATTTTTCTTTTTTGATGGAAGATGGGTTTTTTATTGCTGCCATTTAGACAAGTCAACAAAGGACTCTCTCTAGAGGTGTAATAATTCAGGGAGAAAGTCCTTTGTATGGTGCTGACCTTCTATTTTGTTCTTCATTTAAGAATCATACTGGCAGGTTGGCTTGCGGACTATCTAGGTTTTTATCGTGCTTTTCAGCCACCCATGTAATGCCATTTCCAGACTTGCTTTTGTTCCACGTTCATACCAGTCTTATTCCTAGACTGCCAACTGTAGTAGGCTAAACGTGTATCATGGTATATGATAGTACATAGGGACATGGTACAGACAGTTGGGTTTGTGGATTATATGCCTTTCTATCTCCCCAATAACTAAAATATGTGTCAAAGATATGTTCCTCTTTTAGGAGATGGGGTGACTAATTTACTATCATAAAGTTGATATTCATCACCGCCATATTGACACAAAGTGTTGATTAATCTGAACTCATGTTGAAAAAAAAGAAACAACATGATAAGTTTAAGTTAATTCTTTCAAAACATTTCTTTTTGTTGAAATCAAGTTAGTCTAAAATTGTCGTACCACTGTAATGCCAATATCTTTTGCTTTGTTCCTCGGAAATTCATGTTTCAACACAATTAAAGGAGAATTAACCCCAGAATATAAATGTACTTATGTTCAAAGGTGCAATATATTCTTAATCATTGGCCTGTATCACTTTAGAAATAAATCATCATAAAAGGGTTTAAATCAAGCCATTCTAGCACACGGTATCATCTGCTAACACTTTACATGGGGGATGCCATTTTCTTGATGATATGGAGTTGTACATGAACCATTGGAAACCGTTCCAGTCAGGAAGATATTTTTAATCCTAGAGCTAAATTGCTTCTCTTCATTACAAAAAATCCCCATATATGATGGAAAATATATCACAGGTGTATACATATTTTCTAAAATGTGAAATTTATAGATTTCTTTTTAAATTCTCTGGTTCTGCTAAACAGAAATCTATTTCTTGGGCTTGCCTGGCAGAGCAGAACATAATTTATACAACACGTATTCTGACTATTGAAGTCCATTATCTCAAAGCAGGTGAATGCATAGTTTGTCACTATTGATGCTCGGGAAAGTTATCATCCATAAATTAGAATTAATTCTCCGTCGCGTACGTCATAGTATCAAGAAAATAGATTTCTATTTAGTAAAATAGTAATTTTCAATGAAATATAAAACACATTTTCGTTTTTAGAATATAGGTATATATTTGTTAAATATTTTAAATCTCAAATGGGATTTTGTATCAGGAAGAAAGACAATTTGGCATTCAGACTAAAAATATCTTTATGTACACATTAAGAAAGTGGCAGCCCCCAGGTACATTGTATCTCTAGCAGGCGACAAATTTTGCTGAGAAAATCTTGATTTATACCCATCTCGTATATTTTAATGCAAAACTATGTAGGACAAAAAGAAGGATTAGATTACATATTTGAATATAAGCACATTTATATTTTTGAGGTTAATTCCCCTTTAATGCATTAAATCCAGGTATTTACTAACATGGAATCATAGCCAAAGCTCCATGATATTACACAGCCAATGTGTAGAACAGACTTTCTTTGGTCATTTAATGTGAATATTAAGTCAAGAAGAATATGTGCAAAAAATGCAGAAGAGGTGTGGTTTGCACATTGCAAATCAGGGTTCAGGGAACAAGCCTACGATGCAAGTTAACAGGTTACTGGCCGAGCATTCCCCCAATGCACAGCTGTGAGCCCCTCTCTCACTCCTTGGAAGCACAACATCTGGACCCGTCTCTCTGAACCCGGGATACTCATACAAACATCACTCATCAAGACCAATAGAGAACCAAGCCAAGCCCATCATCATCCAATCATCATCATCTTCATCATCATCCCCTTCGGACTATGGTTACAGACCGGGGCAACTTTCATCTTACCCACAATATGCCATCATAATTTCAATACCATGGAATACAGAATTTATTTTTTCCATGGAGTCTGTCCTCTGTATCCTACCCTAATCTCAACTCCATCATATTTTGTGGGGTTTTTCTGCTTTGTGGCCATGAACCACTACTATTTTGTTCATACAATATTTGGCAAGATAAATATATTTATGGAATTATCATTGGTCAGGAAGTTGTAAATTGCAGAAAAGCTGATGACAGTTGTTAAAATTCAATATGTTACATGAGAACATAGAGTAGAAATTATATTCTGTTTTTTTTAAATAGTCACTGTGAAAGTACTATTTTATACTATCAAGAGTTATGTTAGAATATGCATCATATTTCAAAACAAATCATTTCCAGGGATGATTTTCATTGATCTGTTCTTGAATCACAGATCATTTAAAGGAACAAACATTATATACACTGGGTAGCACAATCACCATACATGTTTTTGTTTTTTCTGTCTATTCATTAAAACAATGAACTTTTGGGATGCCATTCTGATGCCCTTCACATTCTCTGTGCCTGAAATTCAAAATGAATAAATATTTAGAGAAGAGTATTTTCAAACAAATTTAGAGAAGATGTCCAATTTTAATTTTCCAGCATTATTTATTCTATGTTTTTTTATTAGATTGATATCATCCAATAAAATCTAGGGATTCAAACTTTGTGTACTAGCTGGGAGTGAAAGAGGGGAGAGTGCTATAAAGAAATGAAGGGGTGTACAGGATTGGACAAAGTGAAATCTATGGTTTGTTGGGGGGGGGGGGTGCTTGGAGATGAAAGGATTTTTAGGACTGGACAATGAGAAACCTATAACTAAGCGATAGGGTAAGCAGTCAGGAAGGATCTTAGGACAGCAACTTTCTCAGACCAGTCTCCCTCCCTGAGGACATCGGCTGCATAACAGAAGAAACCTTTCTTGGGAATTCCAGATTGACCCTTATCATAAACACAATATGTCCACTTAATTTCAGTTCTATCGGGAAATCTTTCTTCTGGTAACAATTGTAAAGATTCATGAGGAGTGGGAGAAGAATACCTATCTATCTTTGAAGTTTCATACTTGTCTTGGGTTAACTTAAAAGAGCACTGTCTCCAAAAGATAATGTGGTTATTCAATCAGGCCCAATATGAAATTCACATCAATCGCCCTCATTTTTAGCGTGCTTGGTGGCGAGCTTGACCCCTGTGACACAAGGTCAACCCTTCATTGTGTTCTATTCAGAAATGTGTGTACATTTAATGTCAAAGAGCCTGTCACACTTCGCTCTTGTCATTGCACGCAGGGAGAACTATAGTGCCCAATAATAAGAACGTGCATTATGCACAACACATGCGTGCATCCCCTCCCCTCTACAGGTCTACTACAAAATGAGGTAAACCCATCAGAAAATAGGCATCAACAAGGGCAAAAAATAGTCAAATGTTTTGCAGTATGAAGATGTAGAGGAAATAATTATTAAACTGGTCAGACATGAAATCTACTTCATCCAAACCCTACACTTTTTATTCCATTCAATGAAAAAATTAAATTCCCTTTAGTGAAATGCTATAGACATTTTTTCCTTCAGCACCTGTAACTTTTATACATTCATTATATCTTTACACTGTAAAATCATTCATATGATTGGTTACTATAAATATTACAATATGTCATCTAGTTTTCGCAAATTTCTTCTCAAATCTGAACAGTATAAAGTGTAATTTGTCACAACAAGGTGAAAAAGTACAATGCCTTCTTTACCCTAGTAAGATTCACTTTCCCCATTTCAATAAAATGTCATTTTTCAACATTCTAATTCTTAACATGATCAATGATAATGGTATTGTAATGATTGTTTTCTCTGTTATACGTCACAACATTCTCTATCCATGATATCCAGACAAATTAAGTTCATCAGCGTCAAAATTTTTGGCACCTCGAAATAATGGAGTGTTTGACAGAGCTCCACAATGATGCTTCCCTTTGATTAAACCAGATTCTACTTTTAATTTACTCAGAACTGTTTACCAAAATGACAATCATGTCAAGTCTACCACTGTACTATCTGTGGATTGGAATAGCTAATTTTGCCACAAATCAGGCTATAAATTGACTGGCTTTTGTCACTGGCCTAAATTTCAATGATGAGCTCACTGTTACCCTTTCAAAATGGATCATATTAATTAAGTATCATTCATGCACGACATTTGTTAAAAGCCTACTTTTACAATTGACCACATTGCTTTAATCATACATGTGACGGAGCTTTATGACTCAGCTTCTTTATGCATTCATAAAACAACATACCTAGCTCACTAGAATCTGATAGCCGAGTCACCTAGCACAAAATATTCATGCGAGTAAAAATAGAACCATGAATTGCTAAAAATATCAAATGATCTTTACTTTGTAAATAACCATATACTGTGTATTATACAAATAAATATGAAGCCTATTTCACAAGTTTGCAACCAAAATTAAGTCAGACAAGCCTGTTCATGTATATACTAGCTTGTCAACAAATTTAGCTTCCCCCCCCCCCAAAAAAAAAAGAATCAGAAAAACTATTCCATCCTCAGTTAATTTGCCCCTGGTTTGAAATGATTTTGGAAATCAAAATATATATTAAATTTATAAACATTTTATGCAATGATCTTTCTGTAGATAAAAAAGCAATACTTTTTTTCTACTTTTTTTCTACAAATCTCTCCTTTCCGTCCCAAAGGGAAGTATTGACTATATAGCATACGTATATTGATTGTACAGTCCTGAATTCATTATATCACCTTTTTTTTTTACAAAATAGGGGCAAACAGAGGAGCCACATGTTCTACTTCCAATTTGCATTTAACCTCTCCCTGAAACAGGCTTGCATACTGATCAAAGATGGGGCCTGATTCCTTGAGGTACGGAAGAAACAGATGAGCTCTAACTTAACTCATATCACTTTTCCTTGCTGCAACCCCCCCCCCCCCTCTCTCTTTCTATCTTCCTAAATCTTCATACACTTTATCCACACTACTTGATGCAGATCAAGCTTCTTGTGGCTGCACTGCATTTTCCCCCTCTTTCTGGTAAGCTCTGTTTCTGTCTGTCTGTCTGTCTGTCGACTGTGGGTGTGTGTGTGTGTTTCTCTCTCTCTGCCTTTCTGACTACAAATCTCTTTCTCTGCCTTTCTGACTACAAATCTCTTTCTCTCTCTCTCTCTCTCTCTCTCTCTCACATCATCGCAATCTTGAGCCAAAGGTAGTCAACAATCAGTGGCGTCTATAGTGCAGCTTCATGTTTGTGCAACCAGTCTGAGTTCTCTCATCCTTGCACTTCATGCATGCTGTATAGTATTGCTTTTTCTGTACTTTGTGGCAGTTTCACTGACAAAATTGATTATGGGAGGGGGAAAAGGGAGGCATAGCCGAATACGGGGGAAGGGGGGGGGGGGAATAGTGACACTAAATTTTCCTAGAATTACAGTTCAGGAATTTTAGGAGTTGGTGGATAAATGTGACAAGTTTTGACAGCCTTGAATTCAGAATTTGACTACATTTCATGGAAATCTGAATAATTAATCAACCTTCAATGCGCTAGAACTTTTCACATACACTGAAAGATAATGTTTGATATACCTATTAAAATTTGAAAATTGACTAAAGAATTGTTCTGCGAATCGATATCTTGAACATTTCTTTTCCTACTAGATGCTACAGTTCACCTTACATTGTCAACGAACTATCGGTATTCCGAGACTAACTGCAAGCGGGAAAGCCTGGACACGGAAATCGATACACAAAAATGGTCTTTCTAGAAGATTGTCAAACAGAGCTGTTTGCAATGGAGATCAATACATTCAATAATTACCATGCTTGTGGCAACCATGTGCTGCATGCTAATTGCGATGAATGTGTGAACTTATGATCTAAAGTGATGACCCTTTATTGAATTCTTTAGGTTCACTGTGCGAAACGGGAGAGGAAATTAAGAGACAGACTCAGAGATGAGAAGAGAGAGAGAGAAAGAGAAAAATTGAGAGAATATTGTTTTCTAATATAAAACAGAAAATGACAGGAAGGAGGAAGAGCTTGAGAGAGGAGATAAGGGGAAAGGGAGAGAAAAGGGGGAGAGTGAGATAGGAGAAAAGGAGAGAAAGAGAAAGTGATATATAGAGAGAGAAAAAGAGAGAGAGGGGGGTGGGGGAGGGAGGAGAGAGCACATGCTAGTGACTATACTTGATGACATATCTTCATTCCCGTGAATGTAGGCTATTCTGAGATTACAATTTTATTGAAAATTTTTCCAAAACAAGCCACTGAAAAGCAAACCAAAATGTACTGTAACACTATTTGCACACCTTCCCCCTTCTAAATATCACGAAAAATAACAATACCAATTTTGATGCTTTTTTCCATTGAATCAATACTGTAAGATTAATATGCATATGACAAATAGTCAAAACTATTGATTTAAAAAGCTATTTCCCTCATTTTCCCTATTCTCAAAGGGAGATTCCCTTTATACTATTAACTTAATACCAAAATCAATGAAAAACTAATGAAAAGTTATAATGCAGAAAATCACTAATATTGAGATGACTTGTTTTTATGTCAGTCCAATACAAATGATAAAGTAATGAATGTTCAAGGTAATGCCTGAGGTCAAAAGGAGATTTTAATACACTAGATTAACAATATCAAAGTTCTTTTCACCACATCAGAGTTTAATAAATTAATATTTTGTAAAAAATCCTGATAACCGTTGACTAAAAATAATGGAATACAAACAATGTCTGTTGCTTACATTGTATGTAATTCATAGTAAAATTTGTTACATTTTTCTTGAAAGCCTAAAAACGTTGACAACTTTACATGTATAATGCTTGGATTTAGAAATATTTTTCAGAAAACCGATGAAACTATACAGGACGCACTACCTTTATTCTCATGGGCTGTGTCATTAATTAACTGGTGATGATGTTGTGATTTAGTGCCCCTGGCACCAAACCACAAATGACTCCTAAATGTTTCGCTGGCTGCCAGACAATCGGCACGACGCAGTTGCGAGAAATTCAATGAGACGATCATTGTTGCAGAATCCGCGTGTTTAGACGTGATGAGCGTTATTTATCCTTGCAAATTAGCTCATCGGTGACAGCATTGCTGTCCCGATTTCAAATACAGAAAGATGGGTTTCATGCAGACAGATCAAGGGATAAACACAAGTGTCTCTTTTGATGAAATAGGAGCTGCTGGTACTCTTACATGTTTGGAAACAGATCTGTAGAACAGATCTTGAAGCTACATTTGGCAGCAATGCTTCAAGTTTGATCGGATAAATCCTGGCTTTTACAACCTTTCTACGCTGTGAATTTTACGTAACAGTGCATGGTGTTAACTCATATCCATTAAAGAGAAAACTATTTATGTAGTGGCTTCCACTTTTTGAAAGAAGTACATTTCCAGTTATACATCACTAATCAAAGCATTTTACAGGACAGTGTAATGTCTTATACAATGCACCAAACATCCTCTATTAGTGCCTCACATCTTGACAGTTTAAAATTTCATTTCATTTGTAAATTTCATTTCATTTTAGCTATCCTAAAGAGGAAGGAAACATCATGAGGGTTTTCATTTCCTCACAGATTTTCACCATTAAATCAATTCCAATCATACTTGCATTATTACGCACTTGACCTTCATTTAAAACCATGACTGTTCTTGCCGATATTTTCCAAATTCATCTTCAGGAATCCATTTGAATGCTAGAATTTGAAGTACTACTACGTGATCTGCAGTAAGTACCGTTACCTAGGATTGATTCATCGCACACTTCATTTCCATTTTTCCAGAAGTATTGGAAGAGAATATTATATGAGTAGTACATCCCCCTCAAGCTTTCCATACTAGTATAATCAATTTGAAAAGTTTCATCTTACTAGAAATATGACTCTATTTGCAGAATATTGCTGCATGCAAATCTCAAACATTCACTTATCTGTTACTCTCCATTTCTGCTTATTTCTACCTTAAAAAGCTAGTATTAGGGTACTTTTCTTGGAAGTCTGAATCAAAATTTTCTTCATAAAAATATTGGAATCACATCTTCCTTCAGGGATCATTTTCTCTAAAATGGTTATGTGCACTAAAATCAGATTACTGTACAAAGCCAATGGCAACATGCATTGCCTGTTACTATTAGCTACACAAAATTAGTTCACTACTAGCTACACAAAATTAGTTCAATGACCAATGACAGAACCATGGATCTAAAATTAAAAGGGAGTACAGTGATGTTATGTAAGCCATAATTAGGTTCAATTCAGTGACTTCTAAAGGTGTTTGAAGGAAGATTGAACACAATCAGCAACCACTATCTGATATCAATCATGATGAGTTGAATGTTTATCCTCCTCTTAGCTCTCTTTCTCATGCATTTTATTTTCAGGTTTATTTTTACATTTATTGCATTCCCTTTCTTTCAACAAGATTATTTATCTGTCTGTCTGTCTGTCTGTCTCTCTGTCTCTCTCTCTCTCTCTCTCTCTCTCTCATCATCATTTTTCTTTCAGTAAATTCATGGTAACAGCACCCAGTTACCGATTTCACCTCTAATGAGTAAAAAGTAAATGACTTGACTCACCTGAGTGGCAGAACAAAATGTGATGAGACCATGACCAAGCATGAGGGAAGATAAAAGAGAAAAGAAAAACAGGAAAATCTGAGTAAATTATCAGCATACTGTTGTATTACAATGTGACTAGAAATTCATATTCTCAAGCTCAATACTTTACAGAACACTAATTCTGATATGAGCAGATATTTTTCATTTCACAAATGTAGTCATTATCATCAATCTCCATTATCAATGTCATTAATCTAGACTACAAGCTATGCATGTACTCAAGCTTTACAAAGTGTAGCAGCAAATGCATTATTACCATAATCAACACAATTATATCCATTGTAGACAGCTCCATATACCACATGATCACAAGCATCACTACCATCAGTATTAACAAAACCACCACCACCACCACTACCACTCCTACCACTCCTACCAACACAGAAACCACCACTACTACTAACACTACCACTCCTACCACAACCACTTCTACCACAAACACCACCACTACTACCATTCCTACCACAACCACACAAAAACAACCACCACCACCACCACTACCTACACTACCACCACAAAAACCACCACCAACACTACTAAGACTACCGCTCCTACCACCACATCCACAACAAAAACAACCACCACCAACACCACCACTACTACCACTCCTACAACCACCACCACAAAAACCACCACCACCACCATCTTCATCTCCATCATCACCATCAACAATGCCATCACCACCACCACCATCATCCTCATCATCATCACCATCTCCATCATCATTACCAACAATACCAACATCACAACACCATCATGACAATCTTCAGCAACATGACAATCTTCAGCAACATCACAAAAAGCACAATTATCTGTGTTATCACCATAATATTTTTATGAGTATTAATGTCTGTCTCCATCCATGACAACAATGTCCTTTCTTACTTTTGTTTGATAATCAATGACCCAATATATGTAAGTATCATTTAGCCTCTCAAAGCAATCTACAATTAGTCACTCACTTATAATTAAAAATTGATGCTTCCGTTCTACCTTTTCCTCTCTCCGCATTCCTTGTCCACATCTAACTCTTTCTACATCGACACAGTCCTCCTCCCCCTCTCTCTCTCTCTCTCTCTCTCTACTACATCTCCCTTTGTCTCTCTCTCTCTCTCTCTTTCTCTATGTTTACCTCTCTCTTTCGATACTCATCCCGTCATAACTACTGCAAACACCTACCTACCAAATTTTCTTGCATCATACTCCATATTATTCATTCAACTGATGCAATCTCTATGGTATTTGCATATGGAAGCTTCCTTAGCAACCCACCCACACTCTCATATCTCAAATAATATCACTAGCTCTGTGCATAGGAGGAACTAGCATCACCTTTCAAACATGTATCAAATCTGCATCTACCGACACTCCAAAAGCCCTCTCATCCTACATCAAGTGCATTTTGATGCAATAGGTTTAATATTCATCATCAAATCTAGCAAAATCTGGACAAAAAACCTCCAATGCTCCACAGAATGCTTGCAAAACACAGACTCTTTTCCGATTGAACATGGTCATGCCGATTGTCATAAACCACTTCCTTAGTTACTGGCTGAAGGTGCATAGCTAAAGAGCCCATTGCATTGCTTACGTCATCCTACTGTCATAGGGTCTCCATATTTCATGGTTCAGCTAGATCTATTGTCTCAGTATTAACGCTTACGTGCTATCCCACCAGATTCGTTCACGTGAGTGGATGAACAAATCATTGATGGCATCTTAATCGTTTATGGGATAAAAATGGCCATACATGACTTGAAATTTCTCTACAATGGTTTTCGCTATCGTAAAGGTTAACACCTGCTGTGGCCAGCAGTGTACACAATACTTTCCTTGTTTTCAATAGCTCTTTCGGGATTAACGGTAGTAGATGTGAAATTGTCTTGTGATCATTTTTTAGGATTTCTTTGTTTTGACCACAGCTCTTTTTGAATTTTTAAGAGCTCTTTTTTCTTTTTCTTTTTTTTCTGGGGGGGGGGGGGGTGTAAGATAGGGAACATGAAAAAATTTATCTGAAATATAAATGACTTGGAATTATGATTGACATAGGTATTGAATCCTATACTGTATCAGCACTACAATTCTGTCAATGTATTTTCAAGATGAAAATTATAATTAATATTTATATACCACACTTCCAATGTACAATGTGCTTCTATACTGCTGGCTCTGATGGGGCAGAAATAACCCCCCAGAGACTACGCATCTCGCTCTAAACAAGATTTTATCTTCCATGAATACTCCCCGAAGATCACCAATCCCCGTATCACTTTCCGCGACGATGACGTTGACTCAGCTCAGTGGTTGTTCTGTTCTCATCACCATTTCAAAACTCCCATTTGAAGGTGCACCCGAGTGATTCAGAGTAAAAATTCAACCTTGGACATTGGCTTCTTACAAGAAAATCTGTTTGTTTGTTGGTCTGTTCTGGGAAATTTCTGCACGTCATACCCTATACTTCATTGGCTATATGATACTAATGCGTTTGGGGTAATTTGGAGTAATCCCCCCCCCCCCTTTTTAAATTCCTAGAAGGCTACAGTAGTATTACCTGTATGTGGGTTCATCTTCTTAATATTTTGTCAGCCTTGAGCTCATGAATATTGTCTCTGCTCCTCTTGCTTTTCATATTTGTAATAATACAATAGGTAATAGCTTCCCAACGTGCTCATGGAAACAAGAAATTTGAAAACTTTCTTAAGACCAGCTAGCAGACACCGGTGTAAGAACCAGTTTATTTTCACCAAATTTATCTGAAATTATCAGTATAATTTACATTTCTCTAGATTCTTTCTGATCCTTCTTCACATTGCACATCCCAGCAGTAATCAGTACACAAAAATACAATAAAAACATTTTTTTTAATGCTCCAAAAAACATTGGCCAGAACAAATGACATTAAAAAATAATTAAAGTGACCTAAAGTATGCTACTACAAATGTAAGACTTCATGCTAGCTTCTCTAACAAATAAAAGCTTTCATATTTTCTCTTTTCCCAAGACAAAGCTGCTGAAAATAATTTCCGTAGTGGCAATTGCTTGAAAATACTGTGGTTGTTTCATTTTATGAAGATAAGTATAACTCATACTCAAATTATATACTGGAAACCTGAAAAACCACTAATTTCCTGTGATGCAAATTTCCATTGACCATGTAAGAACCATATCCAAACTTATTACAGCTCGCTAAGTTGAGGGGTCATTTCCGTAAAGTTAATTAGAAGCTACTTACAAATTCACTTCATAAATTCAATTTCAACTTCTCCCCATCCCCCATTTACCATTCACAATTTTTCAGTACATCCTCAAAAATTGAGTTATAAATTACATACACGTAAAATTAGATTCTTTGTAGAATTATCTTCGATTTAGTTTGCATAATCCAATGAACCTCGCTTCCTCTGCACGACACATTTCTTAATGAATTTGAGAGAAATGAAAGCAGGGAGAGGAAAGGCAAAAGTGCAAGCCGTATTGCCCTGAAAACTTACAGGAGTCTGCCCGGTTCCTATCTCAATTTATTCATTTCCAATCAAACAACTTCAACTAATTATGACTAAGCAAATCAGCATCTGCATGGACACTCATCCACAATAGGACAATTTCTCTAATTTGGAATGGAATCTTCTTTCTGCGATGCTACGCTTCTGTCTTGCTCTCCCTCTCTGCAGGACTTGATTGCAGGCAAGAAATTGAGCCAGGCTGGGAAGATTGTGGAAGACGTTCCATCCTTTAATATTCTTGGTTAAAAAAAAAAAACTAAGAAAAGTGCACTGCAATTTGCCTTTCGAAATCCCATTAAGCGTTCGGGAGGAAATGAAGGAACATGCATACGCCTAAGATGACAATTACAAAAGGCATCAAGCCCTGGCCGTATAGCGACAATTATGACATTTGTGGTTTCTGGTTAATATTATTCATACCCCCCTGCAGACAATGTACAATATGGTCATTACATTGAGAAATCAATACTGGGCTATCATATGAATAGTCTGTGCTGAAGACCTAATACGAAGTGTATGATAATAGCTTGTCGTAAATAAAATCACCCAACTATATCTTTATCTGCTCCTCTCTGTCTTTCTGTCTGTCATTCTCTCTCCCACACTCCCAACTTTGCTTTCTTTCTTGGTAAAATTCAGGCTTGTATGAGCGTAACATATGCAAGACTATAACAGCAATTAATGTCAACCACTTTCATGTGATTGTCTGTTAAAATCTATCCGTTTGGTAACATAACTAAGATAAAACATAACAGTGTTGTTAAAATAGTTGCCATTTTCTATTTCATTATTCTAAACTACAAGATAGGAAATGAACCCCCTCATAATTCACTTTCATTTTACTTTCATAAATGACCAACTCCAAGAGTCTAAATCAATAGACTAGTCTCTAGTAAGTTCGGTCCCTATTACATGCATACATACCAACTTGCAACTATGGAATCCATATTTCAGCATACATTTGCAAGAGTAGTTCGACGATGACTAATATGGAATTGATTAAATTGACTCGATTTGGAATTAAACTGGGCTAAAATGCAAAGAGGTTTTGATTGCTAACAAAACTGCGCATTTGCTTCCAATTTTGTTCCAATTCATACTTGGAATCTAGCAGTGATGTTTATACATAAAAATAATATTACTAGAGCATCTCTAATTCTCACTAGTGTCATTTTTCAGAGAAATTCTTGAAAATGTTATCTCCCATTCATGTCAGAATACAAAAACATGGCAAAGACTCATATCTCAGAGCGGTGTTTTATCCACAACATATATTTCAAAAATATGATTGCCAGAAGTTTTTGTTATTGCATGATAGATGACTTATGTACCGATACTTCTGGGCATTTGTGAATGCTTTGTATCATTTCCTTTTTGACATACATGTACATCCCATAGAAGAATCACTTTTTTTTTAATCTGATTTTTTCCCCCTTGCCCCTTGAAAAATTTGTGAACAACAAAAAGGAATTAATATTTCTTTGGGGCAATCCCAGGCATTCTTTACTGTTCTTCTTATACCAACAAGTGCCTAAATTATTGTTTTTGTTTGATACCATGTTCCTAGAAACCAAATAGCTGAAAGATAAATAAATAAAGAGGTGTCTGCACTAACAAACCCAAAAGGTAAGAGGAAGGGAAATAAAGACTATTTTTTCCAAAGAACTCATAAAATATGTAGCATATCTCCTTTGACAACATCCTCAGGTGGAAGACTTCGGTTCAGCTTACCTCTCCTCTTGACTCGCCTTCCGGGACGGAATCGGCTCAATCATTGATGAATGAATGAACAAACGTGAAGACCTACTGAATGACACAGCCCTGCGGAAAACAGTTTGGGGCCATGTTATCCAATCCATTGATCAATGAAGCTTGGATGGTTGATGCTAATGATCAAGCCACATGCATGAACCTGTGCAAAGGTGGCATGAATGTTGCAGAACATCTCTGTTGACTCGATGAATGGACAAATGAATGGGCAACTGAGTGAACTTTTCACTTGATGATCACTGAATGTATCTAAGATCGGGACATTGCATAGAAATTTGCCTTGCTGCATGGTGGCCAGTACATAGGCAAGTAGATCAGTAAGTTGGGCAGGCATTTTGAATGTACCACATAGAGTGAACTGAACAACTTCATATAGAATGTGTTTAAAAGAGGATCAAATTTTAGACTTGGATGATACCTATCAAAGCAAAACTGTGATGTGAGCAAAATATTGGAAATAGGCAAACCACAAAAAAGACAATTATGATTTAGAATTCAGAGTAGCAAATGGACAAATGAAAGGGTTCAGTATCATTTGGCTTACTCAAAGCAAAGTATATTGAGAGAAATAAAGGGAGAACTAGCTATGAATCATAACAAGTCACCACTTGTACTTTGGAAAAGCCTGATATAAATTGTTCTAAAATATGAGATCATCCTTGAATGAGCAAATTCAAAGCATTCAGAAATAAAAGATGCTTTCACTGTCCCAATCAATACACCAATTTAGTTCAAAGCCGAGTGAAATTTTCAAAGAAAAAGAATCGATTGCAAATCATACTTCTTTCACTACATCTCAATCTGTTGTCCCTTGCTTAATTTGAACACTGTGCGCAACAGAAATGCATGCTAAATTAGTGTAGTACTTGTATGAGGGTGGGGAACTTAAAATGGGTGAATTGGAAGGACAAAAATCGAAACTGGTTACAATTTTTGGGCGTACGTGTTCCAGAAAGTACAGTTTCAGGTCGTTGACTGGAAGAAATTGTTCATTTGCAAGCATCGATGGTCAAACAGAGTATGAAATTCATAATTTAATGCCAATTGGAGCTATGGCCTGAATTTTTTAAGCAGTAACCTCCGTGCAATTTTTCTCAGAAAAAAAAATGCTGAAATTATTCACTTGTCTGATGAATATGCAGAAAGCCATATCTGCATGGCCTATTTCATACAAGTTACAGTTAATTTGAAATCAATATCTTTTAGTCATTTCAATTAGGTAGGTACCTAATGAAAAGAGAAATATCAATTCTGGTTTGTGAGGGCATTTTCTAGAATTTAAATCAATATGAAATAGATTAAATGGTTTCAGCCATCATTACTATTATTAGAAAATGTTAATCATCAGTACACTAACAATCTACTGACTCAAAAATACATCTTGGAAGTTCTATTGCATGAGAATCTTTTTTGTGTTGAATGCAGCATAGTACAATGAATGAGAGACAAGATTTTGAAAATGCCATTATTTCTCAACCCTTTGAAATAGTGATTTTAGTTTTTAGAGTGCAAATACATCCACGGCAGGGTAGGAGAGAGTCATCAAAAATATCAATGACTGCAAATGAAGATTGACATTCATAAACCCATGTAAGATAAACCACGTGGACATCCTGTTCCATGGCTTCTGTATGTTCACTGTACAAATCAATTTATCACCACATCAAATTAAAGGATTGGTGCCCCAGTGGGTACCAGCGGGTGCCCAATGGGGTCCACGTCAGGGCGTCTGCCGTCCCTTTGAAAGGAAACCATCCATAGCAAGACAAGAGAAGGACATACATGGAGCCTTCTAAGAGTCAGAGGAAGCTAGTGAGGACAGGGCCATCCACACGGCTTTGGCACATCATGAAATCAATCCGAGAACATTTTACCTAACAATTCATTATCTAAGGTGTCTTTCCTTGCTGATTTTAGAGAAAGTTTGCCTGACTTATCACCAGAAATTAAATTTCATATTGCCACCTTGCAGAGGATAATCAGCTTTCTGTTGGTACTTTTAAGGCAGTGGGTACATTCTTTCGTGAAGGAACCCTCCACTGATTTTATCCTGTTCATATTTAGACATCAAATCAAGGACCTCATGTCGTCTCTAAACACACATCGTCGTTTCCGATCGCGGTCTTGACAAATTGAAAAGTCTGGTTCTGGTTATTGGTATATATTGAGCTATATCGGTGTCTTCCCCCTTTCCTTGTTGACATTGGTCCAGGCCATGCGGTGCACAGAATACTAGCTCACTACTGGTCTCTGGAGTATAACAATCATGTCATGTTGTCTCTACCTTTTACAAGTAGGCCTACGTGAATGTGTATTTTACCCTTTCCGGGCCACCACATTTTTAGACAGTTTATCGTAATAACTTATGAGTGTGAAATTTTGACCTTATATGCTTTGTTTCATTGATAAACTTGGTATAAAATAGGACCTAAACTTCCTAAACTTTAATATAGAGATAAGTATAACTGTTTTGAAGGAAAAAATATATCTCTTTGGTTCAAACGAACTGTTCAAGACTCAAATTCTTGAGCAGGATTCACTGTCCATGGCAATGAAGAATTTACAAAAATATGAGGTCAGAAATTTGCATCTATGCTATAATTTTGCCTCCCAATTCTATGTCCTGGACAATATTAAAAGCAGAATTTGCCTTGACAAATGCAAATCTGTTGGAATAACATAATATGAAAATTCCTGATAAATACTGAAGATCAAAGATTAAAGTGATGATTATTTTCTTCTTATGCCTAACTCGTACAATTTAACACATTTCATGTTACACTTTGTTTCTCTCTCTCTCTTGACTTATATCTAACTATGAAAAAACCCATAAAATGCACAGATACTATGTTACTCATTGGTATCTTACATATACACTGAATATTTACAATATACAACATTCTGGTGTTTCCAAAGTATATTCTAAGAAAGTGACACAAGTTTCTATCTTCGAGACAGATAAAAAGCCATTTCATTTCTTGCTAGTTGATTGAATTTCCAGAATGCTAAAAGCTTTTGACTATTCTCCCGTAAAGAAGTAGCATGACCAGTTACTATTGGACAAATTGCTAGCATATTATCCGTCACAGATCAAAAGTATCAGGTATCCATTTTCATAAACTCTGGTTCCAAAGTAAAGTTATGATCGAGAAAAGTGCAGTTTTTCCCCACAGAGAAAATTGGGGGGATAACTGCTCATTCCAAACAGCCATAGTAACGGAGTTAGGTTTCAGGTTGAGATATGAAAGTTCTGGGCAAAGTTTGGAGCCAAGAAAGCGATTTAGCTCAGGCGGTTCTTCAGATTTCATTACAAACAATCATCCTCTTAGGCTGAGGTTAGAAAAATGATAGTTATTGGTGAGTGTTGGATAGACCTTTCATAATTTCAAGGTTGCAGCATACAAGAGTTTCTTTTGAATCTATGATATTCTTATTTATCTGAACGATTAAAACCATTAAATGTACAATAGTCGAAGGGAAACTTTCTTTCGATACATGATAGAAATTACCTCTTTGAAGTTATCTATAAATTTTGAAACATGTATATCACATTGCATCAAATTTTATTACATAAGAGCAGTGCCTGTGGCTTTTTCATTTATAAACATGGCTGCCTTTATACAGTCAAGTCTGCTTTAATGACTACCTGTATATAAGACAAACCCCCTTTTTTTTCTTCTTTAATCAGCGTTTATAAACAGGTTTCACTGTATAAAACCTACCTGCATGTAAAGACCGCCTCCATTGTCTCATTTTAGTTTGAGAAGCCTTTATATAAGGTTTTACTGTATAGTAAATACATCATGATTCTTTGTAGACATTTCTCAATGTTCTTTGTACTGTGCGAATAAATACTGTATCTCTCTCCAAGCCAATGAGCCATACTTATGTTACATTGTGCATTTATTCAAAAAGTATTCTGCAATTTGCACATTTGTCCCCGAAATTCCAGTCTAAACACCAGTTGTAATACTACACTGAATCAACAGTCTCCACCTGCTTCTACAATGCAAACTTTCCAAACTTGAGAAAAAACTTCTTGAGACTGAAAACTGAGTTACAGTGATTCATTTGTCTGCACCCAGTACACAATTTGGGATTTCAGAAATCTCTTATGAAAAGGTTTTCTTAAAAGCAATGTCAAATTACAACAAAAAGGATTGCTGACAAATTGAATGTCCTGCCTCTCTCAAGTTGATTTGTTGCCAATTGTTACTGTACATTAAAATATAAAGAGGAAATAATGCTTTGTAATTAATTGGTCTCCTTTAAATTGCAATATTTCATTATTCCAATTAGCGATTCACCAATCATATATTGACAATCAAAAACTTGTGACAAATAGTTACAACACCTGAAGCCTAGTGACACATTTCATTTTCAACTGCTATATTGTTTCCCTTTTTACATTAACAAAATTGACATTATTTCCAGTTATTTTCAACAAAAAACAACACTAATATTCTACTGTAAAAAGAGAATTTGGCAATAAACTTGTGATACAAACAGTTCCTCTCCAGAGCAAAGGGTAATAGTTCCCAAGAAGTTCATTTCTGTACAGAGAAAAACAATGCACCTGCTCATGGGGTTAAATAACATACGCTTGTTTTTATTTTACTAATCACAATTGGGCTATAAAATCCATCTCTCCAATGCACATAGATAGTAATTCAACTGTTATGACAGCAAGATAATAATGCTTTTTACAGAAATACAAGGCTGTGAGAGAAATACTGTGAGAAAAGCAATACTGGGGAAATTGAAAAACCTTTTTTGAACTTTTAAATGTCAAAAATATTATTTTCAGGAACTGTCACTTTTTCAGTTGGGGGAAACTCCCATATGCACAAATCATTTCCTATTTCTACGATAAATATAATGCCAGCTACAGACTGACAACAAACACAACAGAGTCACAATTGGAACAATGTTTGATTTGAAACAGAACAGTATTTGGGGACATATATTTTACAGGGGTGGAAAAGTGAAGAAAAAACAATGAGGGGGTAGCCATCATTCAAATTTATATATTCAAAGAAAAAAGTTTATTTCATTTTTCCCATTCACATGATATTTTATCTCTATGTTCAAAAGAATCAAAAAATGAAAGAGCTTTGTACTTCATGTTACATCTACACTTCACTGAATATAAACTGTAATTAATGGCTATATTTGGTGATAAAATATACTTAGTATGTTGCTTTGAGAATGATTGAATAGAATCCATTCTAATGTGAGTGATGGATCAAGGGTAATACAATAATACTCTGTATTCTCCCTAAGTATGTTGACTTTTTGGTACAAATTGCTTTGCCAATCAGTCCGGTTATGATGAATGAGTATATTTGAGTCCTTGACTGGGAGTGTATTCCACCATGACCCCCCCCCCCCCCCCCCCCCCCCCTGTCCTCGTCCTCAAATTGGAGTTTCTTAACTATTACAGTACAACATAGTTAACAAAATATATCTCACATCCAAGATTTCATGATAAGTTTTCAACCCAAATGCTCTCATTTGCATAGGCTAAATACATGATCCACCAGGTTAAATTCCTCAGAATGTATAAGTGTGGAAAGGGTGGGGAAATTCATTTGTTTCCTTTAGATGTACATAAAATATATATGATACTTACTCCAGTGGGCAATTGGATCAAAGTGTTAATTGATCAAACACTATTTTATACATGTTCAAATTTGTTTTATTTATAAATGCTTGCTCAGCCCAATAAAATGCATATTCTATTTGCTTGACCATTAACAATCGGTAAACTCTGTTCATGCACCAAGTATTGTGCATATATGTCTAATCTTATTGATGATTCTAACAAGAAATGATCACTGATCTACATGAAAAGATATCACATTAATAATAATTAATAATTGGATCTTATTTACCCAGGATAACCATATCAGTATTAACACTGCTCTTCCTGAGGGCCCTCCAATTTTATTATCCAAGCATTGCCAGGTACCCATTTACTCCTGGATGGAGAGGGACAAATGTGGGTAAAACACCTTGTTCAGGGATGTAAGCACTGTGCGAGGATCGACCCTGGGACCTCTCGTATGAGAATCAAAGGCCTCCATCAATATACAACAGTGTCCCTGCATTCTAAATAAGAACACCATTACACATATAAAGTTGCCACTGCAGACTCTGCTTAAATTCTACAGAGGAAAAGGGCATTTTAGAAAATACATAACCCTGACCAAAATTTAAGTTCAATCATTAGCTTCCAGTGGTGTATCAGTCTTGATTTCCCTCTTTGGAACGCTCAAAGAAAAGAGTCTTCAAACCGATGTATCCGGTTTAGTAGTATTGTATTAACCGATTTTCAAAAGATGTAAAGGTACAATGCATAGCATGCACAAAGGTGGATTGGAAAACGGCAATTCAATCTGTATAAGAAAGAATAAAGGAAAAAGTATCCTTAATACATTGTAGTTACCTCATTCAAAACAATGCAAAGTGGTTTTGAAAACATGTATATCCTAGCATAGTTTACATTTGACATGAAATAATGAATCCCTGTCTAAGCTATTAATGTATCACTGATAAGTACAGGTAAGTATATTTAAGAAAATAAACACACCTTTATGTTTACTCTCTGTTTCATATGCTTAATAAATTCTAAAGAGTTGACACAAAAATGTACATTTATCCCTGTGTATTATGTGTCACTACACTTTCTCAGTTTATAGAATAAGCTAAGTACAGCTTTGAAATAATTCTCAAGCTATAAAACTATGAGAATGCAATAAGACTATTACAATTTTTCCAAAGCTAACATTCTGCATCTTAAAATATATTAATGCAATTATTCCTTAAAAGTGTTTTCTTATCTTTCATGATTCATATCTTTGACCATGTATTGAATAAACAATTACCAGAAATTGACTTTGCCTTCAAGGTTTTCATCATAATATTCTTGGTTTCTGAATATTTAAACAAATCGTACTCTCGGTAAAGAGCGAATGTAAAAACCAAATATGCTCTTTATATAAAACTAAATGTTAATTCAGTACACAGTGGTGTATGCAATTGAAAAACTAAACTGTATGGAATGACCATAAGCCAAATCTTCACAAATTTAACCAAAACATTGGCATACGGAAAAACTAGTGTTGTTCAATCCCAATATACAACACATAACTTTAGCCCAATTTCTCTGTCAAACCTTTTTGAGAAAAAATGTGAACTGACAAATAGCATCCTTCTATTAAAGGAAGAGTAAACCAATTTGCCTTAAATCTTAATAATGTGGCCTAAATAGCTGCTGTTTATCAAACTGAATAAACTTGAAGCTTTATAACATGAGCTTATTTCAAACTACCTTATTCTCATTTCATTTCCTCTCTAAAAAATAACCTAAACCTTTTGCTTCTTTTACTACACCTATTTTACTTCTTTAATTTAACAAAACTACATAAATGCATTCATTTTTCAACAGGACTAATATTTGTCCAATTAATCTAAATACCGTAATATACACCTCAGTAAACTAAAGACCGAGTGTGTGTACAGTTTACTTGTACACATGAATTATGTGTATACACTCGTACGCCTTTATTATACATTGGTGAATGTGCCATTGACAACTCAAACTATAAACACAATATTTCACCTTAATAATAGAGCAAATGTTCTTAAAGTTACATATTTAGATTCCAACTTACTTCTTTGGCCGAATACACTTGTTAAATTATCATTCTGGTCTAGGACCGCTATAAACTGCTCCCAGAACTAACAGGACTTCTGGGTCAACATGTCCTCCAAATAACACGTTTCTGAATCTCCGAAGAAACCTATGGTATTTCTTTAAAAGAAAATTACAAAAAATACGATCTTTGAAGCACGACCAAAAAACTAACTTCCTCAATGAAACACTCTTTCCTTATTACTTGACCCCTCACCCCCAAGTCCAAGTTCAATTATCAACTAGTCCCTGATGGTCCTTGAGGTAGACTGCATCATATACTGCAACGGTCATTGATATCTCAAGTTGAATTGGTCCTTGGCCATCAGGTTTAGTGGTTAAGTGGTGTATCGGAAGCAGGTTACGGGTTAATATTTAATATAGTATACTCTTCCATACTTCTTTCTTGAGGACTACATTCTTTCTTTCTTTTTTGAATTCCGTGACCTTAACGAGCAAATATGGTTCTTTAGCTATCCATGGCTTTTTAAGTTTATCTTTCGATATCATTTTTTTTTTAATTTGAGGAAATTTGGTACAGCAGGAATGGGTTAATATTTATAGCACAATCTGCAACAATAATTGTTTCCCTGGTGGGCAAATTAGCTTGGCCTTTAGAGCATGAAAAGTCACTAGATATGCACCCCCCCCCCCCACCCTTTATCTAGTCTGTCAACAGACGCTATGTCGGGGTGAAGTCCACTCTACTTCCATACATTTATTTGTTCACAATTATGTTAGTATTTGCAGTAATCCAATACTCTAATTGACACATGGTCTGTCAAAGGAGACGATATTGTGTCTACATTGTGACTTTTCGTGTACTGTTCAAGTGAAGTGGGGGCACCCCCCATTGCACTGTGCACCATAAATTCAGTAAGCTCCTTGTATTATATGTCTTTTTTTTTCTTGCTTTTTCTAGATTCTGAGTCATGATGATTACTTTGCAAATATTAAAATGCAATTTAGTCAACTTAAACCTTCTTTCATACATATATTTGTTCTTTTTAATCAATACTTTGCTGGAATTTTTAACTGCCCTGCTTTAGTGAGTGTTCTTGTTTTTTTGTGGGGTTTTGTATTGCTGTTGTTGCTGTATTTGTTTTTGCCTATGTTCCTACTTCCTCTTACTTTCTCCTCTGATAAATTCTCCATACTTCATTTATTTTGGCCCTTCTTTCTCACATCTCCTTCCTTCTGTTTTTTATTATTCTACATTCTCAAGCTTTTTTTCTTTTTCTTCCCTTTCATAAGTTTGTTCCCTTTTTTGTAGTTATCCTTTCAATATTATTGTCTTTCTCTTCCCTCAATTTTTTTTCCTGCTGTCCTTTCCTTTCCTCACGTTTGTACAACTTTTTAGATCTCGATCTCTCTTCCTATTCCTCACCCCCTCTCTATCTCTCTATCTCTCTATCTCTCTATCTCTCTCTATCTTTCTGTCTCTCTTTCTCTCCAATCTAAATCATCATAACCCATATCACTCTCTCAAAGGACTCTCTATATCAATAATGAAAGTGATTAACTTAAATAGATCATCTTCTACCCCCAAAATCCTCTCCAACAAACCAAGTGCTTTGAAAACTGCTCAATTACTGAGGTTCCCGAATAAAAGAGAAATCCAGGCATACCAATAACAAAAGGATCTATATTATCCACTCTGTAAAAAGTGACATTTATAATCATATTTGTTCAATTTATTGCAGGATCCTAGTAACATTCATTGTCCTTAGAACCCTGCCAAGATCAGTTGGGACTTCACCTTTGAGCTCACATGTAAACTTGGCTCAAATTGGCAGATTTTGGGGCAAATCTTCGGGTAATTCCAGCTTTTCAGAACGTGACGATCCTTCTAACATCTTCCATCCTAGCTCTTCACAAAACATCTAACATGGTGTAATCCCTCATGTTTTTCGGAATGGGGAAAATATAATTTTCCTCTAAAGAAAAGAACCCAAATAGGCTGATCATTTCTGAACAACATATGTTGCCTGATTTATGTGAAGCTTGATAAGCTTGAGCGATGAATAACAAATCATTTGTCATCCAAAAGAGTTTTCATGCCTTTACAACTCCTTCAAATCAGAACATACCACTTTGTACCTCAAAAGAACAACATTTTAGTGTGAATTTCCATAATTACATCTATTTCCATCCAATTCAGAATACATTTCCGCATTATATCCCTCTCTGTCCCATTGTCAATTTCCACATTTCAGTAGGTTTTTCTTCCCAGCTTATCCGGTGAATATGAGGAATGGCATTGTGAGCCGACACGTAAACCAGGCGATTAACCATCTCAGAAGAGACGACTCATTACCGCGCACCAAGGGCTACAGGGCTCGTTAGTCCTCTCATGAGGCAGATCCTAAGCCGAGCTGTCAGACGAATTAGCAATGGCCTGCAATCACGGGTTTGGGGGTGCTTTCATATGGATGATATGGGTAAAGGGAATCACCACTGGTATATGGTGTGTATACAGACGGTGTCAAGTTGAGCATTGGGAAGTATACAAACATAATTATTTAACATGCATTTTTTATACTTGCTGTGAAAGTCTGAACCCTTCACTTAAATAAGGACAATTTTCCTTTGCTCTTAGGAATAAGCTCTAAATATGTTCAAAAATAATACCTGCTAAGATCCAGAAGGTTATTAACACACATCATTTTACACAGAGTTAACACCTTTCTGGCTCTCAACTGACAAATATCAAGTTCCAGCATTCTTTTTCTCTACCCTTTCCTCAGTATTTTAGAGTCCACAGAGAGCAACAAAATTCAGATTATATAAATATGGACATATAATGATTGAATTTAAAGTTATCTAAGACAGCTGCACTATATGTTCTAATAAATATTGAACCTGAAAAAATAATGCAATATCAAAGTAGTCAGGGAATTTGCTTTTATAATAATCAAGTGATATTTGCTTTTTAGTAAAGAAATTACTTCCCCTCATCCTAGGATTTCTTGAAAAAAGCTACAAATCATTGAGAATGTCATTTTGTCCCAAAGCAGCTAGTACCTACAAGGAAAATAATGATATGATTTGATAATGCTATTTCATTTTTAAATATGGTGTTTGTTGATTAAAACCAGTGCATTAGCACATCAGAGACTGATAAATTCACAACAGTATGTAACACAATTGATCAATTTGTATAGTGGGTATGCTATATATATATATATATATATACACACACATAGGTAAAACTTTGCAATTAGGTATTAAAGTAAATAATGGTGTTTCCAGATTCACAGTAAGGTATAGAGGGAGTTTGGAGTGAGATTGGAGCAAGTGCTACTGACTCAAATGGCATCCAAAATAATGCTACCTTTCACATTTAAAACTGCCAGATATATATAGATATATTTTTGTGGTTGAATATTATGAAAAACGATCCACAATCCACTTCTTTGCTGACTTTCTACACACTATACCTTGCCTCCTCTCAAAACGACTGTTTTTGCTCGATACATAGCCTCAAGCTACATGTGTAGACCCATCCCCTTCTATCTACTTTTTCCATTTACACATGTAGCATGTAGAACCTCTTTAACAGACTTCACAAGAGCCCTCTCCCAGGTGCACATAGTGAACACTGCAACCTTTTCACACTCCTCTCAAGGATTAAATCATCTCATCGAATGGTAATGATTAAACAAGAAGATGGAGAGAATAATTGGTATCGGGGAACTTCTAAGATCACTTGCATCCTCTTCCACCAAAGAGGTTAATCATTATCCAGTTCCCATGGTAATGCAAGGTTGCAACATCCAGAGGATGGATGGCATCATTGGAGAATGATGGAAGAGATGGACATCTCGTCTGCTCGTAAAACAACAGCCTGGTTCTTCTTTTAAAGGACTTGAACATGTCCTCTATCTGCTTTTTAATCACCACAAACAAACAATATCCATCATCACTGATCATCTCCAACCATCACTGATTTCTAGCTAAAAGCACTCATTCGTATACATTAATTGTGCTCCGAAGAAATACTCTGAACAGCAATGATTGCACATCAACAGGTTAGGGTTTTTCCTCAGCTCATGGACCTACTAGATCTATACATGTAGATGTTTTATACTCAAACAGGCCAATATTACTCAAAACTGATACAGTCCACTGATCAGAACAGGACTTAAAAAGAATAAAGTCATTTCAACCAATTATATCTGTTTGATATCTATCTTTTTTGTACATCTTTGGAGATGATTCTATAGAAGACAAAGGAATATAGGTAAAATTCAATCAATCATCCTGAAAATGATTTAAAAATACTCTATAAATTTAAAAAAAAAATCTTTCCCAAGTCTAAATCACAGCCAGTAGATGTACTAACCGTGTAGGGCCTATTGGTTTCCAATTCTATTCAATTCTATGTCCTGTGAGATTTTACAGTGGTTGATTTTGCCACTTCTCTATGTCAACGCCAAAATGAAAATCACTCATCTTCATTCAGCTGTTTCAATTTTTCCCCATCATACAGATGATAACAAGAGCCACTTCTCAGCTTAATTCATACTCCAAACCGACCCCTCCAGATAGAGAGAACCTCCACTTTGCCATCATTTACTGAGACACTTTCTGACACTGACCGGAGATTAGCTGGGATTCATGAACAAGGAATACGCAAAAAAAAACATCGCCAAATGTTGTGTTAACTGCTGATTGGCACATTAACGAAGGGAGTGCAGCCTCTGCAAAGTGCAAGCTCATTTGCAGGTCACCATGGTTTCCGGAGTGCATATATCTGAATGGAGTAGACTTTCTGGCATGAGACACAAATATTGGGCTTCAAGGTTTCAAAATATCTGCTTAAAAGCATGTTTCATGTATTTAATGTGTCATTCAGTTTGGTTGCTAAAGCAAACTCCCCAAAATAATCAATACCAGGAACCCATAACATCTGCCTTGGTTTTAACATGAACCTACATTAACGAAGGGAGCGCAGCCTCTGCAAAGTATATAATGGTTGTTATTAATCGAAATCAGTCTCACAATTATACCTTTCCTTGAAACAAACTTTATCACATACACAATGTATAGAAATTAGAGAAGCGCTCTTTCATTATTTTCATACGACCCATAATGGTGTTCACAAGGCAATCACAAGGGGACAAAAGCTGCACCATTGTTTTTAAAACACATGGTACATAATACATTTACAAGCCTTTAACATGAAATGTATGACATCAGATCTGACTGAATACAGAAAAGTGTTTATATTGTAAAACTAATATAATTATCATCTTGTTTAACAGGAATTGAAGCCTAGCTATCAGGCTCGGTCTTCATGGTGTGAAGCTCAAGCAATCAAATAATAAGTAAACCAGTAAAAATGACTTTTCGTACAAACCAGAATATTTCACCTAAAAGTTCGAGAAAATTTACTTGCAGTACAGTAATTACTTCCCCTTAAAGTTGTAGACTTTAAAAAAAATATATTTTCTTTATGAAACACAAGTATGGCAGACACTTTATTCATGAATCCGGACTCCAGATGTTATTCTGACTACATTTAGTCCTTCCTTTGCTAAAGGAACAAATGCTAGCTAACTTAATCCAATCCATTCTTGTCACTTTGCAATTAATTAATCCCCAGGGTGAAAGACAAAAAGAGAGAGAGAGGGGGGGGGGGGGGGGGGGGGGGGGGGAGAGAGAGAGAGAGAGAGAGAGAGAGAGAGAGAGAGAGGGGGAGAGACGTAGGAGGGAGACAGGGACAGAGAGAGAGAGAATAAAAGAGAGAAGAGAGAGAGAGAGGGTCATATACCTGACCCTATCTAGGGATTGCCTTAATTAGATTAACATGTATTGATTAGAAAGAGGCGCTTTGCCAACCCTGGGACAAAACTGTAGATTACCCTGTCAAAATTGGCAGAGAGCTAAAATATGTACATGTATACATGTAGTATTGTAGTAGCCTTGACTGCATTCACATGATTACTTCTGATTATAATAAGAATAAAATAAAATGTGATAATGATGAAGATATTGATGGTGATTATAACAATAATAATAATAAAAATAACAAAAACAAATGCAAACAACAATAACAATAATCATAACTTTGAAAGAGCAAACTCTCTGTCAAATCATGAACGTTTAGTCATCTTGAATTTATTTCCTCTATGCAACATAATGGTTTACTTGTTAAATTGTTTTGTTGTCAAAAGTTTGCATGGTTTTTATGATATGCCTTATAGTGTTCTTCCTAAATCAAGCGTAAGTAGATCACAAGTTCTTGTGTTTAACCATAAATTTGTTAGGACAAATCATTTAGAAATACTCTTGCTTATACATTTTCTAGGATATAGCTCACCCATTCAATAGTTAACTTCTGTATTGATACTTCTGTGAGGCCATTTATGAATGCTTAAGCCCTTTCCTTTTTTTATGCCTCCTAAAGAACTATCATTTTGAATTATCCGGGTTTTTTTGTTTGTTTTTTGCTGCTGTTATATATATTTTTATGCATTTGTTATACAACAACCAGTGATGAGAGCCCTCAAAAGTAAATTATTTCTTTTGGGCAATCCCTAGGTATTGGGTGTTGTTATTGATCTTTTCTTTTTTTTTCAAATCGTATATCCATCACTGTTTATATATGTTATTGATTGATGCTATATTCCTGGAAATTAAATAAAGAAATAAAATAACTAAAATATTAATGATAGTTTTTCATTAATATTAAGTAGTTTTAGTAACTGATCAGAGCTCTGCAGCTGATACAGCAAATTATGAAATAATAAAGCATTATTCTTTCCATTAATTTAAACCTAATGGGCCAAAGCCCACTAAAATCAGCATGACAAATGCTAGAGGGAATGCAAGCCTCAGTCAGTATTTTTGCACCCTACTGAACCATCAGCCTTCTAACATATACCAAGGGTGTACCTTCAACCAACCACAAAACCAGATAATTCTCTTGTATTTCAAATCCCTACTATCCAGTCTGTTCATACCAAGGTTCTACACCTAGGACGATAACCTGGTTAACTAAAGTAACACCCAGGTAAGTCCACTGTAAAATATATTGGTACAAAAGTTCCAGACAACACCTATAAAATTCATCTCCCTTTTTATCCCTCTCCCCACTTCTGATCCCCATTTTATTTGACACCACCACCACAGCCTGCTTGGCAGGAGGGAGGTGGTTTTACAACAACCGATATTAAAAACTTCATATCTCTGATTTTCAAGTGCTCTGTCAACACCCAAAGTTCTCCTTTTACCTATTAATTGCTCTATGAAGAAGGGCTACAAGGTACCTGCACTCCTATGTGTTTGTTGACATTATATGGCAGAGCAAATGAAACAATACCTAGTTTCTACTTCAAACTGTATAGTGCTTCGTATCCATCTATCTATATCCTCCCAGGGTGTTCAAGTTTTGTAAACTATTCTTGATAATCTATATGAGTAACAAACATACACGTATCATGATAAAATGTACAAACTGGAATCATAAAGTAAGAGTACATGTATAAACATAACCCTATTCAAAAGCAAGGGCACTGCAACAAGGATTCATGAAATAACATGAAATTTAACCCTTACCATGCTGTACGAAGCGTAAACTGACTAAATTTGAATTTTTAATCAAATACTGTCTTTCTAAAGTAGCTTTTCTTTCTTTATTTGAAATTTGAAGTGAGTTAGTCAATCATGAAACTTGATATTCTGGATGTTTAGAACCCTGTTTCCATCAATACGAACTAAGAACAAAGGAAATATAGTCAAAGACTTGTCTTGAATTATATTGTTGTAATTTTGCTGATCAATACTTTTCATTTAATTCTGGCACACAATTAGTCAAAATCTAATAAATAGAAATCACTGGATGGTCTCACTTTCTGTGGAAAAGAATAAGGTGTATGTTACTTCATCATAGTGCTATAACATTGTCTTTTGCACCCAGTGCTTTAATAGAGATCCTACAATGTGATGAATTATGGCTGAATATGTTTTAAAAAAGGAAACAAATATAAAATACAGTTTGTGCTATATATCCCGATGCAAAAAATGTTATCGTTTGTTGGCCCTCATCAATCTAAAATCTTACAAAAAGTCACAAAGATCAATTTCAAACAAAAAATAATTTGTTAAACCTGACTTTCATTATCAAATTTCTGTTCATATTTTGTTTAAATTCAATCAAAATATTTACAGTGGTGAGGGTTATCTGTAAAATGTATAGTGATAAAATGTACAAACTATATCAGACTAAATGAATGAGGAAGCAATGACAACCTGAAATTTTGCCCCTCCCCCTAAAAAATTCATAATATAAAAATGGCACTGGTGCAAACATGTATAGATGATTCTGTTATGTACAAACCTTTATATATGTAGTACAGGAGAGGGTAAAAGCAAAATGATTATAAAGTGTCAGACTCATTAGAACTAATGCAGCAAATGCAGGTGGGTCGTGTTAACAACCCAATCAATACAATTGGTAATGAACACTTTAATTATGATTCATCTCATGTCACTCCTGATAATTTACTTTCATCACACTGGGTTATATTCTGCAGACTTTCTAATCTGAAGCAAGAACAATTATTTGGAGGACATAGCTCTCAACTTGCACAAATACAATTTTTGTACGTATTTTATTGAAAATGATAAGAAATTTGACTTGTTTGGAATCATTCCCTCAGTTTTGGGGAAGGATACTAAACTCTGCTTGATTAAAAAAAAAGAAGATGTGTTTTGAAGGTTTCTTTGAATCTCTAGCTATGAAAAATCACCTGTAAAAAAAGGTTTTTTAAACTTTAGAATAAGTGCACATAGCCCACTGTACATGTACATCTATCTTTCTCTTGAATCTCGATAAAACTATTATTCACGTACTCATGGTATAAAGATACTGAAAGTAGTCTCAACATAAACCCTATCAAAGCCAACACTTGAACTCTTAAAATTCTACTGAAGAGCTGATATGGCATCTCAAAGTCCATTTAAACTGTGTACAAGAACGATTTAAACTGTACACAAGAATGAGGCGTTCACACTCTATGACCCCTATCCATTTGCGATTGATATATGAGCAAACAATAGTATGAACTTTTATATCTTTGCAAGTTGAAAAAAGAATTCCCTATAGTTTTGCTAACAGTGGACCCTAGTTAAGTACCTTAAGAAGATGAAACATGAAAGCTTTCTTTTTATATTCGTAAATACATGTATAATTCTTTTTTTTTTCTTATATATTTCCTGTAATATATCAAACTTTCTGCTGTTCAATGAAAATAGATAGGAGGAATAAAGGCTTGCTAAATTCTGAAATATTAATACAAAGTTGGTGACTACTTTAGGTAGCTTAGTGAAACACAATGACGGGTAAAGATGTAGAACAGAGGAAAAGAGCGAAATTGCTAGCTTTGTCTGTGCATCTAAAATCACAATCAGATTCATCAGAATACAAGTTTTCATATTATTTTGCTTAAAAATGTTCATAGAGTTAAATACTAATTCTACATCCTAATATTTTGGTTCTCCCTCTATAGAATAAAATCATAATTTTAAATTATTTTGTCATATGCATCTTTCTCGCCTTCTTACACACGATTCACTAAGCTACATGTACCTTAGAAGATCGACGTTTGATAACATAATGTAGGGGATATGCTCCATGTTTACCCCAAATTAAGAAATGAGGAGCAAATATATTTAGAAACCTTAGGGCCATTTCTTAACACCTCGGTTGATAAATGAGTGGTCAAATGTGTTGATTTGATAAGAAATATGGTTTGTGGGTGGATGTGTGTGGGATGGTGGGTTGAGCAATCCTTCCCCATTAGTTAATTGCTGTTTTCTAAACTACTCATCTAAAATGAAATTAGCACAAAGATAAAACATAACATATAGCCCCTCTATGCATACAATGTACACCATAGCATATCGGCCAAACTCTAGAAATTGCAATTCTTGTTACCCTGGGCAATATATATCTGAAATTTGCCATTCAAATATGATCAAAGATCAACCAATGCACATAATTATGTAAGCGAAACATGTTGTGACAGGCAATTAACGTGATAACCATGTCAAAGTATGAAACAAGAATAGCAAGAAACCTGATACAAGATGAAATAATATTTTATAACATATGTATACCAACAAAAAAGGCCTCCAGCAAGATAGCTTTTATTGAGTAATCATCCAAAGAAATTAGGCTCAACTTAGTATCACTTTTGTTACTTTCATATTTCTTTGAAACATCCACATTAAGCATCATAGCCTATTGCAATGGTCTGTACTAACATATATGTTAGTTTTTCACTGAATCATTACATTAGGGGTTGAATTTAAGTTAAAGTTATTCTTGAATAATTGTAATTATCAAAATAAATTCAAACAGAATCCACAAAAAATCATCACATGTTCAAATAAAAAGCATCTTATCAAATAATTTTGAAAGAAAATGTGTAGTTGCTGAGTAATAAACACAGAAATGTCTACACTATTTCCAAACCACACAAAATGTTGTTTACCTGCAACATTATCCCATGTATACACACAGCAAGTTCTTACTATTTTGCTATTACAATTTTTTGATCCAACTTTGATCAAACATGTAATTATAACATAACAACACTTAACAATGATTTTTTGATAAAATTTCTTGAAATGGACTTCACTGCAAGGACTCAAATTTGGCTTTATGCCTTTCAGCCAAAATGTCTCACTTCAAAGAAGGAGGGCGAGACTCCTGCAACACAATTCATACAGATTCTTTCTAATCTTCGTGACTACGAATCACAGGAAAATTCAGGGAGTGGCTATCATTATTGGCCCTAATCTCCTGAAAAAGCATTCATTTCTAGTGCTGCACAATTTCCTATTTACCATTGTAAAGAAGAAAAGAAGCTGCATTTCTATTCAGATACATTCAGTATTTACCCTTACGCAGTTGTCGTTATTTGTCTGTTACTATTACTAAACAGTACTTCATTTCTGGTGAAAATGCCTATTACCCAAGTTCTGGAGGCAGAAAAACTTTCCATTTTCTAAACACAATCCACGACCATCCTTCAAAGAAAACATCTTTTGTTCCTTATTCCTGTATCCTGAGCTGCTCTCCAGCCTCATATAAGAAAAGTTCGTTGGGATCTTCTTTTGAAAGGAAGAGGATTTGGATGGGTGAGCTCGGGGATAAGGATGTACCCCCACAATAGGATTCCAAGGAGGAGTATGCTAATGGGAGAGGATATCTCTTGTTGTGATAGTTAGATTATCTCTCTAGATTCTTACGTCCTGGGTTACATAAGAACACGACTTTCCTGTGCAGAGCTCTTACTGATGCTGCTTCAGTAAATGATACTCTTTCAGATTCTTGTTGAACTCAGAATGGTAAGCCTACTTGTGAAAGAGCTACTTCACAGAAGAATTTGGTAAAGAAAAACATCTCGAAGCATTGCTGCTAGAATGAATGGTCAATACACAGAAATAATGATGGCAATAATGACATGCGGGCAGTAATTTAAACATTGATATTGAAAGATGGAAGATAATAGCTACCACGGGACTTGTGGTTTCGAAACTTTAAGTTAACAAAACAATGACTCACTAACCACGACGTGGGTTCATATCGTTGTCGTTTTTATGAACTGACGAATCCCTGCATGCGCACAAATACGAGCTTTGGAGAAAATGGTTTGGAAAAAATCATGTTTAAATAGCCAGTGCTTCCTTATTCCGTATTAATATACATAATAATATACACCATTTCAAAATTAAAGTTATTAGCTTTCTTTTAATGTATATATCGATACATGCAATTATGCAACAAAAGCAAATTCCATTATCTAAGTACACCTAAATCTATAAATGCGTTTCCGGCCAATTCACATTTCTGCGCAGCGCGCACGGATTCATCAGTTCATAAAAACAACGACAATATAGGCCCAAAACAACGATGCTTGATGTTCTGAAACTACAAGCCGAGCGATCGTCGTTGTTGATACCTGAAGTAGATACGATTGTGTGTACAGTACATATACAGTTCCTATGTTCATAATTCGTGCGAAGGGTATGACCCGGAAGGTTAACATGAACAGAAAGGTCATCGTTATCTACAAGCTTGCGAAACTTAAAGTTTATTCCGTTCACATGGTCCGAAACTGTGACAGAAGACCATCCAATGCTCATGGTTTCAGCGTTAACCACAAGCTCACTTGTGGTTCTAGAACTACAAGTAAACTTAAAGTTTTGAAACTATGAGTCCATTCATATGGTCTGAAACTACAAGATAACTACAAGTTAAAGTTTAGCTCCCACTTGTGAACCTGACTAATGACAATGATGGTGATAAAATGATACAGGATTGATCATAAAAAACAATGGATGATGAAGATAATGATGATGGTTATTTTGTTCAGGAGGAGGAGGAGAAGGGGGAGGGGAGAATGAAGATCATGATGATGATGATGAAGAGGATGAGGAGGATGAAGAGGATGAGGAGGATGAGGAGGATGAAGAAATTGAATAAGATATTAAAGAGGGGTTATGATTGATCGCATGCAAAGTAAAGCACAATACTGAGACCAAAAAAAACCCAAAAAACTCCATGTTTCATAGAGACACAGGCCACATCCATGGATGTAGATGCTGCTAAACTCAACATTTCACTTTCCAATCTCTTTTCTCTTCTTTAAAAAACCCCACTAGCCCAAAATCCACATTCCAGAGCATCTTTTTTCTTTGTAACAAAAGCAGAGCCAAGTTCCCACTCTTTACAAACCCCTCACCTTTCTATTCTCCAGCCTAAAACTGTTTTCCTCTCTCTTTCTCTTCATCTCCTCCTGCCTAAAATATATATTTTCTCTGCTGCGATGTTGGCATGTACCTTCTCTAAGGGATGGAGCCCAGAGGGTGATGGACGTATCAAGCTACATCATATGTAAACAGCTCCGAATAATGCCATGGGTTATGTGACAGTTCTCTACAGGTATTTCTTTACTGCCTTGCCAGTTCAGGCAGACAGTGAGCATGTAAGCAAGTACAGTCCCATGTATCCCAAATCTAAAATTGGAGGAAGTTGTTTGCCCCACTTTTAAGATGATGGTACAGAAACATATATGTTGCAAATCAATTGCAGTGGTAACCAGCACAACTCATAGGTGTTGCCATGTACTACAACAAGTGCTAGTGACACTGTTTAAATTGAACTTCAGCTTCACTTTAACCAAGGAGTTATCAGTGAAAACTCCATGCTTTAACAACGAAATAAGGAAATATCTGGTAACAAAAGCTGTGACACCAGTTAGCACTGGGAAAAGGTCTATGCATTTACTTTGAAAGATCTGTAGGGGCTATTGTACAGTAACATAAACTTTACGTTTGAGCTGATAAAATTGGGGCAATTTTGAAGGAGACCTAAATCTAACATCTTTTTTTATCTCCAAAGCTTCAGACTCAGATCGATGTTTTCAGACTACAAGCTGACGAAAAAGAAAATGCAGCAACACGAAAAGTTTCCAAAAGCATTGAATTCCTGTCAATGTGCTCTACTTTCAAGTTCTTTGAGCTCTGAGTACAAGTAGTGAGGGAGTTTCACTTCCTGTTTTAAGTTTTCCTTTGTGTTCTCTTTTATATATTATTTAAGGGTAAATAAATCAAATACAAGAGATATTTCCAAAATGAGAATGCAAACTTTCAAGACATGCTTTTGAAAAGAAAAAAAAAGGTCTGCTTTGGGGGAAAAAATGAACTGTTTCACAAGGAAAATCTCTCATTTTGATAATGACAAGTTCAGGCACAACAGTTTCCTAAAAATGATTTTAGAGGCAACCATAGCCAAAAACAGATTGTCTGTAGAGCGAGAAAAGGATATCCTTGTATTAGCTAAATACATGAATAACTTTTACTACCCTTCTAGCTCTCAACAGATGATACAGAGAAAGGATATCCTTGTATAAGCTAAATACATGAATAACTTTTACTACCCTTCTAGCTCTCAGCAGATGATACAGAGAAAGAGACAGTGAATGAGAGTTCCGTTAGAGAGAGAGAGAGAGAGAGAGACAAAGGACATATTGAGGATTAAAAGACTGCAAGACAAATAGACAGACATGCAAAGGTTGGATGAATGCAGAAGAAAGAGGGACACAGTTCGCACAAAATATGAGCTGTCAAAAATCCCTCTGATACAACCATTAGTCATGGGTAACAACAGGAAGAAAAGTGTGAAATGTAACAAATGAGGAAAGCAGGTGAAGGTTTCCGTCCAGGGGTAAGATGACACCAAAATACAGATGAGGATGAGATGTGGTGGAATCCAACTGGGAAGCATCATCAACATCTTTAAGGGTAACCTGGCACCCCTGCATCCCCAGATTATTTTACTGTTGAGTAATTGGGTATTATCATAATTTCTCTTCAAATCCATGCCATGGCTCTTGCAAATCTCCTATATGAGGATCAGTCTCTTCCTCAGACCTTGTGGCATATATCTTTTCCTCTTCTTGGAAATGCCAATATTGTGTGCATTAAGACAGTCTGATTTTGTATTCTGTATTCTTATTTCATACAGGTAGCAAAATAAAAGGGCAATGGCAAAATAATGCTGGTGCCAGGTAACACTTAATAGATCAATTCATCCAAAATGAGCTGTTTAACATGCTATGTGATGCAACTATTTTATATTCAACCCCTCTCTCTTCAAGCTCCTATTCTCACTTAAATCCTTCTTCTTCTAACACCAAAACCGTGACTTATCACCTTTTGCAATTCAACAGACAGTGAGGCATTAAGTTCAATGACCTGCATATATATCTTCACTGAAAGGGCATGTCTAAGCCCCTTCCCCTTGTCCTCTTAAATCATCTCTTTCTTCATATATAGTGAACAATTCAGACAATGAACCTGACCAATCTAGGCCCTAGGACCTGTAGTGGCTACTTTTTTCAGGCCATTGAGTTTACAAATATTCTGTGCTGCTGTTATATAATATTATACTGGGACACTCTAATCAGGGATTATGCTACATATTTCTGCTGGTGACCACTTTTCCACTCCATAAAACCTACACAGAAACATCAATCCAAGTGAGGTTGTACAACACATGCTACAGTGATAACTGTTCTGTGGTCAATATCGTGCACTACTGGTAACCGAATTCTTAATTTCCATCCTGCACCAAGCACTAACCCTAACCCTAAACCTAACACTAACCCTATCCCTAAACCTAAATCAAAGCCATTCACAACCCTAACCCTAATCCTAGATCTTTAACAAAATAAAGCCCAGAGCATATGTCAACGACCACTTAGTAAACAAGAGCATGGCCATTCATATTACTCTCAATGCTGTTCATAGGTGGTTTAACTTAAACCACCCTACTTCTAGCCAAGTAAAAGCATGCCTTTCTTATTAAAATTCAACCCAGGATCCTGAATGGTGAAGTCTAAACCATTATTGATCAATGTTTGTATCAAGACCATAGTGAAAAAAGCACGATAATTGAAGTCTTATCTCCTAAAATTTACTTGCTACATGTTTATTAAAGTGGTAGCAGTATCATACCAGACTAATTATGATTTTGATTTAACAAGTAGAAGATTACAATAGAAGATTCATACCTTTTTTAACAATTATATTATACAAATTATGAAAGAAACTAGGGGATGACTTCTATCAACACAAACTTTGTGAGAAAAATAGAAAAGTGAATGATCAGTGAATGTTAAATCAATATTCTGAAAACAATTTTTCATGAATTATTGAATAGACAACTTCGAATGCACATTCTGTGAATGCTACCATGCAGGATTCCCATGTACCTTTCTTATAGACCAGTCGGCCCATCCTTTTATCTCATAATTGCTATCTATTGTTCAAACGTCAGTCATGCTCAGCAAAAAAATAGAATGGCATTAGTTCTAGTCTAAATCCTCTGACAAATAACAGTGTGTCAGACTGGCAAAAGATTTAAAGAGTAACACCAGCGATTTAAGCCCTGAAAATTAATCTTTAATCCTTTTATTCGTTTGGTTTTCTGTGGTCACTGCATATGGGGGAGGGCATTTCCTTATTTCCTATTTTCACATTTATTTTTCTTTTCAGCCCAACAGATCATCTGACAACAAAATGGATGCTGATGCCATGGGATAAGTCCCCAGTTTAATCCAAAATTCTGAACCACAAAAGAATTCTCTCCTTTCTCTTTAACCCTTCATCACATGAATACTTGTAAGCAATTGCTATCTTCACAAGATATAGCAGTTGGACAGAACAGTCAAAAGAATAGTGGTCTAAGAGCACATGTTTCTCACAGGCAAATCTTGTTATATTCAAAAGGAATAATCACCTAAGGAAATAATTTATGCATAACATCAACTCCGACAATACTATAGCCAGCATTTCATTGGCTAAAGATTAGAGAGTATAAAGAAATGAAGGATAACATTATTAAACCCCACAGTATAAAACCGAAGTCAATCTTGGGTTCCAGGCACAGTTTTTCATGTTAGGCTTCATTTTCTTAATTCTGCCATCTCTCTTCATTTATTTTTGAAATATAGCTAAAGAAAACTTGATACCAAGCTCAGGCATCATAAATAATTACATCCATACCAAACTGACTGGAATCATTGGACAGAATAGTCATCTTGTAATCATTAATGTCTTCCATTTATCCCTACATGTATTTGTGTGGAGCGCAAGACTTAAACAATCCTATGTTGTTGACAGAATGATAGCAACATGGCTAACGATGTACACATTCTGCAGTGATGTATCATGTAGACCTGCTGATGAAAGGCCAGCAATAGTGACAATGATCTATGGTTATGATCGGTATGCTTCATACCTACAGACACATCACATTAATGTGTTGGCATTCTGACTGTGAAGCATATATATGTTTCATGATGTTCTAATCAGTCTGAGCTATAACTCTAATGCCACACGATGGATTGATTGCTCCACTTTCATCCTAGTGTTTAAAGGAGAATGAAACCCTGGGGGAAAATCTTTTTTAATGAAAAGAGAGGATAGAGAGAAGCAATTTAAAAAAAGTTCCATCAAAATCGGTTAAGAAATGAGAAAGTTATGAAAGTTTGAAAAGTCTCAATTTACTTTCTATGGCGATCCTCAAATTGGCAATGTTGCTTCAAAATTACAGGTTTAGTAGGACAACTCTCCATATGTTTTGTACACAAAATTTCATATTTTCCCCATTATCTCTCAAGGTGCAGCTTGTCTCCTTCTCAGCTCAAGATATATCATGGAGAAATGTATTTGACACAACATATGTTGAGTTCACAAAAAGACAAATGTCATTTTTAGAGATAATGGAGAAAATATGAAATTTTGTGTAGAAAACACATGGAGAGTTGTCCTACTCTACCTGTCACTTTGAAGCAACATTGCCAATTTGAGAATTGCCATAGAAAGTAAATTGAGACTTTTCAAACTTTCATAACTTTCTCATTTCTTAACCTATTTTGATGGAACTTTTTTTCCAATTACTTCTCTCTATCCTCTCTTTTTATTAAAATGGATTTTCCCCCAGGGTTTCATTCTCCTTTAATCTATATCAATAACTGTTCAAGAAACTTATCTAAAAATTGAACAACTTATACTATAATTCATAGGCAAGTTAGTTGAGTAATTCTTGATGTAAATTCAAGAAGACATCGGTTATGTAGTCTAAAAACTTGTCTTACATTTATAAACATAATTGTTCCTACGATGACATGAATACATTAGATAAATCCATAACAGACAAACCAAACAAAAGACCATTAGCATTAGTATCATGATCATCATCATCATTATCATCCCTGTTCCTGCTTGATTATCATTATCAAATCCATCATTTCCTACAACAATAGCAATATCTTTGTAATTCAACTTCATCTTCATCATCAAACTACCATCTTTATACTCATTATCTCTCTCTGCATCAAATCACCATTTTATTCTTCAAACATAAAATCTTGTAACAAAAAGGACACCACAATCATAATATATATCTCTCTCTCTCTCTTGATGACACAAATGATTTTCAAAGAAATTATCCCATTCTGTTAAAATAACGAAACTCTTTGAATATATTTCATCGCTTACCTGTTATAAGGATGAGTTGATGAAAAAAACAATCAGCATCCATATACAAGGAGGAGGCAAGCAACATGAAAGAGAAAAAAAAGAAGAACAAAAATATAATTCAAGAACATATCATAGAGTATTTATATTCATTCATCTTCAGAATTCACTTTTCAAAGGGAAACAAGATGTTTTTTAATTTGGGGGAATTGAATGTCTTAAAATTGAAAGCCTTAAAATTATGGAGTTATGGCAACTTTTAAAGTAGATGGTATCTATTCTTCTATTTTAAGATACTTTACTTATCACTCTTATCTTTCATTATTAAAATCAATGACTATATATATTTTAATATCCAGTCATTGAAAAAATTGTTTGAATATCAGCAGAAATTCCATCATAACTTTTTTTGTTTTTAACTATTGTGGAATTATTCAAACAAAAAAAAATTGAAATAGACTTACTTCCAATTAAGAGCTTTCAACAGAATTTCTCTATTCAAGTTTCAAGCCATTCACCACTCTTTTAAATCATCGTGCAAACACCTTTTCAAAATTCAATTAGTGCATAATTCATCAATCAGAGACTCCGATTTCATGGAACCCATAAAACTGAAACCCTACCTCCTTTGAAATTATTTCATAATTGACAGTTCAACCCCCTTCTAAAAAGTTCAGAACACCTACACACAGACAGAAAACACACACACTCCATCATACGATCCCCATTCAACCTAGCGGCATTGTTTGGATATCGCCTCCAAATGTCTCACTCCCTTTAGACGAGCCTCGTATCCATACCGAGTGAAGTAACGATGTAGCGCTGGGGTCGCGGCGGGGTGTAGTGGGTTTCTAGCTACCGCCACTCGCTTGGCCGGTATCAGGTTCTGGTTTTCAGGGTAGAATGTAACCTTGACTCATCAAAGCAAATGTCGCAAGGTTTTCTTGATTGGTGGTGGAGGGCTTCTGAAGTATTATTACTAACACAAAAGATATAGGCCTATTGGCTTAGACTTGTGTCGATCATGGGATGAGTGTGTCATTTACCTTAATATTGCCCTTTACAGCTTAATCTCATGACATGTATTCGAGAATGACTCAGATTTTCCATACCAAATTTTAAAAATCACATTTACCATACAGCATTACATAAAACTAGTATTCAATCTGCTTTTCTGTAGTCATCAGCTTTCTTTTGCCTTGGATGATCTCATCTGAACATGGTTCTTGGTCAGGAACTAATTGTAATAGTGGTACAGCTAGGTCAGAAATTAAAGTGTGATCTTGCAAGAAACTTTGGCAGCTTTCAGTGATATCACCAAAGGCTTAAATATTCACCAAAAATCAGCCAAATCCTATGATTCATATAATATTTGGAAAGTATTTAATAGGACCTTCTCAATTTGGATTCAGCAATTTCAATAAGTTACATACAGGGTGTTTTTTTTTTCTTGTCTTTGTTGAATTTTGTTGTGTAGAGAGTAGTTTCTGTATATCTACTTTGGATCAAAGAAGTACAGAATTTTTTTCTTGGGCTAATGAAATCATAAAAAAGGAGAAATATGTAACTAGCTTTGTATTTCTACTAATCATAAATCACAAAATTAAACTTGAAGTATAAATGATACATTGTATATATCTATTTCTTGGTGATTTTCGCAATCTCCCCCTCCCTCTGCCCCTCCCCCCCCCCTCTCTCCCTCTCTCTGATTGACTGTTAAAGTCAGCATATCTTTCCTAGTTACTCTATCCTCCCCCTCTTTATCCCCTATAATTAACTCTCTTCTAATTTCTATTACATATTCCTTTTTTTTACGATTCAGTTCAGTGTAAATAATGCCTTCATTGTGGTAATCATGGAATGTTCAGTTACACACCAACTCTGGGACGAAACAGAAACAAAACATATATGTAGTAATAAAACTTGCAAAATCAGCAGGTAATGCATAATATATGCACTGTTCAATATATACCGTAAGCCATTCATTATACATTAATTACTAAAGGTATTGTTGCACACATGCAGTGAGATTAGTTATTCTGCGCCCAGTGAAAAGGCATTAGATACATGCCTGCCTCGTTAGACAAAATCTATACTCAATCTAAAGGGCAGCTAGGGGCTGTTCATATGAGTATTATTCATAAGATACTATAGAGATCAAGGCATCGTGTGAATGTAATAGGAATATTCTATGATAAATGCCTGTGAAAGAAAGGCCCTGTTCACAATAATCATATGGCCTGGAATAGATTGAGCCATGGGATTATCAAGAATGATGTGATGAATGTGTTCATATAATTACGGCTTGTTATTTATTCAACCAATTCATTTATGCCAATAAAATGTGAATATTCTATTATGAATACTGCATTCAAGTTTTATTACGGAAAACCGAACACTTGAACACTCATGTGGATTACTTGCATATAAACAGTCACACTTTGGGGGGTTGGAAATTATTATGATCATTCACACATCATAAAAAAATTAACCTAAAATCTAATGTATATCTCAAAGAATGATAATCATCATCGATAATTACTGACATGTGAACAGGGTCCAGATACTATATATTCATTAATTGATCCAGAGAGGTATTACACATAGTGAAGCTTCTAATGATGTAGAGCGGTATAACTCGGCCTGCATGTGTTTAATATGAGAGGGTACAGTGAGACATAATATCAAAATCACTCTATCAAGTACCTGTAACATCAAAATCAATTTTAAATCAATTGTAAAAATCTATTATATCTCCATTCTTGGTACAAATGACAGTATTTTAATATGAATTGTACCTCTCTGTAACATAAAATTGACTGTAAGTTACTATCGATGTAAAGATATAATTGATTGAATGAGATATAATGAACTCGGAGGAGAAACAATCAACTGTAACTCTAAATATTATACAAGGCCCAAATTTCATATCAACACAAATGATAAAAGGAGTGATAATAAGGAGTTTTGATGACAAGAACAACACTGTGAATACCAATAAAATGAACAGAAATAACAAGAATTTTATGGAGAGGGAGAATAATGAAGATTAATTATTGCAGCAATTATAATGTAATATAAGAATAGAACAATAATTAGAATATGAACAATGAGAGCAATAGAAACTATAATAAAAGAACAACGATTAAAGTAATAAATCATCTAATTAAATCATGTAAGGCAACTATATTTGACCAACAAGAAAAGTTAATATACATGTACACACATATCTACAATAAGTACCCATTTTCCTCAATCAAAGACAGAAATTGACCAGATTAATTCAAGCGTTTTAATCTCTTCCTGACATTGTAAACAGCAGGTGATGGGGTTAGCCTACAGCGTTATCACGCGTTGGACTATTCATATCAAAACCATGCCTCTTCATAATAATTACAAAGAAAATATCCTGGGGTTGGAGGACAAGACATGGATGAGAATATATTCGCAACGAAACAACATAACTGAAAGTTAGGTCTCAGAACCACTGACAAAAAGGAAGTAGAGAGCAGTATTTGTATGAAAAATTATTGAGATTACTTTTGATCCATGCATGTCTTTACCTGTTTACTTAAGTATAAAATAAGAAATGCTTCCTACAATGTAGGTTTTGTCGACACCAGTTTTAACCAATTTTAACAAAGCTTGAAAAGAAAGAATTCCTCAAAATCAAGAGCCTTCGGTATTAGTTGTATAAATGCAACATATTTTCCTTTATCCCTTTCTCATAATCTCTCCCAAATCTCTCTCTATAAATTTTCTTGCAAGAACTTTGATGTGGATATCAACTTCTCTTTCTTTAGTAATGAATTCAACTTCAACTCGTCCATCAAAATGACATAGGAACTTCATGAACTCATGAAACCAGAACATGATACACTAACTAACACATCATCTGCATGATAAAGCTTTCATAATCTATCCAAAACTTTATCTATTCCCTCAATGACAAAAGATAACCGACAACTAGATGGTTTGAGTTCCAGTTTCATTTTACCTTTGTCCTAGGTTGATTTTTATTTGAACAATCTTATCATCTTTTGATAAACATCCAAGATAAGATGATCTATTAGCCTTCTTCACACCTAAAGGATTAGATATTATTCTTTAATTTCTGCCAATGATCATGCTTGAAGGAAAGACTCATTTGTCATAGTTGTTCTAATCTTCATTTCCATTGCTCTGTATCTTAGCGAACTTAATTAAAGCGTAACTACATGTACATGTATCACTTTCTGTTTCTCCTGTGTGCATCTTCTTCATACATTTCACATTCGTTTTTTGGTCAGGACCGAGTCCCGACTGAAATAAGCATAAATGCCTACAAAATCTGAAAACCTGCACACTTAAGCTAATTCAGAGATGGAACATTTTGTAACATAACTCTACAGAACTTTATGACAAGGAATTAATTATTTGTAGTATGGATGCTCTATAGTGAAACAAAGATTTTTTTGCATTATGATGAAAACTGAATAGAGAATAAGGGTCAAATTATAATGTGAACGTCATATCACATATGAATTGTACACAACTGCACACTTTTCTAAAAAATTAGTCTCTTTACACAAAGTGTATTTAGAAATACAATATGTATCTTGGGTATACACTCCTTCACTATGAGGTTACCGTACATGTTTCTTACACAACTTTTTTCTAAAAGACATTTTCTCTCTTGTGTGAAAAGGTAGATTACTTGATCACAAACAGAATAAAGAGCTCAAGAAGATCCACAGGATATGCATGAGTGTGTCTGTATATCAGTAGAGCAATCAACACAAGATGATAAAGCTGCCCTAAAAAGGAACGCTATGATGATCCTCTCCCAAAGTTGCAAGATGTTAAAGGTGGTTTTGAGCCTACACAGTAAAAAATATTTTAAACAACTCTTCAAAATTTTTAAAAAACACTGTTTAAGCCGGTCACTCTAACAACTGTTGTTTAAAATGTTAAACAACTAAGGTTGTTTAAAATTTTAAACAATTTTTTTAAACAACAGCTTTTAAACAACTAGGTTGTTTAAATTAAGTTGTTTAAACACACACAGTTGTTTAAAACTTTTTTCACAACTATTGTTTAAAATATTTGTTGTTTAAAAAAAATTGTTTAAAACATCTAGGTTGTTTAAATTAAGTTGTTTAAAACTTTTTGCACAACTGTTGTTTAAAAAATACATTCACAGTTGTTGTTCAAAATAATTGTTTCAAACATTATATAGGGCCTACAGATGTGTTTAAACATACGCGGTTGTTTAAGGCTGTTGTACACAAGTAAGTTCTAAATGCCAGAGCTGATTGATACATTCAGAGGTAAGCATTTAGACTAAATATATTGTAATCTGATCAAGTTTATACTCAAGACATATTTGTGCTGCGGTGACATCTACATGATAGGACCGGACCCAAGCGCGCGTTCACTGTGTGCAGCTTAAACTGCGCTGTGCTGCGCTGGAAGGACGACTTGCAAAGTTGCAGGTCTAAATCATAATTAATTATGTGACTGTGGCTTAGATATAGATATCATATAGAAGTCATGGCAGCACAAATATGTCTTGAGTATAAACTCGATCAGATTACAATATATTTAGTCTAAATGCTTACCTCTGAATGTATCAATCAGCTCCGGCCTTTAGAACTTCTGCAACATGTCAACCACAGTCATCCGCCATGATGAAGCCCGGCCGTGTTTGGCGGAGAAGGAAACCCGTGTAGCGCTAATTTTCAATCTTTTTAAACAACGTTGTTAAAAAGATTATTCTACAATATCATTGACGTCTTAAACAGCAGTTGTTTAAAATACAGGGTCCGTCTTTTAAACAATATTGTTTAAAATTTAAACAACACAATTTTAAACAGCGAAATTTTAAATAGCGTTTTTGCTGTGTATGCAAAGCTTTCAACACAATTCAAACTGGTCTTAACATACATTTTCTACAGATAAAGCATTGGTGAAGCATTAGCCAAGCTATTGGAGGGGGGGGGGGGGTACTGGTATCATGGGGACACCGGTCTTCCAAGGTGGATGACTAAAGATAAATAAGGACATCAATTGGGGGGGGTGTAGAAGGAGTTCCTATCATTTTCTTTTCATATTTCTTTTCCCCTCTGCCTTTCTTTTGCTCTCTTATTCTCTTTTTATTTCTGCCATTCAACTAGAGAGCACATGCCCCCTGTAGCTACAGAACTATACTTAACATTTATCATCATGAATTAAATTTTAGGATCACAACCCACCTGGATTTTCAGAAGTATTTTTATTTGATGAAAAATATAACAGCAGAATTCCCTCAGAAGAAAGAAGCAAGCTTATTTTATACCGCACTTGATTAAGATTTTCCCAAACCATTATTCTTTTAAAGAAATTTTTCACTTAGGGTTGCTCTTATATGAATCTGATGACCGGGGTAATAATATATTGTAAAGTGCTTTGAGACATCATAGATGTATTAGCAAATATAAATCCAGAATATTATTATTTTTATTATTCATGCTACCCAAATGATTTTAAACTCATTTTGGTTCATATAGCTCCTTCAATGGCTTGCAAATGTCTGATTCTGCATTTAACCAAACTCCTTCCATGTTTAAATCAGCTTTCCAACAAGATGCTTAAAGGAGATAATGCTATTCCCATAGGTGCTAAGCCATCTCAGATGAACATCCTATCAGATGCCGGGCAATCTAAAGATCCTTACTTTCCACCCGACAAAATCTGTCTGGATTTTTCTTCTCAATCCTGCTCACGCTTAGAGTTCTTTTGTTACATCCACAAGAAATGAGGTAAAGGGAAATTAAGGACAAAAATTGGCAATAACAGATCTTAATTTTCTGACATTTCTTTGAGTTTCAATCCTCTATCTAATTCAGCTGAAAAGTGCATAGAAAGGAGATATCACAAATAACGCAACGACCATCTCAGTTGATGTTTTTTGGTTTTTTTTTTTTGTAGTCCCCAGTTTCTGACTGCAGGGAGAATTTGAAACCAGTCATCCTTTTAATATACAGACTTTACATCATGTACTTGTATTTTACATAACATAAAAAGTATATTGTCTGTTTAGAGTCAGAAGGGCCTAAACTCTGTCTTAAATAATATTTAGTTAATGCCCTTCTGGCTTTGAGTAGACCTTATCATCTGCTAAGAGCCAGAAGATCATAACTCTATTGTAAGTACCTACCATGTATGAGCAGCTTTAACATCCTTTTGGCTCTCAATAATACCACATAATGTGTGATTCTAAAAGTGAGAATATATATAGGGCTTGCACTTTAAGAAAATGACCCTACTTCTAAGGCTTCATCTATTATAGACAGACTGCACTTTATACCAGTCACATCATAATGCTCCAATGCTTACCAAGTTCAGCTTTCTTAATGACTCTTTAGAAATCCAAGCAGCTATCATAATGAACTGCAACCCTAAACACAAGTTTCCACAAAAAATAAACTCATTCTAAGCAGGGCTTTGCCCCTTCAATCACTACAAAGTAAAGTTTCAAAAAAAATCACAATCGACATTTATTATCTATGAATCATTTCTGCCAACCATATGCAAACAAGAGAAAATGAACTTGTTTACAAGGGTATTACATTTGTGTTTCTACTCCAGTGACTACGCTGCACTATGATATGTTATGATGCCCGGGTATTTTGTTTGAGGGGGAGTGGAAAAGAGTTCAGTTTTTGCCTTGAACGTTGTGAGGTAAATATGAATATGGTACAAGCACAAAACCAGGTTGAGTGATTAAATATGTAGACTAAATCAATTAAGATTTCTTTTGACTCCCAACAGCTAATGAAAATGTTCACAAAAAACATCATGCTATATTTAGATCCTGCCACACGGCCATAGGGAAACTTTGAAAATATAGGTCGAATGATGATTTAAAGAGTGTGAGCTAAGAGAATGGTTTACAGGAGGGTTGTAGAGTAGTGAATTCAGTATTCTGTCTGATATACCATAATACAGGGAAGCTGAATAAAGCTTGCACTATAAGTCATTGCAAGCTCAATATCAATATTTTCAACTTAGCATCAAAGAAAATATCACTTATAATGTGCCCTGTTGTGTATTTCAAATCCTGAACCTGTAAATTTAACTTCTGAAGTGGTGCACTTTGTTTCCAACATAACTATCACAAACAAGATAGTTTGTAAAATTTGATGTGATATGATTATGAGATATATTTTGTTTATATTCCTCAGATATTTCTCATTTTAGATTCATATAAAATAGAATGAAAATGTAGTCAAGCAATAACTTTAAAGAGATATTAAACTGTTAAGCCATCACACTTAACACTAGAACATAATTGTTCAAAAATTAAAATGGCAACTACTTATAAAGGCAGTGCTGCCAAAATGACAACCAAAACTTATTCCCTTTTTTGTTTTCAATTTGTTAAATGTCAAAGACAAAAAAATAATGACATTGTCAAAGCAAAGTAAGTATTGACCAAGGTTGGAAATAGGAGTTGTGTTAAATAGTCCTGAAGAAAAGGTGTTATTTGAAGAATAAGTCAATATTTGAAAGTGTGACGGGCCTGCTATTGTGTATTGGATATCCAAGAAATACAAGACAAATAGGCTTACAGGGTGAGCAAAAACTACAATACAAGACCTTCCATTACCATATACATCACTTCTCAACATTACTCTAAACAGGCCAGCCAACATTCACTCCTTTCAACAGCTAATTTATAGTTATGTAATAGGGACCAATGCATAGGGAATCTATTAAAGCATAGATCAATGTTCTACCAATCTATAATTCTCCTTTTTTTCAGGCCAGTAATTATCATATTCTAATGAATTTCTCTGTGCTACCCACATCAGAATACATTCTACTGCAGTTATTTCATTTGTTCCCATTGCCTCCTTCATCTCCAATGTTTCAAAATTTCAGCGAAGAGGACATTTGACTTCTACCGTTGTTGTCTAAACATCATGACAGTAAATACATCTACGGTACTACTTACATAAATGATAAATCAATGAAATACAAGGTTGATGACTGGGTAACAGATCAATATATGTGTCACTTTTAAGTGTGCCTGGGTGAGCTTTAGGAGATAATAGGGACATACTGTACTATATAGGGACCTTCTAAACATTATCTGTTGTGCGAGAGCCAAAAGGGTGTTAATTCTATGTAAAACTAAGTAACACATGATTTTCTTTCTTGCTTTCTACAGTTAGTATGAAAATGTGAATACAGTCCAACCTGGATAAAAGAGAGATCTGTATAGTGGAAATAAGGATGTGATCATAATAGGAAGGTGATCTTTCTGTACATAATCAGTCATACTGTAAGCCGAGAGCTAGAAGGGCATTAACTGTAAAATCTTTAAGTATATGAGTTAATGTCCTTATGGCTCTCAGCAGTCACTTTGTTAACCATTGAATAATATACTCAAGATAACTTGGGCTGAAGTCTTTGGAAAGTGTGTGTTATACCAAAATCAAATTGTAACATAATAGTCAATTCAGATCTAAAGATATGGTGTGATTCGTCTTTATATATAGATGTGGCTTGTATGATTTACACTTACCTCCTTCTGCTACATATTTCCTTTTTGTTTTGGCAGCTGCTGTAGTAGTGAATAGGAATGTGAGAAGCATAAAGACGCCGAGCGATACCCCCATGAGGGTATAATGTCTGTTCATCATGAACATGCTGCCAATTATGAAGATAACTATGACCAACAAATCGGTGGTAATCCTTAAAAGTTGGTGTTAATGTTTCAGTGGCCTCTGACGACGGTTCCCTCATAACTCTCTCGCCACCGCCGAAATAAATAAATAGATATACACTATATACACTAACATTGCTGAATACACGTGGCGTGGGCAAGCTGACGGTGCAATTGCTGAAAAATGAAATGCGATTATGACATGACACCTATACAGGGTGATGATTACATTATGAACAGAAAATGTTTCCTTCGAAGAGCTGTCGAAAGGTCCTTGGCTAATGTAAGGTATTAAGACGATGTAATAAGCTGCTTTGATCGTCCATCTAAGAACATGGGTTTAGCTTGAGTAGATAGAAGCCACTCTGTGTTAATCCAATATGACAGAGAGAAGTGTCCTTTTTTCGTTAGAGTTCTCTGGGTGTTTTAAAATTGACCTTGATGACACATCAACATCTGCATGTACAAACTATGATAGTATTTCCAAAAAGCTTGGAGAAATTGCAAAAACAAATATATCTCTTCTGAATAAGAAATCACATAGCAAGAACACAGCACTTCAGTTCATCAATACATTTGTAAATAATGATACCATTCAATCATCACAGCTCAAAGGCATATTCATTTGGACACTTGAGTGACAGCTTCAGGAGATATACAACACTTCAGATTCAAATTAAATCTCGCTAAAGTCCTCCTGACATTGCAACATCAAAAGAGCATCAGCTGTCCTGCTTGATAATACCAAAGGTAGACATACATCCTTTTTCCTCAAACTTCAGGTGTTTCCTCACAACTTTAACCAAGTTTTACTAGGGTGAACTGGCTTGATGTAGAAGACTGATATCACATGTGTGCATACAAACTCCACTACTATGCTGCTTCTCTCGATGCATAACCAGATACGTCAATAACGCTCTTTGACACTGAATGCCAGAAACACAATAGTCACCCCCCTTTCAACCAAGCATTTGTGTGTCGAAGCTTTGACAGCCAGAACCCTTGGACACTACCAGCACGAGCAGCGAAACACAAAAACCAATACAACCACCCTCCACTGTTTTTACCTCTCCTCTTATCCCTCCCTGGGAAGGGGGAAATCCCACACCCCTGCTCTGCTAATGAATCAGTCCAGTACACTCACAATGAATGCACAACCAATTGGAGCATCCCCATCTCAATATTTTTACTTTTCCCTTCATTTCACACAAAAAAATAATTCCTCCTTAATTCTTGTAATAGCTCCCTCACAGGTCAGTTTATCTACCAAGTCAAGTCCAGACTTTCTCTTGTCAGTGCTCTAATCTTCCTTGATAAAATCTTGCTTTAATATCCAGGACACCAACTCATCTTCCTCATCCTAAAGCCTGGACCAAAGTGTACTACAGGATTACAAAAGGCCTCTCATAATAATCTTACCTCATTGATTGCCAAGAATAAACACTACTTTTTGGCGGGGAAAACCATTTCACAGTGTCACCTCCATTACTCTTCTGAGTACCTACTAGAAGGAAAAAAACATTATTTGAAACTTCTTTTTTTTTTCAAAACAGAGTGAGCGGTACCTGGGGAAAATGTTTATTTCATAACAAGGGTGCCAACTCCTAACTACTTGTAATACGTAGCCTAACACTACACAGGGTCAAATATGTTCACCTTACAAATCCTGTCAATTCGAAAACATTCCATTTTTTCCCATTTCCTTTTGAGCAAGGAAAACTGTGGTACAGTATTCAAAGTTTATTAAAGTGAGATGCATTGAAAAGCACTCCATAATTCATGGTTCATATCATTTCTCATTTCCCTATGCTCTTTTCATTTTTCAATTCAATTGTTATAATATAGTTCAGGTTCGTAAGAGTTTAAAGAACTTTTTTCCAAACTGTTTATACAACAGCATTAAACAAATAAATACATGTAAGATTTACATGGAAAAATAAAGGTCTTCCTTGTTTCTTTTGGATACTAATTATAAGAAAATCAAAACTTGATAGTTGCTCCAAAAATCAGCAGAAAATACTGAAAAATAGACAGTGAAAAATTGAATTGAATCAGATAAACAATACAAAAAGCAATTAATTTTGTACAATTTGAGATTACTTTGCATACAGGTATTTCAAATTGGTAAATTGGTAATGTCACTGTGATGTAATATTGAACAACTTTTCCACTTGCTCCTAAACATGAGATGAGTAAATTATTTTTCAACACATTTTTTGTTGGGGAGGTTAAAGAATTTGGGCATTATTTCATCCAGAGTCCTATCTTTTTTTTCTTTCAGTCACTTCATCTTCAGCAAGCTAATGCTTTTAACATATAAAACACAGCACACAACTGCAGTAAACAGAGATATATATTTTGTTCCAATTCCAAAAATGAGGATCTGCTTAAAACTTTCCTTTCACTCTCTTCTATAAAACCATTCACCCAGAAAGACTAATACAAAAAGGGTCAAATCTTATTGACATACTTACATATGAACTAGTCTTTATAAAGACTTTTTAAATATTTCATGTAATAATCAGAATAAAAAACAAAGTGAGTGAGCCATCTACTTTGCATACATAAGAGCAAAACAGATAATACTCACAAAATTACACACTGCTGAATTAACTTTAAAAAAAATCAAAAATTCCTTTTATCATTTTGCTCTTAACAAATCAAACGTCTTAATAGGGTAAAAGTCTGGAATTAGGTTAATCACTGAACAGACCAGAGGCAAGGAAAGACTACTTAGAAGGAAGATTAAAACACAAAGAGCACACACTTCTCAAAAGATTACAACAAGAACTGGTAAAAAGCACAACTTTTTAAAGAAAAACAAGAATCAAGATAAAATAAGGAAAGAAAATATGCAATAAAAATCAGGCACACTATCCAAAGTTGGGGTGTTTCACAAGAGAATTTAATAGACTGATCTTGGGATCAGAATGGGAGGAATTTGGTTGTTAAAAACCACATGCAATGCAGCTTGAGTCAGAGATTTGTACATGTTTCGGACTGCCATTTTCACATATTTTTCATCACAGAATTCACTAGTTCCTAATCTGAAACTTTGGCCTACAAATTCTGGGACACTTTAAAGGTATCTCTGAAACAGAACAAGCACTTTCCTACTGAATACATATAAATGCATTTTAGATATAAAATCTAGAATAATCTGAAAGTGTTAAGTAAGTATTAATCAGTTTGATATTTTGAACATCAGAATTTATATAATTGTGATTGAAGAAGTTCTTTAGCTACCACATTCCCTTTTAATAAAAGACATTCTAATCACAACAGGAATTTCAACACCCCCCCCCCCCCCCAAAGAAGGAGAGAAATAAAACAATGCATGTATGACAAGGACACAACAATCCTCAAAATCAATCAAATATTCCTGAGTTCTACAACGTATATACTTTTTTGGCACTGATGTTCCTCTTTAAAGTGTACCAATCACCTGAAAAAATATTTTGTATACAGCTAGAAAGTATAAAATAAACCTCAGAGAACTTTGTCTGGTATTCTATAGGTCAACAGTTAATGAGTATGAAGGAAATAAAGGATAACATGAAAATGATCGCGCGGAACCGAACTCCGAGTTTGGTTGCGTTCGATCCTTTATTTTGGATCGCTTATATAGAGAGTAATTAAAACTGCAGTATCTCTTTATAGAATTAATATTTGAAGCCCATATTTTGAATATAATATAACAACAGGAAACCTCTAACATACACAGCAAAATTAATTTTGGTGATTGGTATCCTTTAATGACTTGGGGGAGGTGGGGCAATGGAAAAAGGTTTTTTTTAAAGTGTTTCTGATACATGTATTATATTGAACCACATGATGATATACAATAACCTCTGTGTGATTCAAATTACAATAGCTGGCAGTAGGCCAATCAAATTATTTTAAACTCTGTGCACTAACTGTAAATTGTCAACAAGATCTGAAACTACAATACCTGGGAATGGCCTTTGTTTACTGCATCAAAAATAGTTTTATAAACAACTGGTTCACATTTCATCAACAATATCTATTCTATATTTACAAAAGGTATGATATGGTTGCTGCAAAAGATGATTCTTGATACTGTCATGTTTTTGTTTATTGTAAAATAAGTTTGTTTCTTCTCAACTATTTCTTCTTTAAGAAATAAAAATCACTGTATCACTGTATCAAGAATGTTGCTTGTGTTCTCTGATCCGGGAATGAATCATGTTAGAATATAAAAAGTAGGACTTTATGAGGAACTTCTAGCAAGAGTATATTACATGCATGATATGAGTCAAGCAAGGGGAAAGATTTTTATTCAGATTGCAATGTTACAAATTACCTGTACCATCTTCCATCACAAGTTAAATGTACCAGTCAGCACTTTTTCTCCTTGAATTCATTGTCATGACAACCAAATTGTGCCAATTGTATATGAAAATTTGAATTACATTCATGAATTTGGCAGTTTTATTCCTTGTTTTTCTAAGTAGACATTTGGACTTTTGGTGAAAGCTGCTTGGACTTTTTTGGTCAGTCATTAAAAGGAAAGTCCACCCTGGTATTAAGTTGATTTGAATAAAAGAAGGAAAATGAGAGAAACAGATTAGTGAAAGTTTGAGCAAAATCCAATAATAAATAAGAAAATTATGAGTTTTTGGAGTTGTAATCAATCAAACACAAATTGGTAACTCCATGACATATCTTGTGAGCTCCTCTCCCATTTGCTCAGTACAGAAAATTTCATAAATTTTCATTTTCTTAGTTTGTGATGAAGGAATAGATTTGTTTCATACAGGTATTGTTTAAAAACATATGAGCAATGATTATATGTGTGAATGAATATTTTCTTTAAAGAAAATGGAAATTAATGATATATGAATTTTGGATACTGGGCAAATGGGAGAGGAGCTTGCAGGATACGTCACGGAGTTGCCAATTTGTGCTATAATTGATTACACCTTCAAAAATTCATAACTTTCTTATTTTTTATTGTATTTTGCTCAAACCTTCAATGATCTGTTTCTTTAAATTTTATGCTTCTTTTAAAACCAACTTGTAATCAGGGTGGACTTCTTCTTTAAGATTTCAACTATATTCAGAGTATCCTCAGGTCAAAAACTTATATTTGGGAGGGGTGGGATGGATCATAGCATAATGATTCTACTCACACAACTACTGGTACACGGCGAAATAGGAAGGGTTAAAATAAAAATAATCGCACGCAAATGACTACCAAACACAGGTCCCTGGGACGAGTATTGTTCGGTTCACTAACACAAATATATGTCCTCTTGTCTGAACCAATGCACAAAGATGTTCCCTTCTTTTATAATATTAATGGACTTTGGTCCCAGGTGCATAGTTTCATGTTTGCTCTCCCTTCAGCAGATCATGTTTACTGATTTGACTTTTGTCTTTTCACTACAACGCTGATAGACATTTGATATGGAAGACGTAGTCTTCTTTAACAGTCCATGCCATCTTTAAAAGACAAATGTTGAAATAGCAATAACTGTTAAGAGGCAGTTGTTGTGCTTGTTCTAAACAATATCTTATTTGGTCAGTGACACATCAAAAATTGCTAGTTTGCTACATTTCTTTTCATTGAAATAAAGTATGACAAAGTGGACAAATTAAAGGGTAATCCAACCTTTGTAATAATTTGATTTGTGTGAAAGCAGAAAAATCAGAGAAGCAGTTTGGTGAAAGCTTGAAACAAAATCGGACAAGCAATAAGAAACTTGTGATTTTTTGAAAGTTGTAATCACTACACATATAGGAATTGGCTGAATCGGTGATGTAGCGGCGGTCAACTTTCCCATTCGCTCCAACCCACAAAATAACTAAAATGTCAATTTTTCAAAATGTATAACTCGGTAGGATCTTTTTCTTTTTGGAGGACCTATAACAATATGCTATCTACAATATACTTTGAGTACTGCCCTGAGAAACATGGTGCTCAGGAGAAAACCAGAATTTAATCATATTTTGGTGTATGACAAATGGGAGAGTTGACTGTGGATAAGTCACAATCATTTCACCAAATTGCCAATTTGAGATTTGCAGAGATGTAGAGATCTCATTTTTCAAAACATTCATAACTTTCTTATTCTTTGTCCGATTTCTTTCAAACTTTTCACCATCCTGTTTTCTCTGATTTTTCTCCCTTCACACAAAATAATTTTTTTCCCCAAAGGTTGGTTGCCCTTTAAAGGACCCGTGAATATGTTCAGTAATTTCGGCTAAGCATAAAAACTGGAGTACACGTATGCGTAATATCTAACAATTTAGCTCTGGAGAAGTTCAAAAAGAGCTCTGATAAACTGAAATTGACTCAGGTTAAAAATAATGAAATACATAAAAATCACACTGTACATGTATACAACATCAAATTCAAAACAAGCTCCATGAACAAAGAGAGTAATGTTTTAATGGCATTACTTTACAGTGACTAAATAAAGTTATTTATTATTTACAAATTAAAAAATAATGGGAAATAATTCCATCTTGATTACTTGGATATTTTGTGACCTATTTCATACCTGTCAATCACATTTAAACAGAAAAGTCCCTCCTGTGTATTTGTATGAATGCATCTTTCGCTTGCGCTCGATGTTGTCCACTAAATCTAGTGGAAACACTGAATGCCAAGAAAATAGAGATCTGTCAAGGACTGTCACAGTCATATCACACCCGATTTAAGACAGAAGTATGGACATTAACCTTTCTGGTGTATTCTTCCTTATTTTCATCAAGTGCTAGAATACTTTCCATATGATGCAGGATTTATATTTATATATTTATCAATGGAGCAAGGTGTACTGAGGCAATCATTACTGACATTTCAAGTCCCTGGACACAGATTATCAAATGCAGAAGCTAGGGAGGGAGACTTTAGGATATCACCACTTAAAGAGCCAATATAAATCCTTTTCAAGAATTCACTTCCTGCTTCTATGTGCATACCTAGACATAACCAGCAATTTAAAACTATCAAATGGAATCTTGAAGGTTGTTTAGTTTTATTTTAATCCTTGTAAGGATAACTTTTCAATAGTGATTTTTGCTACTATAATACATAAAATTATTACATCAAAATCAATTACTCATCAAATAATTCATGTTCTTCAAACACACTTCATATCGTTTTTTTATATCGAAAGGGATAAATGTCTCATTTATGTACCAGGCTTTGAAGTCTGAACCTTGGACCTTATGGTTTGAAAAGCAATGCTTCAACAATGGTGCACTGACTTCCCTTATGCATCCATCTTGTAGATAACTTGATACTACACTCATTTTATTTGGGGGAGGATTCATGAAAAACATCATCTTTGTACAGAATATACACAAATATATATTCTTATTAGCTTTTAACTTAGCTTTTAATTGATTCATCTTATTCCGTAGTCCCCCCACCCCCACCCCCCCCCCTCAAAAAGGAAGGAGATAATAATGAAATTCAAAGGTTACCAGTCAGCATATAATGATGAAATGGACAGAAGAATATAAACTTGAGTTGTGCAGCTTTAAGCTCTTTCTTGATAAATAAGCCGAGTATCTCTAATGTGCTCTCTTGCATGAATACTTCACATTAGATATTTCTGGTTCAGTCATCTCTGAAGTACAGGGGCTCTGAAGGGAGTATAAAAATCACATCAAATAAATCTGAAAATATTTCCCTTGATTGGAATCACTGTCCTAACAGCTTATATTTTGTTTGCTTTATTCTGAAAGTACTGAAGATAATTCAGACTAATTTACCAAGATAGCATTATATTCATCTTTTATAATCTAAATCGCCCAATTGCTTTCCTCTTATTTTCCTCTTTCCTTTCCTTTTTCTTCTATGGATTTTTTGCAGTCTTTCTTTGCAAAATTAAAGAAGATCTTTTCCATTTTGGTTCCGTTACAGTACTTATAAATTACAAGGCATCCTAGAATTTGAATATGAAAAGAGATACCCCCCCCCCTCTCTCCTCTCTATCTCAATCCAGCTCCATCTCATCCAATCTCTTGACCTCTATTTCTTTCTCTATCTTTCTACATCTCTTCCCCTCCTTTTCATTACTTCCTCTCTCATCTTTCTTTCTCTAAGTGATACTCTCACTTTAATCCTCCTCCCTCTTCTCTTCTCACTTTGTCTCTCAATCACTATAAAATGAAAGTCTCTTTCCTTCTAATGGTGCATAAATCTCTCACTTTCTTCAAGCTCCCAACTCTTTAAGAGTTTATTCAATGCTTGTGAACTTGAAGCAGTCCCAAGGGACCCCCATCCCACTCCTGACACCATCTCCCTCTTCTAGCAATTCTCACCATAATGCATCTTTCTTTCTCTCTCACTCTATCTCTATGTATCTCTTCACTTTTAACTTCATTTCTCTCCTGAACCTATCCTATTTTACTCCGATTCACTATATTTTGGACCAGTCTGAGAAGGTCCAGCTCATCCCACTCCTGACACCTTTTTTCTCTCCCTCTCTATCAGTCACTTTATCTCCCTTTTTGTCTCTCTTTCCGCTTTCTCTCCCCTCCCCTCCCCACCCCTTCCTCTCTCTCTCTCTCTCTCTCTCTCTTTCATTCCTCTTAATTTTCATCTCTTTTACCATCCCTCCTATCATCTGCTTCATCCTATTCTAACCTTCACTCCTGACTCCCATCTCCCACCGCTCACTGCACATGATCTTGATTCAGTCCCACACGTCCACTATCCCACTCCTGACACTCTCTCCTCCTCATCTCCCATCCGACCAATTAATCATCATCATGGTCAATAAAACAATTCAATTACGTCTCACCATCCAATAACCAGTGACAGTTACCCTTCTCTTCTGCATGAATTCTCCAAGGCTTTGGAACAAAATTTTGCCAATATTTCATAATGCTGTATCACGCCCAAATTGGTAGTGAATATGACTTTCAAAGTGTTCCATATTTTTACTCATTTCAGGGAATACAGTTAATTCGGTACACATCACACTTGTTTTCTATGAATTGAATATTGTTTGCAGGAACAACAAGAGTGAAGACACACTGAACTTGTAAAAAAATGATGACACTGCTTCAAAGAATTCTGTTTAAAATGGATATGCACTGCTGGATGATCACTTGTGCAATTTATCATGTAACAGTTGAAAACAGTGGAGATGGTGAGGCAATCCACCGATATTGCATGGTGAAATGAACAGCTTTTTCTTGTGGAAAGTTCAGGACATGGACAGTCCTTCTTCTCTATGGCAGTCTCTTTTTACAGTCAAATGAAACAATTCTTTTTTTCAAAATACATACAGGAAGACAAGTTTCTTAAAGACTAACACAAACAAAAACAATGCATTTGAACAAATATATGAGGTTATAAAAGTAAAACATTCAGAAAGAAGAAAAAAAAATAGAATAAAGAAATAGTAAAGCAAACATTTATATACAAAGAAAAAACAACTGCTTCCAAGGTACTTTTCAAACTAAATCTATCTTCATTCTGTTTCTGGGTACCGATAGGCCTACTTGTTTTGTTCTGTGTATATCCTCTCTGTATTTCTCTTATAAAACACAATACAACCTCATAACAAAATCTTAAAATGGACAGTCTTTTAATCTTGACATATGTCTGGCTGGTGAGATAGGAGAATCTTCCTGCACCCCAAAATATCAAATCTAGCGATTTCAGAACAGCGTCATAGTTACTCAGTAAAGCAGGTGGTAGCATCCAAATATCAACAAGCTATTCTTGATATCAATGATTTATGGCATAAGGAACCAGCTTAATGCCTAACAATACAACAAATGAGGGAATATGTCATAAGAAAAAAAACATTGTTGACAGGAATGCAAAGAAGGGGAAATGTCAAAAGCAGTCCAAAAAGAAATCTACATAATGGTTAAGAAAGCACAATTCAAAGGAAAAGTGTTGCAATGGAATCGTAGAGAAATAGTTATTCATACTTCTAATTGGCAAGGGAAAATGAATTTGATTATCAGATTTACTGGTCAATATATACTGGAATTTTAGACTGAACCTTTAAAGAATTTATAGGATGACAATAAAACACTGTATTTATGCAGGGAATCTAGAAAAAAACTTTAAGAGGGAAACTATCATGATATAGATATAAACATAAACTGCTGGTACTGATACTATATTTGTATTCTTAAGCAATGCTTTCCACTTGAATCTAATGTCAAAAGTGATTTGTATAACAGATCACTGCTGATTCATTACTTTATACAAGGCAGTACTTGTACTTGCAACCATAAGTGAAGAGAAAACTTTTCCTGCTTCCACTTTACAAATGCGCATAAATGTTGAAGTAACATGTGTAATATCATTTTAGCAATATAGTCACAGCTAAAAATACACCTACTCATAACACATTTAATTGTTTGCAATCAAAAATGGCTTAATTAAGATCCATTTCCTTGACACAAATCCCCTCCAGGCTTTGAAAACACCCATCACCAATGGCAAATTACTCTCCATCATTCTCTCCCACTTTCTTCCCTCTCTCTCTCTCTCTCCTTCTCTTCCTTTTCTCCCCCTTCTATCTTTCTCTTCTGTCTCTCTTTCACTCTTCTGTTTCTCTATGCCCTCTCTTTTCCCCTCTTCCCCTCCTCCTCTTTCTCTCTCTCTCTCTCCCCCTCTTTCACATCTCCCTCAGGTTCGACCCCCCCCCCCTCCCTCTCTCCCTCTTTCTCTCTTTCTCTCTCCCCTTCCTTTCTCAATTAATGATTATAATGTTCATTTATTCTGTTTTCCACTCTGATTAAGCACCCATCAACTTCTGACACTGGGCAAACACCTGTAGGGTAATTACATGTATCAATCTCCAGCGAAACCTATGACACCATTAGATCATTATAGGAGGTAATAGAGCTAAGCCTTGATGGTGACCGGATCACAGCATTAGTAGAAGCTCACATTTCCAATTCTGGTTTATACATGTATCGTGATAAAGGAGAATTCCTAATTAGGTATGAGCTTATTATTTTGTCCTCTTTACTCATATTCATATCACCATCATCTTCATGTGTGATAACAACAATCAACATACATATTGTTTCTACCTTACAAATTACATACAATGAAGAAATAAGCAACTAACGAGATTGCACTATATTTCTGACAGCGTCCTTTATGCATCTTATTGTTGTTGTATTTTTGAGGGTTCTTTTTTTTTCTACCAGAGCTCTTTTGGATCTTTCTAGAGGTAAACTGCTCACTGTTCCCATTGACAGTGTCCTTTTAACACAGTATCTCTTGGAGTTTCCTTTACGAATAATAAACAATAAAGAAATGAACAAATTATAAGATCGCATTACATCATGGTGACCAAAATATCTTTAAACCTTGTCACATCAAATCACATAATCAACATGAATCACATAATTTAGCTGTTACATGGCTGAAAGAAATTAAACCTTCATCATAATACATTTAGTTTCATCCTGTTAAAACCATTATGCATGTATGCCTCACTAAACGCTATCTATCTCTTTCACTCTCTAGGGCCCCTTCATTCATGAAGCCTTAAAACTTAATGCCATCCCAGTAGATGAAAGACTGTTTCTTTGGGAATCAGTCTATACTTAAATAAGACCGTTTGCAAGGCACAGATGCAGCTAAAAGGTCTTGATATTATTTGCTAAGTCTTCTAATGAGGGGTTGGAAAATAGCTTAAGCAGGGTTCTCTTTCGACCATTACATCCACCTGACCAAGCATCATCACACCTGACTGGTCAGAGTCACTTGCCGAGCGATGTGATTGGTTAATGTCTGCCGGATCATGGTCCATGATGATATGTAAGAAGGAAAAAGTTTACACAAATGGTAAATTTTGATAAAGCCAACTCTGAATATAAAATAAATACAAATATTTTCCTATATTAAATCTGGGCCCTGTTGCATAAAACTTACCATTAATGGTAACTCTGCTATCAATGGTAACTACCATGGTAACATCACTCAACAGCCAATCAAAATCGAGGTTTCCATGGAAGTTACCATTGATGGCAAAGTTACTGTTAATGGTAAGTTTTATGCAACAGGGTCCTGATGATTGCACAGAGGATGGTTACATAACTATTTTCTACTACTCCACATTAGCAGTGATCAGGGCAGAAAGTTGACTTACCAGTATAACATATATATGCAATCAAAGAAGAAAGTTTATCATTATTATCATTTATTCAAAATAGAGAGCACAACAGTGGGAAATTTTAAAGAGAATCACATGGAAGCCAGGAAAACAATCAACTGAACAACTTTAACTGAAAGGTATTTTTTCCAAACTTTATGTGTTTTAATATATATTTTGGAAACATCCTGAAATAAAGTGGGCTGATTTAAAAAATAATTCAGACTAAAACTATTCATCAGGACAAATTTCATTCTTATTTTTTCTTTTACCACTCCTTCATATTTCATTAACAATATTTTCTGTGTATTTTTAAAGTAAATGCTAATTTCTGGTTGATAAATGTACTTTACATACATAACAATCTGGTATATTTCATATTACATCTCTTTTATAATACTTGGCCCCATTACTGGGTATTTGAACTATCCCTATCCTGTATCTATCTGAGGTATTATCTCTATATCTTGGAAAAGTCCTATCTAATTTTTAGCTTTGTAATAATATCCTCTAATCATGCATCATCCGATGCTTGCCATTCAGATTGACCATCCTCCTTTGAAATTGAAAAAATAATAATCACCTACACAAAATAGAAGCAATATTCACTTTATACAATATGCCTGTTCTACCAATTTGTTCATCAATCTGTTATGAATAATTGTACTTGAATTTAATCCTTGCTTTCTGCCTGTCCATTTCGCATTTTCAAGGGGGAAAAAGAGAAAAATAAGGTAGCCTTGCCACTGGCCATAGCCACTCCATTAATCTGATTTGACACACATCTATTTAATGCAGACAAGAATGGTCTATACCGATGCAACCATGGTCGCCTCGGGAGTAATTTAAGCCAATCACAGGGAATTGTCATTCGGGCTCGCATTAGGGAAATTATTTGGGAGAAATTTGTGCTTTTTGAGATTGATGGAGTGGTGTTCTTCTTTCTTAGCAGGCAGATGAGTAGAAAGATACCGAGGATGACTAAAGGTCGGTCATATGACACGGTTCTCAGCTAAAAGATAAGTAGTATGTCCTAATTTTGTAATCACTCCTCGAGCTACTTGATTTTTTTTTTTTCACCAAATATGTCCTCAAAGTTGTTATTCAAATCTGTCCAAAAAATACATGGGAGCGGTGAAGCTCCAAAGAAACTCGGGGAAAACTAAAAAATACTCTAGTAAAAGAAATATTTCATACAAAAATATCACTGCTAAAAAATCCTCTCACAGTAGCAGTCAAAAGAAGCTCCTGTGAACAACAACTTTACTGTGAGGGGACTGTCTTGACAAGACCGCCTCGGTCTTTTATGGTATCCTTAATTCCATATGATTATAAGCTATACATCTGTATTTTATATTTCTGCACACTTGGACTTGTCTATACATGTATATTTTTTATTGGAATTGAATAAACTAAATTGAACTGAACTGAAAAGAAAAGTATCATTAATCTCATTCAAATGGATATTTACTTTCAACAAACTGTATTTAACAGTAAATAAATTTTAATACTAAGCGTTTTACAGTGTATTAAATTTGCAGTAAGTGTAATTCCTCTTTCTTTGCAATTTGATAAGAATATTTCATGTTATAGTAATAAAAGTCATGTATAATACACAAACTTGCCAATAATACCCATTCACATAACTAACTAAAATCAGAGCAATACAAATTCAATAATGATTTCTATAGGCAATACATAAAAGTGAAGAAATAAATAATCTTGAAAGGACTCTTTTAAATATGTATGACTATTTCATTCATAAGAGCATATATTCATAACATATAGAATACTAACTTTATGCATATAGGGAATCCAATATCTGCATGTACAATGAAGCGGTACAGGGCATAAACAAAGCCATTTTTCACGAAGTTGACAAACTGCATTGATAACAAACCCTGACTGGTTTTCTCGTTTCACGGGAGACAGAGCCCTTACGGCTAAAGCCGAGATGTCTCCTCACCCATGAGATTTGTCTCTGGTCCACCACCTAGCTATGAGCACCAGTTCATATTGGGGACAGAAGGCAGAGGGTGGGGCAAGTGAGAAAGAAATATACATATATATATAAATTAAACCCCTCATTACCACACGTATGTAAAAATACCATGAAGAGTGGTAATGGCATATTGGATTGGTAAGTCAAGGATTAAGGTCATCCAGGCTTGACACTACATGCTTGTCTAAATATGCCACTGTAAACTGCTGCATTTTTAAAAATAATGACATAAGTGTAATACATTCCACATTTCTGTATCTTAAAACATTAATGAATATTCATAGGACCTTTGTTGCCATTCATCTACATATTTTAAAAAACCATTGCAATTTACCGCAGCATATGTGAACAAGCCTTAACAAGGGTAAAACAAAATCACTCCCCAAATATTATGCAAACATGCCTGGGTTCTCTCAGACCCCCCAATATTTTGCTCCGAGCCCCAAGGAAAAATGTTAGTACAGAGCACTAATCAAAGATAAATTTTAGTTCTGGTCATGTGATTACATTTGAAAAGAAACTCTCTCAAAGCAATTGGGAAAGAGTGATCATGCCTACATAAGAATCCGTGTACATTGTGAGGTTTTGGAATCATAAAAATGATAAGATATTGACCTAATCTCACTGAAAAACACATGTACTACACACAGAACTTGGTATATGTGACTGCACAAAGATGTGACATGCACGTTCGGCCTGAACACTTTGAACAGCTATTTCATATTTTAGATAATTATGAGGGCATTTGAGAAGTAATCTTTTTCAGGAGACATGATGTTCTTCCAAACTGACATAAAGGGAATGAAAAAGCTCACAAATTATTTTTCACCTTTCCCATAAATTAACCTTTTCATTAAAGTAAAATTTGAAGTATTTAAAAAATAGATTCCCTTAACTTTCTAATTTGTATACATATATGCCTCTCAGGATACAAATACAGGAGCTGAAAAAAATGCTTCAAAATTATCAACTTGATATGTCCTTTTACAGCTTAAAAATTTCTTAGAGTGAAGATGATTTTGTTTTGGTCTTACAACAATCTACATGAACCAAATAAAACATATTCTCAATTAATTCCTTTCTGATTCCAAGCAGAAACAGGGATGTGTGTATGTGTGTGTGAGGGGGGGGGGGGGGGGGAGGGACGGGGTGTTAACTCATCCCCTAACTCTCAATACCATTTCTATGCCAGTATCATATGCAGCTCAATATTGCTCATCTCTATCTCATTTGCATACGTATTAGCAAACTTTTTACTTTTTGACTGACCGTATTGTATATCAAGCATAGCCAATATAAATGTTGGACATTGACAAGAATATTACTTCAGAATGTATTTGTACTCCTCTTGAAATTCATCTAACCATTCAGTCTTCTTCAAGAGCTAAAGAATTCTGAATGGATCAAGATCCCACAATGAACTCTGAATAATAAGCTTTTTATTATCATTTTTTATTCAAACTCTCCAGTTCAGTTTATCCAACAATTTTAAATAAATATGTATGAAATTCAACCACAGAAAGAAGAGACTTTTCAAGTGTACAAATCACCTTAAAAAAAAAAATTTGTGTACAGCTAGAATGTAAAAAATCAACCTAAAAAAAAAATCCTGGCATTCTATGGATTAACGGTTAAGGAGTAGGGATAAGGTATATTATAACATAAACCCCTTTCTACAATACAAGACTTCTAAACAAAATCTTCTGTTAAAATTTTCTGTCAAAATTTAACAGACAAATATATCTTCACCACAAGAGGGCAGTATACCACTTTCTTGCTGGAACTGCTTTGACACCAAGTTGATTACCCACTGGTTGCCCTCCATAACAACTGCACAGGGTGCAATGTGACTCATGCCTGTCATTCAAGCTCTATAGAATTGTATTACAAATTAATTTTAAACATAAATTCTGCATGAGAATATTTCTAATTCGCAAATAAATGACTCAAGGAATAACTTCAGAATTTTCGTCTTTTCAAAAGGAATAAAAAAGGCACCATTGTGTGCTATATTGGCCAGAAGTCAAATTAACCAAATTTGGCTATGAAAACATCCAATGTCAATTATGGCAAGAAAGAAAACAGCACTTGTACGCATAAGTCAGAAGGACAAGTGAGTCCTTGAAGTCTCTGAGAACAGCACCAGAACCAAATTTCCATACGGACAGTAAAAAAGTTGTGTTTTTCTTTTGATTTATACTCTTTCAAATTGGACTGAAATAAAATTCTTTTTCCACCGAGGTCGGAATAGCATATATAACGACATAATTTTTCAAAAACCTCAGAACTGTTCCCTTTTAAATGCAATGAGTAGCAACCATTTTAATGGCAATCACCAAATAAGTTAAGAAAAGCAATACAAAATACTGATATCCTTTTTTTAATTTAGGCAAGCATACTGGTATTGAGGGAACTAAAAGGAAACAATCTCACTCTCAGACGGATTGACAAATATTGAACAGTGCCCTCTTTTAGCCGTCAGTCACACAACACTCAATCGAGAGTTTCCAAGTTGGCTTGCAAGGAGCTCTTATATTACACAGCCAGCTGGCATTAAGCTCATCACAGATTGATTGATGGTACAGCAAATGACAAGAAATCAGGAACCGCAACCAAAATTCAAGTCCAGATATTAATTTGCTATTCTTCTTGCTTTCACCCTAAGCCACAAGGAGCAGACAATCTTGATCATCTCTTCAATCGACTCATAATAAGCCTGCTTGATTTCTATCTTTGATTGATAGAACTACGCAATGATACCTTTCTGTAGTTTTTGGCAATATATTCAACAAAAGTGGATAATCAAATGCGATTTTGACTTCAACTCAAACTCTATTATTTCAAAATTTACTCACAAGATTAAGAAACAACATCAAAAGTTGTCTTCAGGCTGGGAGATTCATATTTTCCACTTTCAAAAAACACCTGCCCTTTTTCAATCATAAATTCAGAGTGAAGATTTGATGGAGAAGAAAAATTGCTCAGCCATGGACAATTAATTTTTCACATTTGTTAATTCATTTAAGTTCATTCATGTTCATTTTAAAGTGATGTTGATCAGTATTGATCATGAATTACCTTGTGAAAGGAACTGTTGAAGTTATTCAGCATGGTTGATTATGTAGTGAATAGGGTATGAGATTTTGGAATCATCAAAATTTGAACACCTTGAAAAACTTGATAAGAATCACAAACGATGAAAAGCACTGCAGACAAGTAAAGGTATATAAGACTACAGAAACATGTGGCATCAAGAATTTGGTCTGCATTGTGAACTATTAATATATTGTCACATTTTAAATGTGACAGCATTTCAAGAGCACTCCTTTGCATGAGACAATGTTACTGTCATATTCTTCCACATGGGAATGAATATAATGAACAAGATTACCAATTATTTTCAACCTTCAGTCAATAAACTTATGCAACCTTCTCTTTAAAGCTAATTAACAGTAGTGGTAGCAAAATGAAAGTTGGCATGAAACTGCTCAAAAACAGTTTCATATTGTTCGGCTTGCATAAAAAGATACATGAGTGAGATAATCCGGTATTCTATTCATGATTTCCGGTGATTTTTCAGTAAAATAATTCAAATGATGGAATATCAAGGGTTTCCTTATACCCTCGCTAAGGACCACCTACCCCGATGCTCCCGGCTCAACGGCGCATAGCGGTTCGCACACATTGTTTACACACACTTACGGTACCGCGCAAGTAATTCGATTTATATCTTTTTGGATATTTTAGCCATTTCTAAACCATTTTTCTTCAAACAAACGTCACCTATGTTCGAAATTAATCATTTCGCAACAGTATATGTAGTAATTTCCATTCCAGCTGACAAAGTAGTTAAATATCCAAAGCGCCACCTTTCCCACTACTGTACGATACCTTTAAAGGCCCGTCCTCATCAGCCAGAGTTTTCAAAATAACCCGCTAATTCTGATCCAACATTTATGGCGGAAAACTAACCCGATCAGAACTAGCTAGAGCTAATTTGTAATGAAGAACAAAGAACGAGAGTTATTTCTTAGGCTCGAACTCAAGCTACTATTACAGATCCAAACAAGGTTGTTTTTTTTGCAAAATAGCGCACTATTTGGCAATTTAACAGCCTGCTAATTCACAGGTGAAGAGGCACTCAGGCTTTGACTCAGATTAATTTATGCACAAAACGTGTACTTAAATCATGGGGACCAAAGTGCGCATGTTCTGTAGCTTGAGCTAAAATTCCAAGCTCCAGGTAGAATTGCCCTACTCGGGCTGATGGTAACAAGGTTTTTCAAACTCTGAATTTTTCTGAAGTAGTGCTGATCTAGCTAGAATCTCCAGCTTGAACCTAACTCCGGCTGATGGAGAGGCACCCTAAGATTCTCATACCAACTGAAGCCAAGGTGACATCACAGCACGTGATTGACCAATCATAGCAAAGATCTCCAAGTTAGTGTTTTGTTGCAAGCGTGCTCCACCGACCATGCAGTTGATGACGATATTTTTTCGTGCGAATATCACAATTACTGCAGATCCGTCACGCTTGGAAGTACCATTATACTTAAGCACCGTTGAGAGAGAAAAAAAAAAATTTAAAGGGAAATCTCTATTAGGTGCTGAAAAATCTGTTGCAAATTACAAGCCAGTATATCACCAGGATAAATTGATATCAAAGGATGAAATTTACCACTCTGCTTTTAAAACTGAATTAAAGAACACAATTCTATCCTTCTATCCATCATAGATAAGGTGAGGCTTGACTCCAGATCTACTGGTTCAAGTACAGATTTGAGGCATTATATGATAATTATTTTGCTTTATAAAAACTTTTTATATAAGCCAGTGCTTACGGTATGTTGCACACTGATGCATGGCAAGAGCATGTGTTTATCCACCATGAAGTAATTGGGACGATAGCACAGACAATATACTGACAGGTTGACGACATAATCATAGCATCTCCTTCAGAAATCTGGATCATGTACACCTACCATGTAAAGGTCAACATTTCAATCACTTGCAGAATAAAAGGGGCCACTACTGGCCCCTCATTCCCATCTTAAACTCAACTGCTATACCTTAAAAACACAACAACAAAAAATAGCCCCCCCCCTTTTTTTTTAAATTTTGGACCAAGAAGGCAACTGAACAATAATGTTTTCTTACTTTTAAGTTGTCAAGAGGTTTTTTGAAATGTCCATCCCCCCCCCCTCCAAAATATCCTGGATCCGCCCCCTCACTTCAATTACTGAGTCACGATGGTCATCAATGACTTCATCGCCCAGACAAGATTCCATGAGGTAAGGCGGATCATAAGGATAATATGACATATTTCTTTGAAATGTACTACCTCCCAGTCTACAAACCATACCCATCTGTTCCCAACATCAATTTAGTATCATTTTAAACCCTCTTGAATCCCATTCTCACCCTTTATATAGAGATGCTGGTGATGTATTGTAAACCTTCTATTCGGAAAGGCCAAATAGGCTTCGAATTGTAGACAATGGCATAACTGGTCTGATATCACTACCTGAGGAAGTTTGTGACCCCCCCCCCCCCTCCATTTCTATTTCATTATTCGTATGACTATTCTGAACCTCGATCATTTAGATTTTACATGTTGTATGTTTAAATCAAATACTATGGCAAATTCTTCCAAAATCAAATCGTAGTCAGATCTTATGGCGGATGCTGGGCTTTACACAAAGTCTCAAATGACCTAATTTGAGTATAATACAGTAAGTGTGAATTCCAGCAGTTTTTATATAGTTTAATAATTTGCTGGTCTAAACAACCTACACCTACAGCAAGAAAAACAATTCAGAATTACCTTGAGCCAGGTTTTCTCAAAAATGGAAATCTACTACCAGAATTCAAGATTAGCTTTCAAGTTAAGTAAAACAATATTTAAAAAAAAAAGGAAAGAGTAGATCTACCGGTATTCATCTGATGTCAATTAAGGTAAAGACAAAGAAATGAATGTAGGTAAGCTTAAAATGACTAACCGGTACATGTCTCCTGACTCTTCCACAACATCAAACAACCAAGAGCTCCATTAGAAATATTAAATAATTTGCCTTCCTCAGGAAATACACTTTCCTGCCACCCCTAAAACATGCTATTTATCGCTTTTGAGGGAATTTTTGCTTCTATTTGCAATCTGTTTCCGAAAATTGTAGGCTAATGGAAGTCACTAAAGACGACTAACTTCCTACTTTTCTTTCCAAGGGCATCTAAACTTTATAATGAGCTTTCTATGATTGTAGTTAAGAACAAAGGCTACACAAAGAGATAATGAGTTCAAACGTTGATTGTGATGGATAAAAAGCCTAATTCTAATTTTTGCCTAGCATGGACTGAAGCCATATGTACATCCATTTTTACCATTTCCAGTAGGGCCTGCAAACTATCTTGCACAATATATAACCCTTAAAATGTGAAAAAATAACCTTACATGTAAAAAAAAATGCAGTATCATAATCATCACTGAAACCCTGCAAAAAAAAGGTGCTAGTCTAACACCAACTTGGGTATCTATTAGGCTTTTTACACTTGCAAAATTTGGCTTAGACCAGTACTATCGGTGGGGCTAAACGAGGATTTAGCCCCACCGATAGTACGGGACTAAGCTTAGCCCACTTTCTGTTCACATTGCGTTTTATCAAAGTGGGCTAACGCGAAGATAGTACGGGACTATTTTAGCCCTGGAAAAAAGCAGGGTTAGCCCCACCAAAGGTAGGGCTAAATGTCAAAAGATGGGGATAAGCGCTCTGGCTAGGGCGATAGTACGGGACTAAAAACTGCCAATGAGAACAGCAAAAAATATAGTCCAGGGTTAAGGATAGTCCGGGGTTAAGGATAGTATGGGGTTAAATAAATCAAGTGTAAAAAGCCTATATTATGGCCATATTGGCACCACCTGATACAACACCAGTATCAAATTAAACTGATTTAATTACATCATTACAACACCAAATAACTTTTAAGACACCATCAACATGGAAACAAAAACAATGAAATAAAATCATTTTTAATTTGATACCAGTGTTGTTCTAACACTCATCAGGTGTGGCCAAATATAGACACCCAGAATTTAACACCCTGGTTTTTGCAGTTTAATTGCCATTTGTGTTTATGTTTTCCCTTGCAGCTGATAGAACAAAACACCATCATCCTAACCATCACCACCAAGACAACTATACCATCACGTACCTCATAATCACCACTACTGCCACTACCACCACCACACCACCACCACCACCACCACCACCATTATCACCACTTAAACCACCACCACAGCCATCACCACCACTAGCAACACCCCTACCACTACCACCACAACCACCATCATTACCACCATCATCATTACAACCATCACCACTATCATCATCACCATCACCTGACCACTATTATCATCACCGTCTTTGCCATCATTGTCAGTACAATCGCCATCACCCTTGTCATCATGTCCAGCATCACACATTTATGACGCAGTGATCAGCAAAACTGCATCTTCTGGTGATCATAAAACTGGCAGCTAACTTCAACATCTGTCACACGAAAACACCTTTCGGATGTACCAATGAACTAATTCTTACTACTTTAACATGGTACTTCATCATTACCATCATCAGCATCATCAAAACCATCATAGCATTAATGGCACAAATCAATAATTACAACCAAGATCGTCAGGGACTACATGTATTATTAGAAAATGAAAGTTTTATAAAATTCTTACCTGCATAATGTTATCACATACAATAACAGGATAGGCAGATTCCAGGGTAAACGGGCACATAAAAAGAAAGAGAGAAAAGAAAAGTCATGTGTTAGAACAATTACTGTTTATTGCTTAAAATAAACAAAAGAGAAAGTAAATACCTAAATATACAATGCTTTCATCTGATTTAATTAACTAAAAATACAATTCCCCTTGGGACATTTAATACTTCTAATTAATCAGAAAATGAAAGCACGGATAGAGAGAAGTCAGGAGTTTCCTTTTTTATCCTTGAACAACTTCCATCCGGTGCCAAAATAGAAAAAAAAAATAAGAGTGATAGTGTGAACCTTTCACTCCAGATAGGGTAAGGACATACATGTATATCTTAATCAAAAGGAAGCTGGCAGTTACAATCTATACTAAAGAGACAGGATCTCTCCTGAATCAAAGGTAAAGTAATCTACAAATCTTCTACCCCCAGACCCTGTTCAGACGAGCAAAATCAATTATATCGCAATACATAAATCATATAGCCATATAATAAGTCATCAAATTTGTTACATTCTGAACTGGTGTAACGAATCTCTATCCACACACTTGTAGTCTGAAAGTCACATTGTATGAAAACCGTATAACTGGGCGGGCTTTAGCGTGTGGTATGACCAATCAGCTGTGATTTTGTATACTCCATTGCTGTCCATGATATAGCCTGATACTAAACATAAGGTGTCAGCTGACCTCCCTAAAATTAGTTTCTTTATCCAATATGTTTCTTTATTTGATACTTTTCCCAGGTGTGTATTTGTGTATGCCACTTTCGATATACAATGTTTCTTTATGCAACTTTCATATAATTCTCCTGTAACCTATACGTTCTATTAAATAGGTACTCTCCTGAATCACATTGGTTAAATAATTACACAAATCTTTTGGTTCCATGACATTTGCTCCTGCGACAATTGCTCCGGTCTAACTTTGCCATGTTAATCCTAAACCTAAACCTAACCCTAACCCTAACCCTAATCCTAATCCTAATCTTCACATTGTCCTTAACAAAAAACCAAATCATGTCCTTGACCTTAACCTTTGACCTTTCGAGATATGGACAGAGGAGCAAATGTCGCAGGAGCAAATGTCGTGTCACCAATCTTTTATATGGTAATCCCATCTTGATAGCAAGTTTCCTTGAGGGGAAACAGAAAATTCAGAGAAATGGATTGATCAAAGTTTAAAGAAAAATCGAATGAACTCAAAATGACGTCTATAAATTTTTGAAAGCTGAAACAATCATACAAACAAATTTCAAATTGGTAATGCCACTGTTGCGGATTATAGGATGACTTTGATGTGAACTGACCTCAACGGTACTAACAATCTGTTCATGGAGACTGATTGTTTGTAAAATCAAGAATCTATTTGTACAGAAACTGAAACTGTCACAGTTGTAGTATTAGCAAGGGGTATCATGTGTCCCAGGGTCTGCTTACAGTGACTGAACTTCCACAGGTCCACTGTCATTTCAGGGTAGCGTAAAAGAATTGGATAAAATTTATATCTCAAAAGTAGTCAAGTTACAAGTGTCAGGTCTATTCAAACAAATGTAAAATTTATGAATATAAGATTGGAGATTTCACTAGCAACACAGTTGTTATCAGGTAAGTGATGGATTTTGAGAGGGAAGTTGACATATATATTCAATATCATATTGCAGTGGACCCATTTAAAAAAACCAACTATATTTGAAAGGGCAATCCAACTCAAATGTGGAAATTATATAATTTTTTTTAATTATTTTTTTTTTTGGTTGCAAAAACACTGGATGTCACCTACCTATTTGAGATCCAAGGCAGATATTAAACATATATGTGAAACAGTCTACATTCAAAGACTAGTAAGGACATGGCTTTGGCATGGAATCTATGGAGATATCATTATCACAGTCTAGAGTCAAACATCATCATAAATTAAAAGATTTAATGGTGTGATTTATGCTCTACTGAATGACACACAACAGAATCAGATGAACTGAATAACATCCCAACTTGAAGCCTCCCTCCAACACACACACCCTCCACACAGGATGCGAGTTTGCTCTTCCAATTTGTCCTTGCCTATTTGTACCAGTCGGATCCAAAAGTCCAAAATTTCAATTTGCCAGAACACTACAGCAAAATGTTCGAAACATGCCCTGTAAAATTGCCTCGCATTCCCAAAACACAATATTCTTTATATACCTTGCTGAAAGACAGAAGTGCTATGCTGGGAATCGAACCAATGACCTTTGCATCTCAGTCAACTGATCAACTACGTATGACACCTTTAACCCCTATTCCAAGCCCATCACTCTATCCAATGAGCCATACTGCCTCTTATTAATTAAAATGTGGAGGTCAAGTGAAAAATAAAGTAGCAAGTGCTTGAACAGACATCCCAGTCATAAGTGAAACTCCCAATACTTATTTCCTTGTATTTCAAAGCAAAACATCCATTCAACAAAAGCCTCAGAAGGTGCATTTCCATTATTCTGAATGAGCTCGAGATTTTGATAACCTGATCACCGCTCTTGAGAAATAATTAAGTCCAAGTCTGAAGTTCTCTATCTGCTTTAGCCCGAGAGCAGCAAGCCTGCTCATTTGAGAAATGAGCTCGAGCTTCTGAGCAAATTGTAATCAGAGTGCATCCTCACTAGCGAATTTGGCTGCTAACTGGCCAAGTGGTGACCCGACATTCGCTCCTGCGACATTTGCTCCTCCGTCCCTATCTCGAAAGGTCAAAGGTTAGGGTGAAGGTCATGATTTGTTTTTTTGTTCAGGACAATGTGAAGATTAGGATTAGGGTAAGAGTTAGGGTTAGGGTTAGATTTAGGTTTAGGATTAACATGGCAAAGTTAGACCGGAGCAATTGTCACAGGAGCAAATGTCATGGAACCTGGCCAAGTAGTTCACAAACAAGCTAATATTCCATGTGTAAGGGTGAATATAAGACACAGTAGGTGTGTCTTCATCAGAACGAAGTTCTGCTCTAGCCCGCTTCAAGGTGGATCAGGGATATTTTCTTGAAGCTAGCTTCAGTTTGCAATCGCGTCTTCATCAGACCGAAGTACCCCCACTTCGAGCTTAAGCCCGAAGTTGGTGCGCATGCGCACTTTAAGTGAACAAGCGCGGTTTTAAAATCTTAACCGCGCTCGCCCGACCAGCTATACAAACCCAAAATATATACGGTATCTCTCGACTACGCTGCCTTAATCATTAATGTACTTACGGAAGTGTATGTTGAACAAAAATAGGTGTAATTTCATTTTGCAGTATGATTCTTCCGGAAACTACAGTGGTCCTCAGAATAATAAGGAGAAGGAGACGTCGAGAGGCGTACGTGCACTGTGTACAGCTCATGCACACAGCGCTAGCGCTAGCGCAAAGCTGATGTTTACAAACAACACCATGAAACCGGAAATCGTGCTTCGATAGTTGGAGCACAGGTGCATGATGGGATCGGGCTTAACTTCAGGCTGATGAAGACGCTCGAGGAATAGCGGGCTAGAACAGGCTGATTTTCGGTTAAGCGGGCTATTCTGAAGATAAGTCCAAGATGATGTGGGTTGACTTTTCGAGCGAAATAGCGGGCTAGAGCAGAGAATTAGCTGGCTATTCTCTGATCGGGCTAATTTAGCGGATCATCAATAGCGGGCTAGAGCAACAACTTTGTTCTGATGAAGATGCACCTAGTGTGTATCTCCATAGGGAATTAGCTGGAGCTGTGATCAGGCTAATTGTAATCAGAAATAATGTGCTGTTTTGAAAACTCTGGCTAATGAAAACAAGCCTATTAAGGATTCACTGGCAGCTCACAAGCTAGGTTTATAATAACCTCTCATTATCTCTCACTTCCATTCATTCTTCTAGTCAATCAAACATCAGGCATCAACTTCACCAAAAGGACCTACTCATGAATGAATGACTAGGGTATCATTCCAATAATTTAAAAAAAACAACAAAAAAAAAACAATGAAAGATCGGAAAGAGGAAATGAAGATATCTACCTGTTTAGGTTGCGGTTTTGAAAATGCCAAAAGATGTTTGTTTTTTGTAAATTATTACCTTGTTAGTGTTATTAAATGGTATACTATCTATTTTTTATTTATATAAAACAGCTTTCATGCTTTGATATTACTGAAACCAATATTAAATTCAGGGGCCTATGGTTTTTTCCTATTTGAATAAAAATCATTAGCATTTTTCTGACTTTTCTCCCTGATTTTTCTGACTCCGAAGTCTGCAACAGATGATTGAACCAATTCCACATTTATATATTCACTGCAAAAGAGTGTGAGTATGGACTCAGTCTGAACACTAGTTCAGATTCTGAATGATTTTATTAATCTCTGATCCCCAATACCATACGCGATACTAAACTGCTGCCAGGCCGAGAGATGGCGTGACCCCGAATTTGTACGGGTGAGGAAATTTCAGTCCGAACACATGTGCACAGGAACGGTATCACTCTCGACTAGCTTCAAGAGAAGTTACTGCATACCAAATCTGCATCAACAGTGGATTCTTCAGAATATGAATGGTGTTTGCAATTTACACAATTTGGACCAAAATGCTTCCTCAAAGTCTCAATATATGTTTTGCTACAGGACAGCAGGAAAAATATATCTTAATCAGAATATGTAGGAATAAAGTATTATCTTGTGGCAACTTGGCAGCTTTGGATACAAACATGGCTTATTTTAATTGCAGACTGAGTCAGTAGTACTTGCTGCAAACTCACTTTGAACTTAACTATGAATATGATAACCATTTAGAAATTAAAAAATAGAAATTTAGGACAGCAGTCAAGTTTCAACTACACATTTGTACCTCAAATATCCCCTCTCTGCTCACAGTTACACCACACCCAGAATGATTTATGAGCAGGTTTCAAAAGCAGGGCGAAACTTGTCATCACTCTACCCAATCCAAACAATAACAGGGGCATTGGAAGACCTTGTTTGACATCTCAAAAAGTTGTTCCATCTTAACCAAACGCTCAAAGCCATTATTACCAACACTGGTGATTATTCTCATACCTCATCTACATGTACATTTGGGTCCTAGCATCTCGTAATAACATTGTGATCCTCCAACACTTCCCAGCTCTGTTCCAAAATTTGTACAAGTTTACTTCAGACCTACACTTTCCACACTTATACCTAAAGTCCCAGAGTTCAGATTCTGTGGTCATTGCACACTGGGCCCTTCTTTGTAAACATCTTTGAATTTTGGGGTCCAGACTGAAAGTTGGGGGGTCCATGTACAACATCAGGACCCTGATAGAAGTGAGCCCTTCTTCATATGGATGGCCTGTACTGAAGATTCCTCATGTAATTCAAGTGCTGATGGCTCGCAACCTAAATAGATGCATTTCAAAATACCATTATGAGAAATCTAGACAATTAAAATCTCAGGGTGGATTTTTTTAAAATCGAACAGAATATATTGCAAACTTCTCAAAGTGGATATAGGAATATAATTCAGATCACTTTGCAGCTCAAAAGAAGGATGATTCAAACTATCATGTGCATCAGCCTTTAAGGGCTGGAAAAACAATAATTTCCTACAAATAATGTTCCTTTGGAAGGGGGAAAAAGGGCAAAAATAAACATCAACGATGTGAACTATCCAAATGAAACTCTACAACAATATGGGAAGGGCTTATTATTTCAACATTTTAAAAGTTCTCCTCTTTGTGTGTTTGCAGTTTTCTTTCCTAGATGTAGAAAAAAAGTTTGCAGAAACAGTGGATTACTGTTCAGATCTATGTGCTTGTATATCTGTTTCCTTAGCAGTAAAGGTGATATAAATATTGATCAAATTATGAATATTTTCAAAGTAGCTGCTGAGGCATGTCTGTGACATTGAAATTCCTGTCCCATTCATTCATGTTTGACCATTAACAAAGCCTTTTTTTTCCCTTCCTCCATAATTTACAAATAGATAATATCAGCTATAGAACTTCAGAAGTATGCCAGTTCAATCAACCATTAATCTCCTAAACAACAGCTTTATGTATGGATGCAAGGTACCAGTAAGTGAAAATGGGTATCAGGAATGTAAATAATCATTTCATTTTTAAATTAAGTGTCAACTCAAAGTGGCATACAGCAAAGAACAAAATATGAATAACTGCAGCATAAGTCAGGCTGCCATATGTGCTTCAATGACTAACTGATGTTGTTAAATTGATACTTTTTTAAACTTGTGCAATCACTAAGGCCTTCAAAGGGATTACATGTTGTTTTTCCGAAGGTTCATAATTCCAAAAGTTAGTCACTCTGAAGGTCTGTTTACTCCAAAGGTTCGTTACTCCGAAGGTTCCTAATTCTGAGGGTTCATCATTCCGAAAATGACATAGAACCCTACATCATTTTACGAAAGTTGGAAAAATGAACCTTATTTCATTTTCTGAATAATGAACCCTTTTTCATTTTCGGAAATACAAACCCCCTGGTATGGGAAATTTGTGTTTCGGAAATTATGAACCTTCGGAAATACGAACCTTTGGAAAAATGAACCTTCAGAATTATGAACCTTCAGAGTAACACAACAAATGTTTTGAATTATGAACCCTTCTTCTTTTTCAGAATTATGAACCCCCTGGTATGGGAAATTTGTGTTTCGGAAATTATGAACCTTCAAAAATATGAACCTTCGAAAAAAAGGAAAATTTGGAAAAACGAGTGTCCTGCCTCAAAAGTAAGATTTCAATAAGCATATTCTATTGCAATATTTCTAGCAAGATACTCTGCTTATTCAATTACTTCTGAACATTTTGATGGTAAGGAAGTATTTGAAGTTAATCTAGTGTTAGATTTTTTTTATGTAATCATGTTGAACACATGATGAATTCAACATGCTTATTACTGAGTGACATGACCAAATCTCAACACAAGACTAGCAATGATCCATTGATTCCAATCACCAATACATGTAATTATAGACAGAGACAGACAGAGAGACAGGGAGACAGAGACAGAGAGCTCAGATATGGAAAATATTTTAATTATGGCTTAGAGAAATTACTTACATTCATCACAATATCAAACTCTCATACATGACTGAACCGTTTTAACTTTTCATGCTCTCTTCAGATATGATATCAAAAGGTATGTAGCCTTCTCACTGATATTTTGAAAGTTTTATTCATCACGTGAACTCTAGTTCAAAGGTCAGAGTCAGGGATGATTAACCTCTTTGCTTTTATATTCCTCTTGGTATCATCATTTTATTAGCTGCAAACAAATTACACCGTGCAGAGTTAATGCACTGGGACTTTAGATCCGTAATACTACATTCTAGAATCCAGGTGACAGTCCAAAAATGTGCAGAGGATTTGCATAAATCTATAGAGAAATAACGCAAGGACATTGTAGGCTTTTATACACTATTTTGATTTAGGTCTTTTCAAATGTTTTTATTATGTTCTCGTATGGATGTATAAAAATTGTGACATGTAGGATATTCATAATTATAATGACCTCCATGACCTCTACCTACATTACAGACAAGCATTATTCTCTGGAAGTGGTTATACAATCTTGCCCTACCAGGATTATAAGCGTAAACCACTCCTAAATCCTTGCCTGGTCTAGATGCCATAATGGCCCACAAACTTCCTGCACCAACTTCCTTCCCGAAAGCCATAATTCATTCACAAAATCAACATTATAAATATCCAATTTGCAGGATTTACCTGACCTTTCCCATTGATATTTCACGTCCTGGATGTCAAAGTTCACGCTGAAGAAAATGCACATGAGATGCCATGGGTGTAATAGTGTATTACGTAAAGCATGGCCTTTACTGGCCATAGAAATATGGAGCCTTTTATGGGATTCCGTGTGGTGCATGTACTTGCAGGCCCTACATGGCTATTCTGGGAGGTTCACGAAGGGAGCTAAACTTTCAGTTTCGCTTGTAGTATCTTGGACTTGTGGTTATCTTGTAGTTTCAGACCGTATGAACAGACTCATAGTTTCAAAACTTTAAGTTTACTTCTAGTTGTGGTTAGCTGTGGTTAACGCCGAAAGCTCAAGTGGGGGGGGGGGGGGGGGTAGTTTGCAGGCACAAACCCTGGTCAGTCATAAAAGAGTGTCTGCACTGTAAGACTACCACAGGTCATGTACTATAGCTGCTCCTGATTGACAGACCAGAAGGTAGCTGAGTTAGGCTTCTCTCAAGACATAATGATTTTCTGATAAAGTGTCAAATTAGGGTCTGTCAATGCAGACTATGGGGGAGGAGGTCCTTTTCGTAGTTACGGACCATGTGGACAGAATAAACTTTAAGTTTAGCAATCTCGTTGTTAACGATGACCTCTCTGCTCATGTTATTGTCTAATGCTCAACTTGTAGCCTCAGAAAAACGAGCGTTGTTGTTTCGGGCCTGTGTGAACCCTCGTTGTTGTTAGTGAGCTGTTAATTGTTTCGTTAACTTAAAAGTTCCGCTAACTTCAAGTTTCGAAACTACAAGTCCCGTATGAACATAGCTATATTAACAGAGACCTAGTGCATATGGCCCCCTAAATTCAAATCCAATTAAGACCCAAAATTCCAACAAGGGGCCCATGCATACAGACCCACAAAATTTCAATCCTTGGGCTTGGGAAATATATTGTGAGGGCTACTTTGACTATAAAGATTCTTTTCGCTGGGCACTTTAAACTTTTTAGAGCTTTGAGGGAAAATCAATCTCAGCAATCTTGCCTTTCACTTTTAATGTCTCATTATAGTAGCTCATTAAAAACTTGAGATTACCATTGCATTCATTTTATGAGAGAAACAAAGGAAGTGGTGGAAGCCAGTTCAAATATACGCCATACCCCAAATTACTCCTCCATTTCCTTCCGGCAATAATGACCATCGAAACCATACTTAAACTGCACTGTATACCCCTTGATAGTTTATTAGTCATAAAGGCACTTCAGAGCCTATTAAAGGTAGTTTCAACAACTGATCACCAATCTAAATGAAATAACTTCCACATGAAAATAATACCATGTGTGAAATATATCCTATTTGAATTACTGTATTTTTGAAAAAGAACACAAAAATCTAATATAATCTTAGGATCATTTTACTTCATATGGCTTGCACAGTAGTGTTAAAGGAGAATGAAACCCTGGGGGAAAAAAATCAATTTTAATGAAAAGAGAGGAGAGAGAGAAGCAATTTTTTAAAAAGTTCCATCAAAATCGGTTACGAAATGAGATAGTTATGAAAGTTTGAAAAGTCTCAATTTACTTTCTATGGCGATTCTCAAATTAGCAGTGTTGCTTCAAAGAAAGTTATGAAAGTTTGAAAAGTCTCAATTTACTTTCTATGGCGATCCTCAAATTGGCAATGTTGCTTCAAAGTGACAGGTTTAGTAGTACAACTCTTCATATGTATTGTACACAAAATTTCATATTTTCCCCATTATCTCTCAAGGTGCAGCTTGTCTCCTTCTTAGCTCAAGATATATCATGGGAAAATGTATTTTGACACAACATATGTTGAGTTCACAAAATGACAAGCAGCATCTTTAGAGATAATGGAGTAAATATGAAATTATTGTACCAAACATATTGAGAGTTGTACTACTAAACCTGCCATTTTGAAGCAACACTGCCAATTTGAGGATCGCCATAGAAAGTAAATTGAAACTTTTCAAACTTTCATAACTATCTCATTTCGTAACCGATTTTGATGGAACTTTTTTTTAGATTGCTTCTCTCTGTCCTCTCTTTTCATTAAAATGGATATTTCCCCAGGGTTTCATTCTCCCCTAACAGCCATGATGGCAATAAGCACTACAATTTTCTTCCTCATAAATTCATAAATAGGCCAACATTATTTTCAACAGAAATGGGGATACAATTACAGGTAATAGCATCATGGAGGCAGTTCAAAGAAAATCATCAGTTTGAAAGAAAGTCGTTTGTCAAAGGAGACAGACATAAAAATGAGAATAGAAATAAAAAGGCACAGAGGTGCAGATTTATGACATAATTTTAGACATAATATCTAAAAACTGAGACAGGGGGAGTGTTTGAACAAAAAAATATGACCAGAGTCACTTTCTACCCTAGAGACTAGAAATGGATAATGGTGGGACGGTGTCAAATGAAACAACTACATTTTGTGTCTTTTTCACAAAGAAAATGGAATCAAATTACCCATCAATTTTGCTCTCAAAGTTTCAGATCCTAACCTTTCACAAGAAAGGTCTCACGATGTCACTCCAAAGAAACAACACAAACTCAAAAGGGTAGTTTGGAAGAATTTAAACAGAAATTTTGAAGACAACCAGAAAAAATGAAAGTAAGTCCATTAATTCACTGTGCAAGAAATGTTATGGAGAATTGCAATGCATGTATTTTTCTTTGATATTTCACTTAGAGTTCTAAGAAAATCTTTTTCAGATGACATGCAGCATTGTGCAAAAAAATACATGTAGCTTGCAATTGTTAGACACATGTGCCTCCAACCCCCCCCCCCCCCCCCCGGGACAAATTTCCTAACTTTTCTTATTGCTTAATTACTTGATTGCTGTCAGATATTTTGTTAAACCTAATCATAGCTAAGAAAATGTGACATTTTTTGCTAGTCAAAGATTTTGGGCTCATACTTGTGCCCGCCCCCCTTCTGATTTATGCTCTATAGTCACTTCAAACAATTGCTGAACTTCAAACCTGGACCAAGTACTTTACCCAACAATTTCGCTAACCCTATATTATATCTAACCTCAAGCAACCTACAAACAAATGAAAGCCCTAGCATTCTTTCTTTCGCAAAATAAATCGCAGAGCAATTGTCTGACCAGCATCACCACAAATGGGTTAAATTTCGCAAAAAAATTAATAACTACATCACAATACTGACAATACTGAATATTCGCAATTTGCAAAAAAAATTCAGCAAAAATGCCATCATAAACAATTTGCAAAAATGTTGCTGATGTACTGGTTTTACAGCACACTTTAAGTGGTTTAATCACAATTTTCATAGCTGTAGAGACAGGCTAAAGTTAAATGGGATGATGTCCGCAGGTCAAGAGGTCAGAGAGCAACATCTGCCAGACAGTCCTCAAGTGTTTATGACATCAGGGCCCTGGGAAACAAGGAAGAAGCAACCTCAGAGATATGTTTCCATTTGGAAATTCAAGTGTTGTTCTGAAATTCATAGTCAGCTTCTTTGTTTGAAAGTTCATACAAACAATAAATAATCCTTAAAAGCTCGCTTGTGGTTCTGGAACTACAAGTAAATTTAAAAGTTTAGAAATTACCAGTCCGTTTATACGGTCTGAAACTACAAGATAACTACAAGATAGCTTGAAGTTTTGAAACTACAAGCCAAACTTAAAGTGACAGTAAACTGAAGCCCCTAATGGTGCCATCTTTTAACAGGAATTGAAAAGTGTTTGTGCCTCTCATTTTCCCATCATGCCCCATTCTACTTTGCAGAAGCTTAGAATGTACCTGTTGGCAATTTTCCACATTTGCAAAGTCAAAAATAATAGTTTGAAATAGAAAATGTGCCTATTATCCAAACAAGCTGTTTGACAAAATTCCAAATAAAATGCAATTAATGTTCAAATTATAATTTTAATTTAGCAGTCACTGTAAGATGGCACTGTTCAAGTTTTGCCAGTTTAATGCCACTTTAAAGTGTAGCTCCCTTACTGTGAACCTGACTTATGACATGTACAGTACGCTGATAAAATTTTGATTCATCTCTATAAAAATTGCCAAAATTGGATTGCGGCTGGGTGTTCCTTGACCTTAGTCTAAACAAGCAACAGACTGCAATGAGATATAGCATGTTTGAGTTTCTGTTCATACATGTACTTTCTGATGTGCACATTGTTTTGACTTTAAAAAAATACCACAAAGCCTAAGAGGTATTTTAACACTCTTGCAAGGAACACAATTCTAAAATATGTTAATTGAAATTACACCTTTCAAATTAAGCAACAAAAAAAGCATTGCAATCGTAACTGCTTTGGGTTGAACACTTCTTATGAGTGAAATAGTTATTGGGATAGTGCTGTAATAACCCATTTTTGCATCTGTAAATATGAAACTTTTTTATTGCACATATAAACCTCATTCTAATATATTTAGTGAGATAGTTAAGTGGTTTTAAAAACTTGACCAGCAATGAGAAGCATGTGGGTTCAATCCATGAGCACTTCACTAAATTCTGAAAGCAAGACATTTTATCTATTTACTGTTCTCTCTACCCAGGCTTTTATGAGGGTACAGGTACATATTAGAATACAAATGCTATTACGTTTGAATAGCATGCATATGCCTGTACAAGAAATCTGTCTAGAATACTCTCCTGCGCAGAGCAGAGGAAAGGGTAGTAATACATATATATATATATATAAAGTGTTTCAAAACTACATGTAGTATATAATCATAAGTTAAAGGGAGTGCCAATATAAAAAAATGCATTCACTTAGAACCAAACATCAATGAGGTCCTCAACGTTTGAACATTCAGATTCACTTTTAATCCATTTTCAGCGGTCAAGTATTCTTGAAATAAATGTGAACAAATCTCCTGAAACTCTCTCACGGTGGGAAAATTTCCTGCATATGAACTTGGCCTATTTTCAGAAGACCCTATCAATTTCTGCCCGCCTCCCAGTCTGTCGAATCGTCTGTCTCTAGTCTGATATTTCCAAATATCATTTACCCTCCTCACAAGTGAGTCGGTAACAAGAGACTTCTACAAGTAGTTTTCAAAGTGGTTCTTTCCCTTTTGAGCAACATACTTCAGAATCCTGTAACAGGCCAGATTTGTAAGCCTGTTTCTAACTCTGAAAATTCATAACTAAGTCATGTTTACACTTTTGTATAACTCAGATGGTCTCTGCTGAATTATTTTGGGTAAAAGAAGAAGGTAAACAAAGTAAAATGGAATATGTGGAATATGGGTTACATAAAGCACTTGGGGACATTTTGATGGAAGTACATGTAATAGTTATATCACTATTTGCAAAATACACGATGTTTGCAGGAAAAAAATATTAAAGGTAGAATAGTACAAGTTGCAGTGTGGAAGTAGCAGTAGCTGTAGTAGAAGTAAATAAATCAGTGGTGGTTGCAGGGTTGTTGGTATTGATAGTGACACGATACCTTTCATTGATGTACAGTAATAGAAACATTGGTAAGAACAATAGAAATGCTCGTATTTTCAGAGGTAGAAGGAATAATAGCAGCAGCAGCAGCAAAAACAACAACAAAAGTACTATAGTAGTAGTAGTAGTAGTAGTAGTAGTAGTAGTAGTAGTAGTAGTAGTAGTAGTAGTAGTAGTAAGAGTAGCAGTACTACATGTAGTGGTAGTTGTAGTAGCAATACATGTAGTATTAGTATTAGTAGTAGTACATGTAGTATTAGTATTACACAGCAAAAATGCTGTTTAAAATTTCGTTGTTTAAAACTGTGTTGTTTAAATTTTAAACAATATTGTTTAAAAGACGGACCTTATATTTTAAACAACTGCTGTTTAAGACATCAATGATATTGTAGAATAATCTTTTAAACAACGTTGTTTAAAAAGATTGAAAATTCGCGCTAGATGGGTTTCCTTCTCCGCCAAACACGGCCGGGCTTCATCATGGCGGATGACTTTGTGGTTGACATGTTGCGGAAGTTCCAAAGGCCGGAGCTGATTGATACATTCAGAGGTAAGCATTCAGACTAAATATATCGTAATCTGATCGAGTTTATACTCAAGACATATTTGTGCTGCCATGACTTCTATATGATATCTAGATTCAAGCCACAGTCACATAATTAATTATGATTTAGACCTGTACCTTTGCAAGTCGTCCTTCTAGCGTAGCACAGCGCAGTTAAAGCTGCATGCACACAGTGAACGGGTGCGTGGGTCCGGTCCTATACTGTATGTGCAAATAACTTATACTGCGCTGCTGCAAAGTTCCAGGTCTACATCATAATTTTTTTTTGTGGATGTGGTCTAGATCTAGACATCATGTAGATGTCACCGCAGCACAAATATGTCTTGAGTATAAACTCGATCAGATTAAATATATTTAGTCTAAATGCTTACCTCTGAACGTATCAATCAGCTCTGGCATTTGGAACTTGTGTACAACAGCCTTAAACAACCGTGTATGTTTAAACACATCTGTAGGCCCTATAATGTTTGAAACAATTATTTTGAACAACTTTGAATTTGAACAGTTGTGCAAAAAGTTTTTAACAACTTAATTTAAACAACCTAGATGTTTTAAACAATTTTTTTTAAACAATTTTTTTTTATACAACAAATATTTTAAACAATAGTTGTGAAAAAAAAGTTTTAAACAACTGTGTGTGTTTAAACAACTTAATTCAAACAACCTAGTTGTTTAAAAGCCGTTGTTTAAAAAAATTGTTTAAAATTTTAAACAACAGGCTGTTTAAAGTTTAAACAACCTTAGTTGTTTAACATTTTAAACAACAGTTGTTAGAGTGACCGGCTTAAACAGCGTTGTTTAAAAATTTTGAAGAGTCGTTTAAAATATTTTTTACTGTGTAGTAGTAGTAGTAGTAGCAGCAGTAGTAGAGTAGTAGTAGTAGTAGCAGCAGCGGCGGCGGCGGCGGCGGCGGCAGCAGCAGCGGCAGCAGCAGCAGCAGTAGTAGAGGTAGATGTAGTAATAGTAGTAGTAGTAGCAGCAGCAGCAGCAGCAGCAGCAGTAGTAGTAGTAGATTACTAGTAGTAGTAGTACTAGTAGTAGCAGTAGTAGTAGTAGTAGTAGTAGTAGTAGCAGTAGTAGTAGTAGTAGTAGTGTCTTTGTTGTAGCTGTTGTAGTTACAAAGACACATGCACATGTAGTTGTAGTTTAGGCCTATACAATTACACTAGTAGAAAGAGTAACACTAAAAGAAATTACTTAAGACCACTACACCCACATTTACTTCATGCTCTGTGTCAGTGTACTAAATTCACTCAGTTTATCTGCATTGGTCATCAATGTATTGCCACTTAATAGAATACTATGCATAATCCCTCTTTACTCTTCAAACTGGCACAAAGCCAGAGTACTTTTGCAAGGTGTGTGCGACTGAGGATTAGTGATATCAATGTCAATTGTATGGGTATTGCCATGTTCACCCCAACCCAATACCCCACCCCAATATTCAATTCTTGAATTGAATGGGTTACCTAAATTTCAGATCAAGTATGACATGCAAATAATTTTCATAGAAGGAAACTTTCTTTGCAATTTAATGCCTAAGGCTAAAATAATATACTATACACCACCTTTATAAGCTGGAAACGGATGAAAAATTTTGGTGTAAAAGCAATTATATTCAATTGCAGGGCCAAGTTCAGGCTCCACATTTCCCGCTTTTGAACTATTTCCATTCATTGCTTTCTTGCAAAATACTTTGGAAGGTTACATACAAAGGGATGACTGACAATAAATGTCATATTCTATCATTTTAACATCAGTCGACGGAAGGGGGACTCTACTGTAAACTTTGCACAATAGAATTTCTCGGATTTTGCTCAATTCTATTTTGCTTACCTTTGTATACGGGACAGAGACAACAGCATCAGAAAATTAAGAAGAAAAATTCAAATATATTGGAATTTGGTTTTTACAGGCTTTGTATGAAGTTTATATCCTTGACAGCGTCTGCTGCAACGATCACCGTGTATTATCTTCAAGAGTTTTTATTTGCAATCTACACTCTAAAAACTTAAGTGTTAAATCACCATTTAAAAGGGCCGAGGAGTGACAACTTTTTCAAAATGGTAGATCAACTCTTTTAAACTGCTGGATTCAGCCTTTATAGTGTTGTATCCAGCATGTTAAAAGTGTTAATCTACAATTTTGAAAAAGTTGTCACTCCTCTGCCCTTTTAAATGGTGATTTACTGTATAAGTGGTTATTTTCGCGGTGGTTTCATTTTCGCGATTTTCGCGAGTCGGTCCTCGCGAAAATTTCCACTTCAATATATGGCTGTTTATAGTAACAAAAACATCACAAAAATCGCAAAATTAAACCCTCGCGAATTTCCCTACCTAGTCCAAAATCGGGAAAATATCTGTACGCGAAAAAAACAGCTTATACAGTAACACTTTAGTTTTTAGAGTGTACACTTACTAAAAAGAAATGCACCATGAGTTTCATTAACCACGACAGTATACTTGTGCTCTCTCTCTCTCTCTCCCCTCCCTCTCCCTCTCTCTCTCTCTCTCTCTCTCTCTTCATTTTACCAGTATCCAGTATGTTCCAAACAATCATTACTCATAGCCCCCCCCCCCCACTTAAACCTATATACCTCTACAAATTTCAAATATCTTGGAATTCCCTTTGAACTTTAAAAATCCCAAGAGAAATGAACATAATTCAAAAAGATTTTTAAAAAAAAAATTGCCAGATGGTTCAAATAATAATGAATGGCTAAGAATTATGACCATCAAAATCAGCTTGGACATCACAATTACCTAAACCTAAAGGTCCATACATGTAATGTACACTTTTGGTAAGCCCCAAACCATCATAATATGTCTGAAACATACATCATTTGATACATGCTGAACAATAATAGACCATATTCAATAAGATTTTTTGTTTTGTTTTTTTCAAATTTCCTTTTCACTACTAGGACTAAAAATTATCATTAAAAATATTGTCAGCCATGAATACCATGAAAATCTTTACTGTAGCTTCATAACATTCCCATGATTAATTTTCTACTCAAATGTACAAATTCCTTATCATTTGTAATTCCACCTTGACTTCAAATAGTCTTTTTTCATTTGACTGGTTTACAGCATTACATGTATTTTCAGAATGACTGATCAGTAATGATTGTTTGGAACATACTGAATATATACATATATTTTTTCACATTTTCTGTAATAATACCTGTAATGCCATTGTTTTTCTTTCTGTTGGAAAATAAATAAATACGAATTTGAATTTGAATTAGAATGACATACCAGTCAAAATACATGACCTTAGCTTTATAATTGTTATTTATGCCTTCTGTAGCACTGATTTTATTTATATGCCCAGCAGAAGGGCACAGACATGTTCTTTGTCACATTTCTAATTGTGCACTTTTGATTGCTGAAATAATAAGCTACACTGTATAACTGTAAACAATTCAAATAATAAGTTGTATTCTGCCCAAACTGTTTTTTCTGATATCATCTTCAGAGCAGCGTTTCATCAAACGGTCATAAGTACAAGTTCGCCGACATCCCATTGAAACGCGTGTATCAACATTAACATGCGTTTCAATGGGGTGTCGGCGAACTTGTACTTATGACGGTTTGATGAAACGATGCCCTGAACATTTAGAAGTTGAATTGATTCTATAGAAAAAAAAAAATTGTTACTACCCAAGCATTAAAAATGATATCAGTGATCTGGAGTACCTAATTATTATTTTCATCTACATGTAGGTCCACTATCAGCAGGACAAATTTATCGAAATTCCACACGAAAAAATACACATTTTGATATATAGAGAAGACAAAACAATAAGTTATCAAGCCACAGATGTCAAAGTCATACAATTTTCAAGCTGTTGTTTGTGAGAAACAGGAGGATAAGTCAAAGTCAGAATTTTCTGTTTTATTTGGAGGATGGATGGAGTTCTTGGCCGCCAGTGGAATTGTAGAAATTGGGGTCAAATGATAACTGTCTATCAGTTTTCAAACCTTCCATCTGGTAAGTTTCTGTTGTTGTAGAGATGATAGAGGGGAATTGGGGTTTCAGTTTGCTTGGGTTTGGTTTCTCAGTTCATAATAACAATATGTGAAGTGTTTTGTGTTGTTTGTTTTTCTGAATTCAACCATCCTTCTTTCCTTTCATGATTATCTATTCAAGTATCTGAGATTGTCTGGTAATGCCTTTTCTTTGTTCATTCCATTTTCTTCCTTTATGATAATATCTCTCAATTCTTTCAGTTATTATGCCAACTGTGTCTTCTTCCTCTTGTATCATTCTCTCTCTCTCTTTCAGTAAGGTTATAATTCTATCCATCATGATGTTGTAGATGTTTATTACATTCATATACAAACTGTATGTACAGTTCAATTCGATTTTATTTAACCAATCATAAAACAGACAAATAACAATAAAATATAGATACAAAATATACAATACAATGAAAGGTTTTGACCCCTGAGAAGCAGAGCTTGTAGTTGGGGCCCAACATAATACAAATAAAATAAAGTAATATATTACATTTACATAAAATGAGATTAAATGGATGGATTCGGTTGGTCAGCATTCGCACATGCACACATCTATTGTTTATCTTTTTTTTTCTCCTTTTTTTTAATAACACATGTATGCACATGCTGGTATCAATATGCCTACAGCACTTCATTTATTTGATGTACGATAAAAGAGCAATGTAGATAAAATGCCTTGCTCAAGGGCATAAGTGCCGTGCCGGGGATCGAACACCTGATCCTCGCATCTCCAGTCAAGCGCCTTAAACCACTGGACCACGGCACCTCCTATGCCTGCACACACACACACACACACACACACACACTCACCCTCACACACATATAATATGTTATGTACATGCATACGTATCGTCACTGATTTTACGAACCAGCATACGAAGCCTCAGAGCAAATAATATGTTTCTGGGATAATCGTGTATAAAGACTTTGTCCGTTCAAAATGCTAATTTGAATACCTTACTTTCATTCTATCATTGTAGAATTAAACAGATGATGAGAGTGGGATATTTTCTTTCATATGCATTGGATATTTAAAAAAAGAAATGCAGTATTTTTGGTTTAATCCCTGCTTGAATTTGTATGCCGGTTCGTAAAATCAGCAGTATTTGTGGTTTAATCCCTGCTACAATTTGTATGCTGGTTCGTAAAATCAGCGACGATATGTCACACATCCATGCATATACATGTATACAGTGCATTTCATAGGAAGTCCTACAGAGCAAGAGAGAAAGAGAAAACAGAAAGGAAATGATAAAAAAAACAACAGAAAGAGAGAGAGAGAGAGAGAGAAAGGGAGAGAGACAGGGATAGAGAGGAAGATGGAAATGATTCCACTCAGTTACAATAAGCTTTTAAAAAGTTCCCTTATACACAATACCCTAAATCTTGATAAAATAGAACTTGACCTGATATTATAATGTAGATTATTCCATTTACTTATTCCTACATATAAAAATGAATTCAGAGATTGGGTTGTTCGTACAGGAGGTTTATGTAATAACAATCTTTGCCTTGTATTATACAAATGAATGGAAGAAATGCTTACAAACATAGTTTTAAAGATTTGTGGAATTTTTCCAGTATGAAAATTCTACATAAATATTAAGGTGTTTAGCATTATTAATTCCTGAACTGGGAGAACTTTCATTTGTACAAATAAGGGATTACTAGAACAATTATAATCTGAATGTGTTATTATCCGAATTGCTTTCTTTTGAAGCACTTTTATTTTATTTAAATGAGATAAATATGAATTTCCCAAAACGATATTACAGTATGTCAAATGCTGTAATACTATTGAATTATAAAGTAACTTTAATACATTATATAGAACAACATACTTTAATTTTGATAATACATCGACACATCTTGATACTTTTAAAATTACATTAATAATATGGGCCTTCCAGTCAAGAAACTCATCTATGGTGACACCAAGAAATGATAAAGATGGGACACATTGAAGGGTGGTGTTGTTTACAACAATAGGGTCAAGGTTTTCGGGAACTCTCCTGTTCTTTGAACGAAATAGAATATAGTTTGTTTTTTCATAATTAAGAAGTAATTTATTGCTCTGAAACCAAGAGGCCAGTTTATGTAATTCAAAATTAGCTAATGATACGAGTGTATGAATATTTTTAAGTGAGAAGGCAACTACAGTATCATCAGCAAATAAAGAAAAACAAAACACACATGAGCTTTTTATGATATCATTAACATATATCAAGTGCCTTTGACTGATGTATACAAAAATATCTAATATATAATTTGAAACAAGCTAGTATAACATATAACGACATCAAGCCGCGGTTAAGACCCAGTTAACTGGCTGGAAAGAAACCCCCCTGAAACATGGCCAGATAGTACCACTTTAACACAAATACAGTGCATGTATTACAAGAATATGGCATTCAAAATATGATGTATGCATAATACACAGACAAATATCAAAAAGCTGTGAAATTATTCTTGCTCAAGTTCATCCTCTGACAAACAGACAAACTTATTCATGTTTGTTCTGAGCTTTCTGGAGGGTTTGGCTGTAACCATAAGCTGATTGACTTTTATAATGACAGATACAGAATACAATAGAAAGGTTGGGTAGAAGAGGATTTATGTGAAAATTCCTAACGAAAATACAACAGTTACTTTCACACATGAAGGATTAGGTTTTGTAATGACTCAAGTCAGGCTTAACTTTAAAGGAGGACACAAACACCAAAGCCATGCCCCCCTTTTAGATCAAAATGGCACCTAAAAATGTGGTAACTTTTATTTTCATTTTGGTTTTAATTTTTGCTTGTCAGAGATTTTTCAGACTTGTGCCCCAACTAACCCCCCCCCCCAAAAAAAAAATCTTGAATCCACCCGTGACTCAAGTTTCCATCAATGTTTGTATGAATGTATTGAAGAGTCGATTCATGATGGATGAAATAGAGCGTAAGGTATGCAAGGATAGATAATAGACAGAACCATCACTAGCGCAGTTCACCTACATGTATCCTTCTTGTATGATCCATGGTAACAGACGTCATACTTTTCTAATCTCCTTTCATACTAGTCTTCACCAGCATGACAGATGCCAGCGGGTCTTCAACATTAACCCTTAACTTCTTGCAGAAACATTTGATCACATCCCACTGTTCCATTGTTACAAAGAGAATCATCATGTTCAGGTATTGTGATTCATGTATACGTGCAAGTGTGTCATTTTATAGTAACCTTGCTGCAAGCTTAAAATGCTTAAAAGAATTTTTTCCTTGTTCATAAACTAGTTATTACATTTGTGAAACAATTGGATTAAAACAACATAATAGAAATCATTGTCGGGTTTCAAAAAACTTCAGAGGAACTGCCTCAAAGAACAGATAACTGTTTGCTAGCCGAATATCAACCTGAGACAAGTACATGTAGCACACTGACAAAATACTCATGAACTCTGTTTGGTAAAATGCCTCTTCACATTGGAGTAAATCTCATCTCTTTTAATTTCTATTTTTAATTTGAACTAATATCTGGTTTCCTATTTAGAAAAAAAAACAACAAAAGACAAAGCTTGAACCTGACCCACTTGATCTACATGTAATCATCAATCCTTATGTGACATTTAATACTCATTAGTATGAACAGGTATGATGTTGATGTCTGGCATGGAAAGACAAAACATTGATGACCCATGATTGATCCATGAGCGTAGATGGATCATCCCGACACGGCTAATGTATCACAGGCCCTATTCACACCTGGAATATAATCCATAAGTTTTTCAATAACACTTCTCTGCTTTTACATATTGGAAGAAGGATACAAATCATATTTTTATTCTTATTTCAATGAACATGAGTGAAAAGGAAATTATGATTTTTCAGTCATTGTCCTTTATGTGAAATATGACAGAAACTTAGATATTGCCATGAGGAGAGGTAGCATGGGTCCAGGGAGCACTGACATGTCAGGGGGGGGGGGGGGAGGGGGTTTGGGGGCACATGTCCCTATGATGTCATTTTATGATCCTACATATATGTGTACTACATAATTTTATGAATGCAAATTAGTGGGAGAACTCCTAATTTATATTTGAAAGATAGTTGGTTCACATATTCATTTTAGAAAGCTACAAATTCCTGATTTTGATGACTCATTAAATAGTGACTGTTTGAGATTGTTTGACAAATGTGAAAAGGGCTAATAAGAACAGATTGTACGTGAGGACACGTATCCTTGTAGCCATCATCAGTCACTTTAATCTTTAGACTAATATTCCTCTCTCACTGAAGGCCACAAAAGTGATTGGTATGCATATGTGTGTCACGACAGACACTTTCGCAAAGAGAGAAGAGGAGCAATAACAAGTTATTATTGTCAAATTTGTGTTTTCTGCATTTCTGCACATCAGGAATAAAATGATGTGAGAATGATTAAGATAACGTGATCAGGAGGAGGACATTAGAATAATTTACCCCGATAAGAGATTTTGTGATGGTGTTTTTGATTATCCATGATGCTAAGATGATCATTAAGTAACAAAATCCTTCTAGGAATTGGAGACGTTTCTTGTTCTAAATGTTCAAAACTATTTTAACGATCATCTGTGACATTTACAGATATCGTGAAACTTAATCCTTTTTCAAGCATAACAGCTTACAAAACCAAATAAACAACAAAGATCACTATGAATGGGACCATGCAGGGCCAACAACAACATGTAACTAGCCCAGAAATAATAAAGTCATCATTAGTGTTACATTGTAATCGTTACTGCCTTGTTACAAGTCACAAAGACCTCCTGGAGAAAGCCTCTTTATAAGAACCTCAGTTTTGTTCTGTAAACATTGAAGGAGATAAAAGTTTGAGAGGAGGAATATAACGACAGATACAAAATAGTCTTTGAGAATTTGTATGCAGACTTATCTCTTTTATCAAGTATAGCGAATTTCAAAGCCCAAATACACAACAAAAATCTCTAGAATGGGACCAGAGACAGCCAAGAACATGTAATAATAGATTCATCATTAGCAGCCAAAAAATAAAAAGGAAGGGGTGAGTGATTTAGCTCTGGAAAGCTCGAAAAGAGTGCTCATGAACTGAAAAAGAGCTCTGGTAAAAAGACAATAAAATACATAAAAACCGCTTTGACAAAAAGTTGCACTTTGCAGCACAAAATTCTTTTTAAAAAAGCCTCTGTGAATGGAAAATTATTTTTTAAAACTGATCATTAGTGTTATTGCCTTGTGAGAAATCACAGAGACCTTTCATAAACCTCTTATACAAGAACCTCGCTCTCGTTCTATAAACTTTGGAGGAGATAAAAGTCCGCGAGGAGGAGTAAAACGACAGATACAAGATAATCTCAACATAGACCTAAAGACTAGGGATGATGCTATTATTATGCATCCAACCAAGTCCTTGATATGCATTGCTTGCATTCCGATAGCTGCGTGATACCACAGCCCCAGGAGCATACCACGCACGTTTCTTAAACGCTAATAAACTTAGTTCCATTGCGCACTTATATCAAATTTATATAGGCATGTATATTCACACTTAAGAGCTACTCATAAAGTTGTACTCTAAACAATCTATCAGTCATCAATTTCTTTAATTCATTGATTTTCAAAGAAACAATGACAAGACAAGCTTATGACAAAGCTGAACCTAGGAGGTACCTCCTTGGCTAAACATTATGTTGCCAGCAATCCTAGAGCAATCAAAATGGACTGTCAGGTAAACTAACATGTAAACTGGAATCAACTCAGAAACAGATCCAGGAATTTTTTAAGGGGAGGGGTGCAATTTCAAAAAAAATTTCAACAAGCAAAAAAATATTACTCTACAACTATCTGATGAACAAAAAAAAAAAGGTTTCCAGATGTCTTTGGGGTAAAAAATTTGAAAAGGGGGCCACATTTTGGGAGTTGTGCACCTAAGGTATGCCACTCAGTTTTCAAAATAGTTGGGGTGGTACAGGCCAGTTGTGTCCCCCCCCCCCCCCCCAAAAAAAAAAGGGAGTAATTGGCTCTCCATATAAATTTGACTTGGATGAAAGGAGAAAAATCAGAGAAACAAGTAAGAAAAAGTTTCAGAAAAATCGAAATAAAAAGCAGATTAAATCTTAGGCTCCAATTACTCAGGGACAGAAAGGTTCAAATTGACAATACCATTCAACAAGACTGGGAGTGGGAGAAAAGCACTTTGAATTGTTTCCAAACATGAAAAATCTATCCACTTTTTTCCCTTGCTATTCCAAATCAATACTACATGCTAACTAATCCTGACACTCGAATAGTTACACTCGCAGGTTCAATTCCCAAATGTTGGAACATATTGTTGTTGTTGTTTTCTGTCAACACTTAACCCCTATCCCTCGTACGTTACAGAGCAGCTTCCAAAGACGTTGAACTAATGAAGCGCGTTATTGAGAATGACATGGCGTAACTCTAACCAGGTGTGATTTGCATCTCACTAATCATGCATTACGTGTTTTCAGCGATAATTTCAGCCGTCAGACTTCACACTGCAGTATTTGTGCCTACCCTAAGTGTGGATCGGGACCACTGGATAGCTACAATGCAGGGTAGACAGGTAATTGATATTTGGGATAATGCAGAAAATAGGACAATTTGCAGCATCATACTAGCCGATCTTGATTACAATTTCAAGCCAGAGTGTTCTCTTTTTTTGTTAGTTTATTCTTTCTAAATATTTTCCCTCTTGTTATCAGTCTCTCTGCATCTCATTTTATTTCTCTCTTTCTCATTTTCCCATCCTAATTCCTCTCTCTAAACTGTTCGTTCTCTCCTATATTTTGTGCTCTATTCTGTAATAAAGTTTGGCACTAAAACTGAAATGTTTTACAGCAATGACATATACATCACATCTTTTTGTTGTTTTTGTAAACTTGTTCCTTACATTCTTTTACTCAGTAACAATATCTTTGCACTGGAAAATACACCTCCTTCATATAAGTTTCAGTTTTAAATTGATACAAAAATTTATGTTTCTACTTGTGTTCATTCTGTATTTTCAATTAAGAGCATCCCACTTTTATGGTATTATTATACCAATCTAAAATGTAATCACAAACTTCATATCAAATACTGCATACATGTATGTAATGGACCAATAGCCAAAGTAATGATGAAACTGTTCAGTCTGCAAGAATAATAACCATCAGCATACATATACATATTGGACTAACATGGCAGTTATCTTCAGAAGATGTAAAACGACTGCTTTGTTCATCAGCCTTAAGAATGAATGAAAGATGATGAGTAAAACATACACTACACAAAAATACTACATGTATTAGTGAACCACTATTGAAAGGTATTATTTGACCCTTGAATATACTGGTATATGCAGGTAAAAAATCGGTCATTAGGTTCATCGGTGAAATTTACTATCTAGTCATGATGATTTCTAGGAGTTAAGAGTTATTTCTACTACAATACAAATAGAAATCTTATACATGTAACTCTTCATAAAAATGAACATAAATTTCTTAATCTTCCTAATAAAAGTTGATCAATGGTCTAGAACCCCTGTTCTTAAAGTGCGGCCCACGGGCCACTTGTGGCCCGCGAAACGATTTCATGCGGCCCACCAAAAATATCTGAGTAGGAAGAAAAAGAATCTTGTTTTAAGAACTATGTTGATACATAATATATCATCCTAACTTTTGGGAAGAATAAAAGTATCAAATTTTTTTGCTCGCTCGCAAATAGCGTATCATATTTATCTGTTCCCTGCCCTACCACATATTATTATAGTTGTTTTTTTTTTTTTTTTTTTTTTGGGGGGGGGGTTTAATCAAACAAAGACAAAATAAGGAGGGTGTATTCTGAAATCGTTTAACCGTCCTTAGATGAGCCATTCGGGTATGTATGCATTAACGTCTGTGGCGGGGGGATGGGGCCTGGAGCCTCTCCCCTAAGAATATAAAAAAATTTCCTGCAGTCGGGCACCCACCATTTCATTTTCGGGCAGTGAAATGGTCTCTTTGTAATTTTTATATCTTATCTAAATTAACACATTTTGACGACGAAATTACATTTTCACAATTCTAAAGTGTCAATTTTTTTGCTCGCAAGCTTCGCTTGCTCGCTGAATGATGATGATAATAATAATTAAAAAAAAAAAAAAAAGAAAGCTAATACACAATGTATTCGGGCAAGAGTCGTGAGTCCCATGCGTCTTTGTATGTATATATAATACTCTGTGGCCCGCGACGTAATTTCAAGAATATTTCTGGCCCTCGTAACAAAATAATTAAGAACCCAGGGTCTAGAACATGCAGGGACGTGTTTTGTATGAAAGATTAATACACAATTTGCCTACATGTATTTTCATTTAATGAATACCAACCTTTGGTCTAGAACATGCAGGGACGTGTTTTGTATGAAAGATTAACACAATTTGCCTATTTTCATTTAATGAATACCAACATTTTTTGACTTATGAATGTGGTAAACTTGATATCATTCTACGTTCATATGGGACTTGTGGTTTCGGAATTTAAAGTTAACGAAACAACGACTCACTAACCTCGACGAGGGTTCACACGGCCCGAAACAATGATGCTCATTGTTTTTAAACTACAAGCTGAACGATCGTCGTTGTTAACACCAGAAGTAGATACTAGCGATTGTGTGTACAGTACACATACAGATCCTGTGTTCATAATTCACGCAAAGGGTATGACCCGGAAGTTTAACACGAACAGAGAGGTCATCGTCAACTACGAGCTTGCAAAACTTAAAGTTTATTCTGTCCACATGGTCCGAAACTGCGATGGAGGACCAGCCCCCTGCCCCCCCCCCCCAATGCTCTTGGTTTTGGCGTTAACCATGAGCTTGCTTGTGGTTCTAGAACTGCAAGTAAACTTAAAGTTTCGAAACGGTTCATACAGTCTGAAACTACAAGATGACTACAAGTTAACTTAAAGTTCAGCTCCCTTTGTGTGAACTTAACTATTGCTTGCTTGAATAACAAATCTGCATGCCCTCGAGCACTCAAATAAATGGACACAGACATTTAAATCAGAAGAATGACTTGAGAGGGATAATTAATACCATTACATGATTTCAAATGGATTTTTTTTCAACTGAGACTGCCTTTCATACAGATTAATAAACAAAACCAAGAATATTTAGCCAGTTGCCTCACAGATGTTTTTAGAAACCACCATTTTGCCTTGCACGGGTGCAAATGTAAATAAGGCCGATATTGTTGTAATTGAAACAATTATGAATGCAAAAACAATGCAGAATTGGTATTGTTCTGTTCAGTGTCATTTTCAGGTCATCAAACCAATGACATCTTACACCCACCAAACAATATTCAACAATATGAAATGGCATTTGAAGCCAGGATAGTTTAAAAGGAACACATTTGTATAACTTTTTAAAATCCCTAAATCAACAATGATGTTGACGAGTTAAAAATCCATTCCCTTTTCTTTTCCTAATCGTCAAATTTGTCATTTTTTAACTTTTCATCACAAATTCTATCCAAGTATAATATTTTCAGATGTGACTTTCTTATCAATGAAAAGAATGTACAAGAGTTGCTATTTTCCAGAAAAGCTGATCAATATAGCACTTGAAAAAGTAAGTCATGAATGGGTTAGAACTCCCCTTCCCCCTTCACACTGACAGTCATGAGTACATGTACTGGTGATTCATGGCTAGGAATGTCATAACAGCATTCCAACATGGAGTAAGAAACCATGCTGGTCATAAACCATTCAAATCTGTGCTTTCATAAATGTAACGATTCACACTATCAACCCGTAGACTAAACAGCCATTGTTACATAGAAAATGTATGATAAAAGCAGCAACATTCACGGAAATACTGTACAGGGTGAATATAAAGGGGAAATCCCCTTCTTCCCCCCCCCCCCCCCCATTTTTCTTTTTATTCATAATTTTTTAATTCATCATGAACAAAAAGTGAAAGCGCATACGTCTGCATCATTACAAAGGGAAAAATTTAAACATGATCTTCAGTGCTGTAGGACTCGAGTCCGGACTCGGACTCGAGACCGGTCTTGAGTCCCTATTTCTCGGGACTCGGACTCGGACTCGGACTCGGACTCGGACTCGGACTTGAGCCACAAGGACTCAGTCTCAGACTCGGACTCGACCAATGGTGACTCGTGCCTCGGGCGAAAATCAGGCCGAGACCGGCAATGAGACCGGCAATTTTTTTCGTTTTCCGCTTTATATTTTAGCTCAAAAAATTACCCCATGGCATGCAAAAAAAAACCAAAAAAACCCCGCTTTTTTTCGCGCACCTAATTGCTCAATTGAGCAGTATTTCGAACATGAACTTTAAAACATCGATCTCTGTAACAGTATACTACTTGCAACCTATATGTTCCTGTGGCAAAAAGTCAAATGTGGCAAAAAGTCAAAGTCAGCAATTTATAATTTTTGGCAGTGTCAAACGGTTTTATTATGGTTTAACAATTACTTTCGTCTTACTTGAGTCGCTTAGTCATGTACTAACCATAGAAATTTATCTCAATATTTCCAATTAAATTTTCTTACCTTCTGTCAGAATTTTTAGTGTTAAGAGCTGGAAATCTTATTGAACTTAAAATCTTCTTAAGCACAAAGCGACATGTCACGACGACAAATTACTCATTTGTGAGCAAGCCTTTAGGCCTATAGTTGTCCGCATTTGTACTAAGAAAAGTTACAATAAATTAAATACTCTGCATGACAAATGGAAGTTTTCAATGAACCAGAAATTATTTATGTTATAGAGAGGCATTTATCATAATAAAAATAATGTGGCGTAAAAAAAAATTGCAATTTAAGATGTTCCCATCAGGACTCGGACTCAAACTTTGACTTGGATGTCCGGACTCGGGACTCGGACCCGGACTCGGACTCGGACTCGGACTCGGACTCGGACTCGGACTCGGACTCGGACTCGGACTCGGACTCGGACTCGGACTCGGACTCGGACTCGGACTCGGACTCGGACTCGGACTCGGACTCGGACTCGGACTCGGATGGCATGGACTCGACTACAGCACTGATGATCTTCCATTTTTTCATGTTCATCCTCATCCTGATAGTTGATATTCACTCTTTCTATCACTATGATAAAACTGCCACAAAATCTGAGGCAATCTGGGGAGCACAGGGGTTTCTTCAGTTGACTCTCAATAAAGAGGCTGAAGGTTCAAATCTAGCCTGGTAATAGTGTCCTGTGGCAAGAAATTAACCCATATTTGCCACTCTCTACCAAGGTGTAAATGGATAACTGATATTCATAAGTACATGTACTACTACATGTATATTTGCAGCTCAGCTATAACCGGGGAAGTGATATTGGAGTGTCATAAGCATCACTGCTTGGCAGATATTTGTATTTATCATTCTTGAATACACAGCCAGGTAATATTAAGACAAAATGTACTCATGGCCAGATCTGAGAAAAGTTATTTGTTGGAGATCTTTGAGAAACAAATGTTCTGATGTATGTGAATCCTGGAACCGCCACTGAGAAAATGGTCTGCGCTCTGTACAAAGCAGCCTAGTCCATTCCATTGTGTCTTGGCAGAGATGCAAGTGATGATGGTTTATGATGACATTGTTTATCCAGTCCTCAATTAGGTTCCATGATTTACTAGACTTCAGGTCAATTTTAGGTGCCAATAACAAGAAACAAATCAAGTCCAAACCTCAGATGAACTTGAAAGTTGGTCAATTTTAAATGATACTTTAACAAGACGATTAGCTACATATTCCTCCATTCTTCCATCAAAATACACACATGTACATCTAGAAATGTCATGTTTTTACAACCCTTTTACAAATTCACAGGCACTTTGAAAGTTAATGGAATAAAAAAATAATACCTGGAAATGATAGACACCAATACACAGTATCCATCATTAAATTAATGCATATAGAAATATATACCGAAAAATGTCAACGTTATAAATCTATCAATATCAAATTTCAAAGTTATAGAGAAGAAGAAAATGGAAATCAAGTTGAAAATCCACCTGGTTCAATCTTTCCAGATTTCCTATACTGTTAAAACATGTATTAAAAAAATACGGATTAAAAAATTGTTGATTAAAAATCGCTCAACATAGGTTATAAAATGAGTGTTGCTTAAAAATGACTATTAATCTTGCGTGGGTTAAAAATATTGTTGATTAAAATTATTGTTTTTAATCTTGTTGGTTACTTTGTAACCAACATTGATTAAAAACAGTGTTCTCGGCTTTCCCGCCAAAATGATAGTGCTAACTGTCGAGACACTTTATCTTTTTGTTGGTTAAACTTTGATCAAAGTTGATTAAAATACCGATCGCGTGACTAACAGCGCATGGATTTGGAACAAATTTGCTGCGCGCATATCTATCGCAGAAATTGTTTGCGATAAAAATGGAAGGCGTTGTCATTCAAGTCGCTGAATGATTGGGGACTTTCAAAGAGCTTGTCAGCGTGTTTGAAGGTGAGAAACTCTTTTCATATCTGTGATTGTTGTCTAGCTTAATCTTGGGAAGAAATAGATCTATAGTGTGATCTTTCTTTCTAATTAAAATGGCTTGGGAGCTAGTTCGACCTGCTCGATCTGGACTAGACCTGGCTAAGCCAGGCCCACTGGTAGATCTACTGACTACGCCTACGGTATCTAGGAGGCGACGCCGGCGGTATGGCGGTGTGTTCACCTTCGCGGATGTCTATATTTCGCGGACAGGTCAATACGACAAAAACTGAAACTAGAACTAGAACTTGAAAAAAAAAAGATATAGCATCAATGTAGGCGTAGGTGTAGTCTACGGCCGGTGGGCCAGGCTTAGTCAGGTAGTCAGGTCTAGTCCAGGTCTGAGCAGGTCGAACTTCCCAAACCGCTTAACTTAGAAAGTAAGATCACACAGTAAATCTATTTCTTTATAAGATTAAGCTAGACAACAATCACAGATATGAAAAGAGTTTCTCACGTACCAAATGAGGCTAACCAACAAATGGTTAAACATTTAACCAACAATTTGTTTAAGTTTAATCAACACCAATTTAACCAATGTTGAGCAAAATACGATTAATCAACAAATGGTTAAACATTTAACCAACAAAATAAAACTAACCAACAAATGGTTAAACATTTAACCAACAATATGTTTAAGTTTAATCAACACCGATTTAACCAACGTTGAGCGAAAGGCGATTAACCAACAAATGATTAAAACTTTTAATCAACCACAGGTTAAACTTTAATCAACAGGCCGTTGATTGAAGTTTTAACCCACAAATGTGTGGTTCACCTGGTAATCCTCGGTTGATTAAAATTTTAACCAACAAGATTAAAAATTTTAATCAACGTTCTAACAGTGTATGAGGAACTTCAACAACTAACTATTAATATCACAAGTGAAACATTAATGGATTGTAAAGCTTTTAGTTATGTTAAGGCAAGATGATTCTTTCATTTCTTTGAAGTTTGAATAGGAGCAATGAGATATCTTTCCACCACAAAACCATGCTGAGAATGAGCCAGCAGGCACTCACTGCTCTGATTCCTACAGGATTTTGTGGTAGGATGGCACCCCCTAGCCTCACAAACTATTTCCACGCGTTCGCTGTCAAATCTGACAAGTGCAGAGACTCTATCTCCTGTTTTACAAGTTCACGGATGTGATTGGGTGGGACTGAATGAAAGTCAAAGGAACAAAAAAATGAAGGTCGGGTCATAATGAGGTAGATGCATGTGGGCAAGACAGGTGCACAACTTTTGCAAACATTGCGTACATGTAGATATCACTAGTATGTATAACAAAAGTCTCTTCTCAAGAAAAAAGTCCAAGGTTGAAGTTCCCCATCTTCCTTAGTTCGAGTCAAGAAGCAATTCATATTGGCATGAGGAATTAACTCAACCTACATTACAAGTGTAGACCAAGTGCATTTTCATCGGCAAATTAGCCCCCACAGTGGCCAAATAATAGACTATTTCAAGACCCCTAGTTTGCTTCGGAAAATAGTTCAAGCTAATATCTCAAGCACGGTGGTAAAACAGCCTATGTATTATTTGTGTCTTTGCTGTGACTAGCTCAAGCTAGTTGTGATCAAGGGTAATTTCACTGGATCAGAATAAGCGGGCTATATCCAAAAAAAATTGTGCTAATAAGAACAGGTCTAAGGAGTAAGATAAGGACAGTGTAGTTTATTTGTGTCTTTAACAAAAACAGGGCTCAAGGAGAGGACTTGAAAGAGTCAGCTGAGCATTAAATAATCAATTCATATGAATCTACTCTTAATATTATTTGTACAAGCATCATGCATGATATCATTCAAAAGAAAGACGTCACAATGCATTGCACTTTGCTTTTGTCATTGGGAAGGGAGCTAAGTCCCATTTTTTAGAGATGAGACGTTCAAGAACAAGTAATAAATTGGTGCTGACTTTATCTTAAAGTTCAGGTCATGATCAAATTTACAATTTTTCATTGCTTGTAATACATGAAAGTGAGTATACAGTTTATGGTCCACTCAGCTTTATCTTTAAGATAAACTATATCATTTGCTTAGAGCCAGATCAGAGCCAACTCATCATTAATGTTCTTTTGGCTCTCAGCAAATGATACACAATGGAGAAAATACACAAGCAGAGAGCGTCTTAGCTTTCAAATGGCAAAAAAGAGCCCTGGGAGTAAAGTATGAAAAAATATAGCTCTGATAGAAAAAGGGAAATTGCCTCTCAGGAATCACACACTTCTTTTGTGGAACCACCCCCCCCCCAAAAAAAAAAAAAACTCCTATGAAAACAACTTATCATTTCACTATACCAAATATGTCTAAATATAGCTCCAAACTTTGATTTGAATCTTTAAAGTACAATAACTTCTCCTTTGTAACCACGACATCCTATCACAAAGGAGATACCAATACATGAACACAATCATTGTTAAAAAGTCTAGCATCTTTCTTTACAAACCTCCCGCTGGTTTCTTCCGCCCTAGACTGTAATTGAATGACTTTGTCAACCCTGATTGGGGCAGTCGAGGCATCTTCATAGTTGGCTGTCCCCGATGAAGAGGGAAAACGGACTCATGCTGCTACGGCAGCTGCCCTCGTGTGCCATATAAGGAGGCAGCACGCTTGGTAGAAGTTTTCATGCATCATGCGTATCTGCAGACTTTGTGCATTATGCAATTTTCAGTAATACCATAGAACCTCATGGTAATAAAAGACTTAAATATATATATATATATATATATATATATATATACATAATTCCTACTTAAGGTGATTTTTTTTGGCGAAATATTCGACTGCAGGGGAAAGCCGACATTAAGTTGAATTTTTCGATTCGCTTTAACGTTTTCGGCACTGTTTTTCCCCATTTCCGTAAGGGTAGGAGGCATTCTATTGATATAACCGTAGAGGGCACCAAATTACTTATATTACTACAAAGTTTTGTTCGGTAGGGAGAACTCATTTTCGTATAATATAACGTAAAAAATCTATATATGTATAACTCCTGGGTATCTAACGTCCTAAGTTGGACTTAGGGCGATGTCTGTTTTTCTTGATTATATCAATAGTTTGGGGGTTTACTAAAAATACCTTATCGCACCCAAAAGGTAGTTATTATACGATTCTTTTTGCCATAAATGCAAATTGAATAAAATTAATTCTAAACATATACTAACATTTTGAATCCATTAATTCTCTGTAACGTCATTTCGCGCTGATATAGTATATACAATAAAAAATAAAAAAATTCACCTTTTAGTTGAATCCAGGTATATATATATATACATACATATATACATGTAGCCTAATACAAGTTCATAATTATCTTATTTACACCCCTTTACAAGACTGCTCCGTGTATAAATTATAGGCTTGCCTAAAAGCAACTTTACTGCTCATTTGCTACAGTTTCTGACAGATACACTGTAAGTTTGAAAGAATGATGAACTTACATGTATTTCTTGATGATTTATGATGCTGAACGGAAAAACAATTCTACTCTTTCCTTGTATCTTTTCTTCCATTTTTTCATATTAAAAAAAAAATTGTGCAAAAAAAAACAAAAAACCATTCTACATGATAACTGGACTGGTTCTTACTTCTTTTCAAAACATTGATTCAATTGTTTGTTCTTTGGCAATGCGGAGGTCCCTAAAAGTCATTCCAAATATTGTAAGAGCATCATATAAACTTTCGCTCTTGGGTGAAACAGTTCTATAGGTACGTTAATATGGGACTTGTGGCTTCAAAACTTTAAGTTAGCAAAACTTTAAGTTAACGAAACCACGACTCACTAACCGCAACGAGGGTTCACACGAGCCCGAAACAACAAGCTGAAACTACAAGCCGAGCGATTGTCATAGTTAACCCCAGAAGTAGATGCTACCGATTGCGTGAACAGTACGCATACTGATCCTGTGTTCATAATTCGCGCAAAGAGTATGACCCGGAAGTTTAACATGAACAGCGAGGTCATCATTAACCACAAACTTGCGAAACTTAAAGTTTATTCCGTTCACATGGTCCAAAACTGCGGTGGAGGACCACCCACTGCTCAGGGTTTCAGCGTTAACCATGAGCTCGCTTGTGGTTCTAGAACTACAAGTAAACTTAAAGTTTTGAAACTACGAGTCCGTTCATACGGTCTGAAACTACAAGATAACTACAAGTTAAAGTTTTGAAACTACAAGCGAAACTTAAAGTTTAGCTCCCATCGTGTGAACCTGACTTATATTGATGCCGTGTTGGTATGCATCACAGTAAACAACATGTGTCCACATGTTTTAAATACATACCTACATGTACACATACAGAAATGTGAGACCAAAAAGAAATTCACAGAAAAAGAAACTTTCTTTTTAACTTGAACTGCCTGATTTCACAAGTCCTGCTGGTGATATAATCGATTTTCCATTGTCATGGATAATTCGAATGCTAATCTTCAGAGACTACAATTCTAGATTTTAACTTTCAAAATACTCCTTGATATATGCACAGAATTAGAAGGCCTCCGGAAATTCTGTAAAAGTTAACCACTACAATATTGTCTCCTTAGAGCCTTATAGGGCATTAAATCCAAATAAAAATATAAAAAGTTTATGATTTCTGACTCTGAGCAGATGAAAAATTTGCTCAAGATTTCATCACATTATTCATCTTTAGATTCAGTCTGGTTTTATGTACATAACTGTGCATCGCAATGCCTCCATATGAATGTAACTGTTGCATTGGTATTTTCTTAAAAACAATTTATCTTGTTAATCATCAACCACAAAGTACACACAAACATAGGAGACTAAGCATACAGTGTACATGCAGTTATTAAACCTCAGCAAACTTAGAAAAGGTTTTAAGCCAGGACTTACATGTACTGTGTACCTTATTTTAACCCTGCAAGTACAGGCAGCAAGACTAAGTTAATGATACTTCAAGTCATGGTACATGTACATGTAGAAAAAAAAAAAAAAAGTTGTGGATTCAGAGTCACTAAAACTTGAATCTTAAAGGGAAAGCCTACTCTGATATTAACTTTCTTTTAAAAGAAGCAGAAAAATTAAAGAAACAGATCAAAAAAGTTTGAGCAAAATCTGATAAGAAATAAGATAGTTATAATTTTTGGAAGTTGTAATCAATCAAACACCAAAAAAAAAAATGGCTACTCCATGACGTACATGTATCTTGCGAGCTCCTCTCACATTTACTCGGTACACAAATATTTATAAATTTTCATATTCTTTGTTTTTGATGAGGGAATAGGTTTGTATCATACAGGTTTTGTTTAAAAGCATGTATGTAATCGAGGGTGCATGTATGATAAAATATTTTTAGAGAAAAAATGGAAATTGATGATTTTTGCAGTACAGGACAGATGGGAGATGAGCTTGCAAGATTCATCACTGAGTTGCCGATTTGTGTTTCATTGATTACAACTTTTAAAATGCATAGCTTTCTTATCTATTTTTGTTCAAACTCTCACTGATCTGTTTCTTTAATTTTTCTGCTTCTTTTAAAACCAAGTTGATATCAGGGTGGACTTTCCCTTTAAGAATTCCTATTTCAACACTAAAATCTAATCTATTGGTTGCAAATAAGAATATGATGTGCATGCAACTTGTGGGAAACTGTAAACATTTGTGACGCATTCTTGAAATCTAAAACTTCTCAAAACAAAGCCAAAAGGAATTTCAAGTAAGGAAGTACACGAGACAACTGATACCATGATGTCAGAAACAGACTTTGGCTTGCTCATCCTCTCACCCTCTCAAATGTTCTCCACAATTTCTCGCTCTCTCTCTCTCTCTCTCTCTCTCTCTCTCTCTCTCTCTTCTTTCTCTCTCATGCTCATCCTCCATCTTCTAGCTCTACTCTAATTTACAGATCTAATTATTTCTAAAAATAGAGAGAAGGGCTATATGAATTATGATTCCAGGGCTTGCCACTAACAATATCACTACGGCTGGGCCAAATTAGGCACACAAAATCAAAATGTAACATAGGGCTAATGCATGCTAAATACCCTAACAAAATTTCAATCCAAACCCCCACAAAAAAGTTAGAGTGAATCACTGTCAAGTCTTCATGTCCAACATCTAAGCATTGCTGCACCCCTCCACCCCTCTTCCATACACCAGCCAGATCTCCAACACATGTACATTTCCACATAGTGCATCTCATATTCCACTTGGTAGATGGATTAAAACAGTACAACCCCTGTCATAATGAAGGCCAAAATGAATATACATCTTTACATAGCAAAATTACATGTATTTAGTTAAGCAAGATAATAATAAACTGGCAGAATAATTAAAAGTCAACTATAGACATAAAAGTCCATGTTATTTAATGACTACAATCCCATACAATTACCAAAGATAGACAATACAGATGAAAATTAGCTTCTTATAGTATTGTGTTCCATCTGCGACAAAGCAAGAGTGAAATGACCGACTAACCTTCCAATAAAATATATGATTAATAATCATTTCAAAGCAAATTAGAAATTTTTCAAAGCATTTTCCTGGTAGTCTACATGTACATGTGTAGCAAAATGAATATTCACTGACAACACTAAAAACTTAACTAACCCCCTAAACAACTGAGTGATGGTTTGATGATGTACTAAAAAAAAACTTTTATAAAGTCAGCTTTTTCATGTCAGTTCAGCAATACATGTATTCCATTTGCCTTTTCAAGACAAGCATTAAGGGAATGCATGTGAAAGCAGGGATGGATCCAGGGTTTTGTTAAAAGGTGGGGGCACATTTCCAACAATATCTGACAGGCAAAAAAGGGCTCATCATATTTTCCAACAGTTGAAAAGAGTACATAATTTTTTGTGCACTTATGTACATATATGCAGAATTTAGCTCTAAAATGGGCCACAGCCATTTGTAATCTTCCCTTCCTGAATATGCCAGGGCATTCAAAGCACTCTGATTTATGCTACCGGAGATGAACAAGATTTCTAGTAGGGTAGATTGTGACAAGTTCTGAAGCCACCACCATATCTTAGATAACCTTTCCTCCCTATCATCTCTAATGATGTTTGTCTTCTGACCTCAACTATTTGATAACTGAGAATGAAAATAGCTTGTATACTCTGACTGTAAAGTAAACTACAGTCACATATCCTGAGTACAACTATACTATGCACTGTTTGGTAATACAGTTTGCATGGTATTTATCCTACCTGTGCTTTATAATTTTACTTTTGAAAATGCATGTTAAAAAAAAAAACAGTCCAAAAGTAATTTGAAGTAAGACTATATGGGTGCTGGGTCTGCTGATAAATTGTTTGAATGATGCATTCATGTAATGTGAAAGAGGTGGGTATTTTCTACCTCCATCAGGACTTCACACTAATTATTTTACTGGGGGTCTGTATTGAAATCTTATGGGTTGAAGTTCCACAGATATAGCCATCACATATACATGTAGGCCTTCATACATACATTGTAACTTACATTATCATTTCTGCACAATATAAGATAAGTTAATATTTGCAGGTGTTTGCACTTGAAGGCAATCAATTTTTAAGAACATGGGACTTCCATTTGAACTTTCATATTTACCCAATTGAATTGCACAAGAATGTTGATAAGATTTACAAAGTTCATTAGCCATGCTCTGACTCATAGTCATACTAACAAATAAAACATATAAATTTATAATACTTTGAAACAGTGAGTTGAAACTGAAATTACTGCATTTGCTCAACTCCTGCAAAATGGTTATTTGCATACATGTACATGTATACAATTATAGTATGATAAAAGTAATTATATAGTACACTGTAGTCCCTCCTGTCATAAAATGGAACAAGGGACAGTATTTCAGGGTAAAAGCAGTTCAACCTGTTGGTAAAATGTACATGTATATCTCTATTTTTGAGGGCTATAATGTAAGCCCATAAATGGACTTGGATATTACGTTCACTGACTTTGTGCATTACAAGCTACTGACAGATATTTTTGACAAATGCTCTACGTTTTCAGAGGGAGAGAGAGAGAGAGAGGGGGGGGGGGGAATCCCCCTCAGGCTCAGCCTCATCAATTTTTTACTGACAAAATAGGTTTTGTACTTGTTATTAGTAGTTCTACAAAGCTTGTCATTAATTTCTTAATAATTTCAATATTAAAACCCATTGCATCAGTCTTGTAATTGGGATGTACATCTGCATGTACAAACGTATCTGTGATGCATGATAAAGATGTATTCAACAGACCTTCTTCAATGTATTTGGTGGCAAACATGTAGTTGCACATGAAAAGCCTATAAGAATAAATTCTGTACATAGCATACATGTACATGTACAGGGGTGGAAGCGGTATTGAGCTTGACTTGTTTGTTCCACTTCTGACAGCAATAGAACTATTTGCACTTTGGGCAAACTACACAGCCCTACCCAGTGCAGGGTTCTCAGACACCTTATTCACATGGCACTGCTCTTAAAATCTATCTACATGTAGATGTAGGGTAGAGTGTAAACTACAGGGTGTTACAACCCTCTTGACCACTTGCCCACTTGCCTGGGCCAACCATATGCTCCTGGTTGACCACAAATTAACAGTGCTACTTAAAATCCTTGTTGGCCAAGGAATTCATTACATCTACTTGTTTTTGCCAAAACTGAATATACAGACAGTTGAATTTAATCCAAGCATACATGTACATGTATCTTTTGCATACCATGTTGAACAGATGAGCAAGTGATTGAAAAGTTAGGCCTATAGGCATACTGTACATGTATAGGCCTACCCAACTACCATCGAAGCTAAGTCAAAGGGAACTAATTCTCACAGTGAGTTGACCAGAAATTTGGAAAGAACCATAATGGACTCGCAACCAGATTTCAAACAACTTATTTGACAATATCATGTAGGCTTTATAGAACAGTTTTGGAGAAACTTTGTAAGGAAATTAAGGCATTACTTTATGATCTATGTTTCCTTTTAGCTCAGCAATGGTATTCAATAAAATAAGCAACTACTACCAACCCTTTATTGAAGGAAATTTCTGTAAACACAATACAGTGCAGAAGCTACATGTACATGTACCCATGTAAGTAATGCAAATGGGGCATATTTGAAGAGTTCAAAGTCATATTATACTCCCACATGGGTGCAAAAAAATAATCCTTGACAAGAAAATTGGCGTACAGCATACAATAGCATAATGAACACCAGGGCCAACCCAGCTCAATGCCTATCGCAATAACAACTACATGTAAATACACCTACAGATAATAGTGACATGGAAAAATAACTAGGCCTACAGAACATGCAGGGAACATGTATTGAAAGACCCACATAAAACATGTATTTAATGCTACCATGTAGGCCTACATGTATATGCCTGGTTCTATAGCAACAATTTTTTTGCATATGTCACAATAATGCATCTCCTACACCATGCCAATATCCCAATAACATACTTCTTAAATGCATCCATGCTCCTATGAAATACACAATACACTGTAGTTCTGTAAACAGTAAACCTAAATAACATGTTAGCATGTAGGACCAACATTTCCTGGAACACAATGGGACCAGATCCTGCATCCTTGCTTTACATTTGAAGGGGATCTCCAAAATAATAGTCCTTGAGCTTACTATGCATATGAAGCTTTATATCTACAAGCTTTTAACCAGTCCTTTCACTAGAATCACAAGTCCTTGTGATGTTGCAACAACTGACAGTAAACAGTATAGGCTTGTACCGAAAGGGTTGGTAGCATCGCGTTGACTGGAACGCTACCATTTGTCCAAAGTCCAAAATTTGTCCAAAATTGCTATTGTATAACATCAGCTTTGTAGAGGGAGTAGTAAACACACATTAGCTACGTTCATACGGGACTTGTAGTTTCAAAACTTTAAGGTAGCAAAACTTTAAGTTAATGAAACAACGACGAGGGTTCACAGTCACGGGCCCGAAATAACGATGCTCGTTGTTCTGAGACTAACAGTCGAGCGTTAGGCATTTAACATGAGCAGAGAGGTCATCATTAACAACAAGATTGCTAAACTTCAGTTTATTCTGTCCACATGATCTATAACGACGAGGACCACCCGCTGCTCATGATTTTGGCGTTAATCACAAGCTCGCTTGTGGTTCTGGAACGACAAGTAAACTTAAAGTTTCAAAACTACGAGTCCACTCATAATGTCTGAAACTACAAGATAACTACAAGATAAGTTTTGAAACTACAAGGGAAACTTGAAGTTTAACTCTCTTTGTGTGAACCTGACTATTGTCTTACCAACCACACAGCACATAAAATAACCGTGCATGAATGTCACTGAGTGACTTAACGAACACAATTTGTTTACCGATATATATGTAGTTTTTGTTCAGACATGCTAAATACATGTAATTCTTTTTAAGGCCTAAAGATCCACCGGTATATCTCGCTGTATAACTATCAATCTCATGATCCTAGAATTAAAAGAAATGCTTGTATACATTAGCTTCAAATACTTCAGTGAAAATGTATGGCAAGTTTACATATTGAAATTAAAAGGGTAAGAAAAGGGTAAGCTTGTGAGGTGACTAGTCAGTGCAATCATTCTTTGGACACTTTCCCATACAACGCTCAGAGCAAGGAGGTACATGTACTAGGCTTGCCTAGTACCTCCTTGCTCTTACCTTCCGTGATGAGTGCCTTCTGCCTTGCATAAAATCTTTTTTCCCCTTTGTATGCTCTTTAATCTATTAAACCATCCTTAAAAGTAAAAAAAATCAAAAATACTTTTCACATCTTTCCCATTCTTGATTAAAATGTATATATCTCAAAATACACATATTATCTTTATGTGCTTGGTCCCCTTAAGTGTTGGACGGTGATTCAATATTTATTCCAGGCTCTTGTTTTTTGGTCAAAGATTTGCTTTTAAGTTTACTGTTTGATATATCATTAAGTTCAGGGCTGAACTTGGGATTTCATTAAGTGTTAGAACTTAACCGCAGAGCAATTGTTAGTGGAGCAAATATATGTAAATGTCATGTAATCAGTCTCTTTAAATATAAAATGTCCTTCCCTGTCTGAAAGCAGACTAGAAACTTGTTGATTTGTCCCACTGGGTAAATAAAACTTTGAAAAACCAAAGCTCTGTGATCTTTGTTCTATTCAATTGTTACTCATCAGATGGTACAGTACTCCCATATAAAATGAGGTGCGATTCCTCGCCTCAGTTTGTGCAGTTCAATGACTTGGTTTTTGCGGAGAGCATGTGGGATGTTTGTATTGAGCAAGTTCTCCACATACAGTGTATGCATCCCTTTTCCAAGAACTGAAAAACTTCACGATCATGGATTAATGATTCACAGACAAAGATATTTCATACATGTACATGTAATCCTTCACATTTGAATGAATTTTTTTTTTCACTGGTGGATCCATGATTCTTTGACAGAGGCAGGAGGGAGGGGCACAGGTCAAAAAAAAAAAAATCAACAAGAATAGAAAAGGTTTTAACATCTTTCCAAGGCACAATTACAATGCATTCTCAAAACAGCTGACAAGAAAGAGAGAGAGAGAGAGAGAGAGAGAAAACATTCCCTAATTTGCTTTTGGTTAGGGATGGAGGTGGGGGCTCATGGATCTACATGTACGTTGGTTGGTACATATTTTTACTCAGGTGTGTACTAAAAGTATATGTGGAGCAGATTTTGTTTGGAAAGAGGGGCACTTGCTAGATCTGTCAGTGATTTTTAGGAAAACAGTCATATTTCCTTCAACCAGGATGTACTTTTGAAATGCAACCAAAAATTTTTAAAAAGAGAGAGAGAGAGAGAAACTATTACATGTAGTTTAGACTTTTGAACCTTTAACCTACAAGTAGTGGCTACCTGTATATAATCTTTTTTTCTGACTCTCTGAAGCATAAAATAAATGAACTTCTTGCTAGTAATGAAATAATGAAGAAAAATGATAAATTTCATTGTATTTGCATTCTGTTTTACCTTTTTTAAAGGAAATTTCAACTCTCTCATCACTTGTATTTATGGTAAATCAATGTGACTGTCTGTAAAACTCTTTAGACACAATGTAACAATATACAAAAATGAACTTGAAGTTGATAACCACTACTAGTATCCCTATTTTGTGACTGGTAATTTAGACATTTTTAAACTACATGTACATAGAACTTACACACAAATAAGCCCCAATTATTCAATAACACATTTTGTCTGGTTGAGTGGTAATATTCTCTCATTTCAGATGGTAATGTTACATGTATGTATCTCATTTTCAAATTTAAATATTTATAATGTGTTTATCAATGTAAGGTTTAAAGGGCAATCCAACCTTGGTAATAAGATGATTTGTGTGAAAGCAGAAAAATAAGAAAAACAGGATGGTAAAAGTTTGAAAGAAATCGGACAAGGACTAAGAAAGTTATGGATGTTTGAAAAATGAGATCACTACATCTATGCGAATCTCAAATTGGCAATTTGGTGAGTCAATTGTGACATTTTTGTGGGCAACTCTCCCATTTGTCGTACACAAAAATATCATTAATTTGCGGTTTTCTTCAAGGCGCTTTTACCCTCGGGGCAGTACTCAAAATATATTGGAGATAGCATATTGTTATAGGTCCTCATGGACGAAAAGAACGTACTGAGTAATGCATTTTGAAAAAAAGTGACATTTTATTCATTTTGTGTGTTAGAGCGAATGGGGAGTTGTCCACAGCTACATCACAGTGACATTACCTATTCGGCCAATTTGAAATTCCCATATGCATAGTGATTACAACTTTCAAAAATTCATAACTTTCTTATTGCTTGTCCGATTTCGTTCAAACTTTCACCAATCTGCTTCTCTGATTTTTCCTCTTTCTTTCAAAGCAACTTGCTATAAAGGTTGGATTTCCCTTTAAAATTTTCTGATAATTCATTCATTGCTTACGGAAACATTAAAGTGCCATTCTACTTGACGACATGACGAGATAAATTATCCTACGAAGTCAACTTCAAAAAAAGTTTATGTCATCATGACGACATACTTTTTGGGAAGTCGACTTGGTAAGATAATTTATGTCGAAATGACAACATTAACTTTTTGTGAAGTCAACTTGGCAAGATAATTCATTTCGCCATGTCTACTAATAAAAGTTGATATGTCAACATGGTAAGTTAAATATCTTTACATGTCGACATGATATGGATATTAAGTCGACTTGACAAGATGAAATATCTCATCATGTCGCCAAGTACATGTAGAATGGCACTTTACACTTCCGTAATTGCTTTCAATTTTTAAAAATATTATCTTTAATAATGAACCAATGATTTAAAGTGTGATGGTCAAACTTTAAGTCTTCATCCCACACATTGTATCATTGTAAATGACCTGTATCCAGACAACTACCACCTGGACAATTACCCCCAGACAACTACCTCCTAGGACAACTACCCCTCCCCCAGGACAATTACCCCCCAGGACAATTAACCCCAAGAACAATTACCCCCAGGACAATTACCCCCCAGGACAACTACCCCCGGACAACTACCCCCTGGACAATTACCCCTTCTGGGGTAGTTGTCCGGGGGGGGGGGGGGTAATTGTCCAGGGGGTAGCTGTCTGGAGGGGCTTAAATTTTGTTCCATGGAGGGGGTATCGAGGTAATCGTCATTTTTATGAGGGGTAATTTTTCCTGGGGGGTAATTGTCCTGGGGGGTAGTTGTCCGAGGGTGGGGGGGGGGGGGGGTAGTTGTCCTGGGGGCTATTTGTCCAAGGGGGTAGTTGTCCTGGGGGGGGGGGGGTAGTTGTCCTAGAATCTAAATGACCATATTGTAACCTCCTTTAAAGACTTCTTAACCTCATCCAAAGTCCTTCTATACATAATCCTACAAGTGACGTTATACTATAGAAATGAGCAGTACTAATAGTATGACTTCACCCACTTGTACTGAGTTGTCTAAGTTTTACAAAGGAGTTATACAAAACAGGTATGACTGCATTTTAAACCTTTAAATGTAAAACAGGAGAGGTAGAGTTATGCAAATCTTAATATCACAATGCAATCCAGTTCAGACCAAAAATTGCCTCTATTTACTCAACTTTGTTACTAACACTCTAACAGTGATGTAATCATTAGTCAAATGGACAATGAAACATGTATTGTAAACTATTATCAGAGCTCTAGCAAATGGATTTGTTGCACACAAAACCACAAAGCCAGACCCCCTTGACAATTTCACTTTTATAGGAGTGTCATCCATCACTATGGCAACACTGAAAAGCATCTGAAAACATATCAGTTTGAAAATCCATGGACTTTCAAACTTAATTTTCTTCTGTTATGAATCATAAAGGTAACAATGAGTCATGTAAAATCAGAAACATGTTGATATTTGAACTGTTCTTAATCAACCAGCTCGTGCACAGCCACAAAACTAATGAACAAGAACATCATACAAAATTGTGACTAATTTAAACAAACTAAAAGTTTACATTGACTCTTCCTTACGTTATGTCATCCTCTTGAAAAAAAAAAAAAAGTTGCAAATATTGAGGTTTAGTTCTCCTCCATGCCTTTAACTACATGTATGACAAATCATTTAATTGACAGTCTTGAAGATGAAGTACAAATGTACATCATTTCCTCCATGTACTGAGTGACAGGGACCCACCAGAGTGTTCACTTTCATCAGTCATTAGAGTCAGGTGGCTTTGCTTGTAAAAGTTGACCCTTTCTATCCCAAAACCACAAAGCTATTCATAATTTTACTTTCCAGACTTTGTCCTGTGCAGACTGTGACAATGACCTCCCTTTCAACCTCTTCATTAAAACACTTCTACCGATCTTGATTTTATAAGGAAATTCATGTACATTGTAATTTATAATTCTGCTCATGTTTACACTTACAATCATTTACTAAAGCCAAATATTTACTAACATGTACTACAGTAATAATACAAATTAATTTGGTCAGTTTACAATTACATGTACCTAAAGATTTACTGTAAATTTGTACCTCGATAGGGATTAAGGGCGACATGAATTATGTAAACATGGATATGAAACAGGATTTTCAGCAAATGTACTGTCAATAGTCATTTACATGTATATGTTATCTATAATGTTTCCATTCACACGTAAATCAAACTACTTTATTATGGATTTCTGTTGCAATTATAAACAATGTACAAAGTTAATATGAACTTTAATTTTGTATGACTAGGTTTTCAAAAACTTTAAACTTAAAACGTTCAGACTTTATCGCCTCTTTTTTTTTTTTTTTTTTTTTTTGGTATGGACCACTTAGAGCGTACATTTGTAATGTAACTGAGGATCCATCAAGTATCATCTGGAATGTGGTAACACTACAACGACATATGTACATGTATCCTTTCACTGACAAGTATACAATGCACACATAAAACAAGTAATCTATTGCTTCAGCATTGTGTGATAAAGTAAAAGTATTTTAATCTATGTTTTTGTACATGTAGATTCCTGTTGGAATGTACATACATCTGGGATAAGATTTCCTACACTGTAAGTAATATCTCTGTTTTGAAAGTGTTTAGAGGTGAAAATAACTGAACATTTCATTCATGAAAAGAGCAAATGTGTTGGTACCTGTAAATATTCAAGAGACATGTTTTACACGCAGTGACAAATTAGTTCTAGCTCTTCATCAAGTTACAAGTGCTCAATATATTCTACCATGGGCGTGTAGATACAGTAGGTCAAAGGACTGTGGATCACATGGTACATGTTTCAAATCCCTGTCATGGCACTAACATCCTTTGGCAAGAGCAAGACATTAATCTACATTTGCCTCTCTCAACCCAGGTGAGGTAAATACCTCGGGGTACAAAGATATTCCTTAAAAGCTTAAATGCCTTATCATGGTAGCTCAGCTAAAGCTGGGGCAATAATATGATACATGTACTTTGTATTTTGCAGTAGAGTACATGTATATTTGTACAGTATGTATACTGTAAAACCAGAAATTTTCGCATGCATGAAACTCTCGCGAATTTTGTGAGTGGATGAGATTTGCAAAAGTTTTGTGCCACACAATATCAAATCACAATTGAAACAACATAAAATTATTGCAATTCGTGAAATTTTCTTGCTGGAAAATTGGCTGTCATTAACGATTTGCGAAAGTTTCTAGTGTTACAGTACATGTAGTAGATGCAGTATATGAATTCAGTTATCAGTAATATACTTGCATTGCAAGGAAAAACTTATAGTAAAACAACTGTATGTACATTGCAAGTGAACAGGTACATGCACATGTAGGCCTCCATACTCATTCAAACACACAAAATAATCCTTTCAACAGGGAAGGAAATTATTGTAAAGTGCAAAAGAGTCAACTCAATTAATCATGCACCTGGCTTACTTTCCAAGACATCCAACATCTTTCTAACATCTTGGAAATAGATCAAAAAATCTTGAGCACTGGATCAGAGCCAGATGACATGTCTTGTCATGTGACCCCTGTGTGGCCAAGTCAACGTACAGGGATAGAAAAGAAAAAGAAGTCTTCAGCTACAAAAGTACAAATGTACATGTACTGTGCGAAGTACATTTGAAGCCAGATACATTATAAACCTAGTGAAGTTGGCAGAAAACATCAGAGACTTTACCTTGTAATTTACATCCTTCAAGGTATTTCACATCAATGTAACAGACCTGGGCCATCTTGCATAAAAAGTTGCAATTAAACCCAACTCAAAAAATTAAACGCAACTCGATTTTCAACCAATCAGGATCGTGTATTTGGGACTTGCGTTTAATTTTTTGAGTTGCGTATAACCGCAACTTTTTATGCAAGAGCGCCCAGTTCACAAATATATTTAAATTTTATGCATACTTTTAAAACAAAGGTTGTTCCTGACAACTTGAAAGCTTGTCAGAGGCCGGTCAGACATAGCAACAAGTAATGTACGCAAACTGGATTCCAAGTATTGTAGTTCATTCATTAATAACAGGTTAATGGAATACCTCGTTACTAGGTCCCCAGGAAAGAAACATCCATAAATTTGAATTACTTTGTGAACAGGTTTCTTAGTGGAAAAGTTGAGAAAGCAACATGGTAGCAAAATATTTACATTTCTTCTTAGCTTTTAACATACTGGCAAGTATACACGTAATTGAGATCAGGTTAAGTGACATGGTATACATGATTGATAGAATACTCAATCATCTTTGTACAGTAACACATGCTGGCTCCAGGAAATAATTTTCAAAACAATTGTGAAAGCTCTTAAGATAACAGAACACCTAAGCCTGCAATAGACCAGTTCGTAGTTGGTACATGTCACAAATGACCCCAAATATCCATAGTAGATATTTGGATGGAGAGGTCCAACTTTGTGCACTTTAGAATAATCACTCTCAAAGTGATAGACGTGCCTCATGAATACCTTTTGTTTTGCCATTTGGAAAGCATACTTCCACCTGGGTATGATGGAATGCACCACTGGTGCATAATTGAATAATAATGACTGACATTTATGAGCACATATCATGTATTCATGTCAGTGGGTTTTAGAATTTGTCACAGATGACCTTTATCTGCTCATGCTCAGATTGTATCTAGAACTGGCTTAAGTTATAAAAGAAGTCTTGAGGTTTTACACTTCGTTATAACTCAGTGTGCCAATATGCATTACGTATATCTTTCAAAAACATATTTTTCCTAGAATTCATCTGGGTTAACCCAGGGACAAACGACAGATTGATGCTATCAGTACTGGTTGCCGTTTCCCTGACGATATTTTCAAAAGTGATATGGCCAGGAAATAGACAGCAAAAGGAAGTTAGGGTGATATTTAACCCTCCCATCTTTTTTCCATCTCATCTCTCTCTCTTTCTTTCTCTCTCTTTTTTTTCTCTCTCTCTCTCTCTCAATATCAGTCAAAATTGACTGATTGCCAATTTGCCATTATAATACACAGCAACAAAAACACAACCTTTCTCTCTCTCTTTCTCTCTATCCTTCCTTTTCTCTCTCTCTCTCTCTCTCTCTCTCTCTCTCTCTCTCTATCCCTGCTTCTCTCTCTCTCTCTCTCTCTCTTTATGTACCAGCAGCTCTGAACTCTCTCCTTCGACTTCTCCTTCGACTAAGATGAAGCAATCAATCTATATCCCTACAAACAGGTACTTTTATAATCATCATCATCTGCACAGAAGTGAAGCAAAATATATATCATCTGATATTTTATAAGCCAAAAGGGCATAACTTGCTACATGTATTACATAGAGTTAACACCAATCTGACTCTCAGCAGAAGATATGTACCAAGTGTATGGATATAACCTATTCAGCCTCACTCACACTTATGCCAGGTTATTGGAGATAACCTCGCACTCTGTACCTTCGTACCATGAGGAATTGCCTCCCATAGCAAGTGTGTGATCTCTAGCACATATGTGTGCTGGAAAGGAGCAAGATCGCCATGCAGCCAAAAACAGCCTGAAAATTTCACTTCATCAAGATGATAAAGATTCTACTGAAAAATCTGGCATGAAATCAGATATTCTATCATCCTAAAATGTAGAAGGAAGTATTTTCTCAAAATTTTGCTGATTATATTGGTGTTTTTACCTCTTCAACTTAGAGGTCGTGACCGCCGCCAAATTTCACACAGCCCCACATGGTGATGGCTCCGTGAGTGATTCAGCCTCCAACACTATGTACATGTAGGTACAATGTAAATTATATTCTTTTTTTTTTCCGTTGGCTTCCTCCAAGTTCTCATTGTAAGAACCACTAATGAAATCATATTATCAATCCTTCTATAATTTGTCAGGCCTATTGCAGGTCCAATATATTGGTGAAGGCTCTTGACTCTCATACGAGAAGTCCCGGGTTCGATCCTCGCTCAGTGCTTATATCCTTGGACAAGGCGTTTTGCCCACATTTTTCTCTCTCCACCGAGGTGTAAATGGGTACCTGACAATGCTGGGGTAATAATTCCAGGGCCCGCAGAAAGAGCAGTATTTATACTGATGTGGCTACCCTGGGTAAATAAGACCTAACTATTATATCACAATAATAAAAAACATTTGAAAAGTCTATATATAAGAGGACATGCTCATCATGCTCATCTAAAACTAACAGATAAGCAGACAATCAAGAACTCCATTTCATAGCCTGCATAGCCTGAAATGAATCTTCCCTTATTTTAAGCTAGGCCCCTTCCATATTTAGTACATTACATCTGCCAGGTTATTTATTATAGACCTCTAGCTCTAGTAAGTCTAGATCTATTTCTATTCTTAAAATGTCACAACCAACTTGGAAATAAAAAGTTGTCTTCAAAAACTATAGCCTGCCTGAAGAACTAACACAGCACAATAAACTTTTTAAAAATTAGACATATATGCCCTCTTACAGTTACACTTACACAAAAAAAGTTACAAACTTCTTCAACAATATTTACCTCTATCAGCGTTCAAAGCCACCGCCTCCCCCGATGCGACGGCGGGCCACGCGACCAGCATTAGCCCCAAAGCCGCAATCACCCAAACCGCATCCATTTTACGTGACATATTGCGTTCGCTGGATCTGGAGAGAGCGTCGAAAAATTGACCCTCCCAAACTCGAACAACAAATTTCACGCACTTCACTGAAGAATTGTCTAGATAAATCTTCCTCTAATGATCCAATACGTTGTCAAGTTTCTTCAAAGTTTTATGAAATAAAGAGTCAAGTTTTCAAAATTCCCTTAGACCTGAAAATATATTGATCTGTTTCTCCCGATCAAAAAAGTGTCCGGGCGGCGATCAATACTACACGTACCGTATACATGACCAAACTTCCGGAAAGCACTCACGTTTCGGGTAAAGTTGTCCTGATATCAGAGGGGAAAATGCACCGACGAATAAACAAGCCGACCTTACGTCATTGTGGCTTCCAGTCAACAGAGCTGAAGCCATAAAGCGTGGTGGTATCGCTTCATCCTTTCGACTGCATATCTATTTCAGTGTTATAGCTTGCTGTTTAGTATAACCATGAAAAGCTTGAGTATAATCTTTTTTTAGGATGGCGCTATGACTCTTTCAAAAACTACTTGTGAGTTTGAAGTGTTTAACATTGAATGATCAATTCCTCCAATTCAATTTTCAATTTCAATTAATTCAATTTATTAAAAAAAAAAAAAAAAAAAAAACAGACATAGCAATCATGACGCACAAACATGATGCAAATTGGGACCCCAAAAAGCTATGCTTGTGAGTGGGGCCCCTGAGAAGGATGGACCTCTCGACCGGCAAAGAGACCAACGTGTTTCAAGGATCTGCGCATGCTCAAAACATGGAAGATAATAAGATGCGATCATAGACCCCGTTCTCACTCACTTTTGAAAGTGGTCTTAGTTAGACCGCTCCAGAGGAACGGGTCTTGAGGAACGGTTTGCTAGCGTTCACACTCCGAGCAGTTTTTCTCGCTCAAACCGCTCCACGATTCAAAGTGGCCTTGTTGCTATGGCAGCTCAGGTCAGCGGGTCAAATTTTTCGCGCGGAATACAAACTGATGTACCGTAGCGTGCCTGCTGGCTGCCCGATCGATTGCTTTTGCTTTTTTTTCCGCGCGGAACGTCACTAGCTCACTTCCGGTTGAAGTACGCTTTCGTTCACATTGCACGTTTAGAGCGGTCCATACCGCTCTTAATAAGACCCGTTCCTCAAGACCACCTCCCCGAGGTGGTCTTCTGGAGCGGTCCAGAAGACCACTTCCTTTACCACTTTGACCGTTCACACTCACCTAAGAACCGTTCCTGAGGAACGGGTCTTAGATAGACCGCTCCAAAAGTCCACTTTCAAAGTGAGTGAGAACGGGGTCATAGAGTTACATGGATGCAACTCTATGGATACGATCCAGTCGCACGCGCGCAGATCCCCAAAACAAGCAGATCCCAAAGTCCGCCAACCGAGATCGAGAAGAACATTTACAAAAGAACATGATATAATGTACAAAACTGATTACAAGGAAATGGCAAGGTTATGTAACTTTAGAACATATTTACAAGGGAAAAAGCTGAATCACTAAAAAAACATAACCCCCCTAACCCCCCCCCCCCCCCCCCCCCCAGGCATGATCGGCTAATCGTGCTGTACGCATCAAGTTCACATTCACATGCAAACACACGCACACACACACACTTTTTTTTTTTTTTTTTTTTTTAACCCTTTCGAGACAATTGACCACATTTTGTGGTTTGGCTCAATAACTTTTGATTCAGAGCTCTAAAAAATATACCAGAAGCATGGATAGAGAGAGCAAAAATTTCTACACACACTATGTCCATTTTTGTTGCATGACCATATTGCGTTTGATGCCAGGAATTTTAAAAAGTAGAATAAGCTTCAAAATCCTTAAATTGGCAACACATTGAGAGGTACAAATTCATTGTTTTTACATTGAAATTGGCAATTTTTTCAACTTTTCGACATATTTCTAACCATGTATACTGTTTTCAAAGACATTACAACTTATTAAAACCATGTAGCACTAAAAGAAAAATATTGCTGTTGCCAATTTGTAGAACAAAATGTGATCAATTTAGCCCTTAAATAATTCCTGTCCTGAAAGGGTTAATAACACACACGCACACCCTGGTATCAGTATGCCTTTAGCACTTCATTTATTTGATGTATGATAAAAGAGCAATGTAGATAAAATGCCTTGCTCAAGGGCATAAGTGCCGTGCCGGGGATCGAACGCCCGATCGCACACACGCACACCCACACACACACACACACACACACACACACACACACACACACACACGCACACACAGGCTGGCTGGCTAATCCTCACTATAATACTAATAGTACACAAAGTAATAGTGGCAATCTATTTCAATCTATCTAACAGATATGATTTACACAAAAGTCTGAATCTAATAAGAGTGGTAATTGGTTCCACTCTTTAATACACGTGATTCGAAAGGAATTTAGTGCAACATTTGTCCTTACATGAGGTTGATGCACAAGGTTACTTTGACGTGTACTGTAACTATGTATCTGGGAGTTACAGGAAAATAGGTCTTTTAACAGGCAAACCTGAGGACAAAACTGAAGTTTAAACACAAAAGGCATACTATTGAATGACACAAGCTCATCAAAAGGCAGCAACTTCATCTCAAGGAATAATGGCTTACTAGGCTGTCTGAAATTAGAATTGGTAACAAGCCGAATAACTTTCTTTTGCAATATTTTAAAATATATTCCAGTAACCTTATTATGTAGGCCTATTCAAATCATTTTGTAGTGCCTCTTTGCAAGTCTGGATGTCAATTAGTAATGTATTCTCGGTGTACTCTGAGGTAACTTCTACAATGTCCAAAGAATGGTCTTTTGAAATTAAAAGGGCAATGCTAATAGGCCTCCACCGAGTTTCAAAAGGGAACTTAATATTTCCGAATTTTACATCTAGACGGTCATTTCTTATCATTTTGACAATTTAAACTTGCAAATTGATTTTGTGAAAGGCCTAGGCCTATTCAGTGGGCGGATTGAGATGGGATTATTTTGAAGATGCCTAAAATAATTATGAGCGGTTTGGTAGCGCACTACTTACATGTAGAAGGGTACATTGAGAAAGGGGGAAAAAGGCTCCCTTTATTAGTTGGAAGAGGAGCTTAGTTAATGGCAACGGAGCGCAGCACCTATTTTTGGGGTGTAGTCCGGCAAATTGGTGAAATAATTGTGCACTTTTTCATAAAAGCATGAAATTTGGCATGTATGTAGAGTTTTTGATGCCAATTAATTCTGGATATGGGGCTAACAGAAATTCGAGCCCTGGGGCCCGTTGTGCCCATTTATTAAAAAATTGGCCCTCTCAAGGTCTTTCCCTTCAAAGTTGATGTAATCAAATCTAGTTTGATATAATGAAATATAATGTAATATTTCACAGCCTCTAAAATCAGACAAATGCTTTTGGTGCCCATTTTTCAAATAAATGGCCACCCTATATATCAGTTTTAGTTTCAGTTTTATTTTCATTTCCAATAGAACAGTAATTTTAACAAGAAATCAATATACAATTCAATATTCAATAACAAAATACATGTTACATGATTTAAAGTTATAAAATAGAAAGTATACATAAACATCCAGTATAATAATAGTACTTTTTTTTTAAGTTAAACCTGTGGAAATGGAGGGATCCACTGAAAAGCAGTGCTTGTAGAATGTGGATCCCTCGAAATAATGGCAAACGTAATTTTTTTAACATGTAAATATATTGACCAGACAAAAATATAAATACACATAGATTACCAAAAAGTGGCAGAATAATAATCCAGTTATAAATCCGTAATTTGAAAACTTGTTAAGACACGTATATAGTTTGGTGAACATAATAAAAAGAATATAAAACACGATAAAAACTACTTTCGAAAAATAAACTCAAGGGCAATTTCAAAGGCCTATTGTACTGCCCATAGAAATCAGGTTCGGATTACGTAATATGCCATTGTAATGTTCGCACATTTCTAAAGGTGATAGACAGGGCTATTGAAATTGCCTTCAGTTGATTTTTCGAAAATAGTTTTTATCGTGTTATAAGACATTATAAAAATGTAAAATAAAGCAAGGGAAGAGAGAAATACAATTAGGATAGTAAATGTTGCTGCATATGTGAAGAGTAAATAAAAAGAGTGGAGAGGTGGAGAGGAGAAGAAAGGAGAGAGAGAGATAGAGAGAGAGAGAGAGAGAGAGAGAGAGAAAGAAAGAGAGAGAGAGAGAGCACACGATGTGCATACTACAGGGGTAGTGACCATAATAGTTACATATAGAGCGTAAAGAAAGACGTGACGGGAAGGATAAATGCATTAAAAAAGGCGAGACATGATTTGGCAATGCACTGATATTAATTTGTACTGTAAGAAAGTATAAGAAACAATTTCAATTTCCTTTTAAATGAATTAAGTGAGGGGGCAAGTTGAATGTCATTATGAAGAGAGTTCCAAACTATGGGGGCTGTATAAATAAACGTGTTTTGAGCTAGAAGGGTTCTCAGCAGAGGTAGATAAAGTCATTACAACGTCGGGTTGGGTAGGGCTACTTACGAGAAGATTTATTTTGGGTGAACATATCATCAAAAACGAAAGGAAGCATGTCTTTCTTATAAGAATACATAAACTGGCCTAACTGAAGGAGATAGAGATATTTAATTTTCAATATTTTATTTTCAAAGAAAAGAGGATCCGTATGGGAGCGAAAATGAGAAAGGCAAATGATAGGAAGAGCTTTCTTTTGTAATGATGATATTCTGTTTAACAAAGTTTGGTGCGTATTGCCCCACACCAGGAGTCCATAATGTAGATATGGTAAAACCAGAGAGGAATAAAGCATAAGTAAGGAAGATGAAGGGAGGTGTGTTTTCAATCTATTCATGACACCAATACTACAAGAAATAGTTTTACAGATGTTGTCAATATGATACTTCCAGGAGAGTTTATTGTCGACTGTTACGCCCAAAAATTTAGTGTGAGAAACACTCTCCAACGGGAAGTCATCGAATTCAATATTGATTGGCAGTGAGTCTATAGTATTACTGAACAAAATAATTTAGTTTTTTGGAGATTAAGTGAAAGTTTGTTTGCTCTAATCCATTGTAGAATCTTAGTTCAGAATTAACCGTTTGCGCAAGAGTGTATGGATTGTTGTGGGAAAAGAACAGATTCGTGTCGTCAGCAAAAAGAATAAACGATAAAATATGGGATGATCTGCAGAAATCATTTATATATAAAATAAATAAAAGTGGACCTAGGAGACTTCCCTGTGGAACACCACAGCTAATGTTACACAAATCGGATGAACAATCATTTAAAGAAACATATTGCTTTCTGTTATAGAAAGATAGTTCCTGAACCACTTCAAATCCTTTCCACGTACACCGTAATGTGAAAGTTTATTAAGTAATATATCATGGTTTATTGTGTCAAAGGCTTTGGAGAAGTCCAGGAAAATACCAACCATATGAGAGGAATTATCAATAGAATGAGCTACTTTCTCCACAAAAGATAATAAAGCATGAATGGTATGCTTTTCCCTAAAACCAAATTGAAAGTTAGAGAAAACATTATGATCTTTTAGGAAGGCAACTGTTCTAATATATTTGATTTTCTCTAAGATCTTAGATAAAGAAGATAACAATGAAATCGGTCGATAGTTCTTTACATTTAGTTTGTCCCCCTTTTTAAACAAAGGAATAACTTTGGCGATTTTCATAGAGTTGGGAATTTGCCCATGTAGTAAAGACAAATTATTATGAACTAGGGGATCTACTATATGAATGGAATAATGGCTTTAAGGATAGCATTATTGATATCATCGTATCCATAACTTTTCTTGTTGTCTAGATTTGAAAAATGATGTCTATAATTTCATGGGTATATGTCGGAGTAAAAAAATATAGAATTCTGGTTAGCTGGACCAAGAAAATCTGTAAAATGTTTATTGGAAGAATGTATATTTTTGGCAAGGTTATCCCCTAGGGAGGAAAAGTGGGTATTAACTATATTAGCAATGTTGACAGGCTCCTGTACAATTTCATCGTTAAGTTGATTTCCGTTATAACAGCTATATTGTTTGCCACGTTCATTGCTTGTTTGAGGACTTTTCGAGTGTTGTTCATATCATGTTTATGTGGTTCAAGTTAGTTTATAAAGCATTTTTTCTTTTCTAAACGTATGATTTTAGTCAAAGTATTGTGATAGGATGTATATTTGTGTTTAGTTTTGTCTGTGCCTTTTGATTTGTACTTATAATAAAAAATATTTTTCCGATTTATAGACCGGAGTAGAGACTTAGATATCCATGGAAGTCTCAGGGACTTTTTGTAATTTCTGTTATTAATAATAATGATAATAATAACGTTTTATTTACCCAGGGTAGCCACTTCAGTTATCAAACTGCTCTCCCAGCGGGCCCTGCATAACATAATATGTTATTATTACCCTTCTCCATTCTAATATGCCGAGCGCCTGGCTAGGAGGCAGAAGGTCCCATTTATTGTCTCTTTGTTTGGGAATAAACATATCTAGCTGGGTGTTTAGAATATTACAAAACATTTCGTACGAAGAGTCCACATCATCTATATAAAAAACACATGACCAATCCACATTTTCAAGACTAACAATTAAACGGGTTAAATTCGCATTGTTAACTTGATGTCGTAGAGGGCGGGGACCATGACTGGATAGCTCTGTGACTGGGGTACGGTGTAGTACGTCAAAACGGGATAGTGATCGGTTGTATCTGAAAGAATGATGTATGGATCAGGATGAGGAATAACGTTGGAGAAAATATTGTCTATTAGAGTGGCAGATAGATTTGCTACTTGAGTGGGTTTGGAAACAAGTGGCAAGAAGGAGGTAGATAAGAAAGTTTCAATGAGCTCATGGGCGATATTATTAATGGCACATTTTAGTATATTTATGTTGAAGTCCCCCATCCAAAAACAGTCCTTATTATATGTTCTACTTCGAAGCAAGTTGGACAAATGTATTATATAAAATTGTTTCCACTGGAGCTCGGAGGTCGGTAAACAACACCTACCATTACATTCTTAGCACCTGGCACTTTAATTTCTATGAAAAGAGATTTAATGATGTCATTACTAACTGAGATATTTTCGTGAACAGAGTAACAAAAACTCTTAAGTACGTATAGAGCGACACCTCCACCTGTTCTTCCTTGCCCGTTTTTGAAGATAAAAAATCAAAAAATCAAAATATTATGAAGTCACTGATTTGTTGGATATAAGTAAAATGCTTCTAATTGGGATCAGTTGACATTACGTCTTTGAGATCGATGAGATAATGTGGCGCAGGTGCCCAGTATTACCAAAAAAGGCCCCAAAAGGCCCAAAATGATATACACTGTATCTGCAACATAATGTTTTTAAATCTTTTTTTCTAATTTTCTAATGGTATAGACATCAATTTTGAAAGCGAGGTTACATGAAAAGCTCACTTTAGCAGGCCACATAGGCCCATCGATGGCCCATTCGAGACAATTAAATTTGATTAATTTCCTCACAGAAGTTGGCCGAATTCAACAAATTCAATAGCTGCCAAAGTGTAAAAATGCCTACTTGCATGCAAAGCTATTTACAAGCTGGTTATTATAGGCAGAATAGTTGGGTCACTTCATTTCACCAAGATGGCCGTCACATTTAAAATGGCATCCCTTGTGATTTAAGATGTGAATAATGGTATTTTAAAATTTACGTTGTATCTGGAAGCATATAACTTGGTATAAAGGTGTGGAATTTAGTACATATATGTTGGAAATTTCTATAAAAAGAAAATATCAATTTAACATTTATTTTTTTCTCTCTCCCTCTCTTCTTATTGAAGAGTTATTTATGAACAATATACATTAATATCCTGATGAAGCACACAAAAAATACTCCTCTTTTACAGATAAATGTTATTATGCCGAAATAAATCTATAATCAGATGCAAAACAAGGAAGTGATAAAACTGCACTTTCCTCTTTTTTTCATCTTCGTGGCCATATTGAAAAAAAGACAAAACTGATATGTCCTTACGAAACAACCTAGACATCGTAAGATTCATAAAGACAGGGGCGGCGCTACAGGGGGGGGGCAGAGGGGGCGACCGCCCCCTATGATTTTTCAAGTAGTGAAAAAAGAAAAAAAAGAAGAAAAAAGAAGAAAAGGAGGAAGAAAAGGAGGAAGAAAAGGGAAGAAAAGGGAAGAAAGAAGAAAGAGGAGTATTAAAAAGAGAGGTCTTAAACATATAACTCTATATTACCCCTGTTATTTAATGGAGAAAAAACATGACGTCATCTTTAGGTCGTCTTGCCCCTCCTATCAAAATACCCTGGCGCCGCCCCTGCAAAAAAATGCTAATTAATATCTGCATTCTCTATAAACATCTGCAACACCTATTAAAGGGCAATCCAAACTTCGTAATAAGTTGATTTGTGTAAAATCAGAAAAAGATAAACATAATGATAAAAAGTTTGAAAGAAATCGGACCAAGAATAAGAAAGTTATCGATGTTCGAGAAATAAGATCATTATTTTAATTGCAAATTAGCAGTTGGGTCAGTCGATTGTGAGGTATTCCCGGTCAACTCTCGATTTTGTCGTACACCATTAATTTTTATTTTTCTCATATAAGCCCCCCTTCCCTTGGGGCACTACTAAAAATATATTTTAGTAATATTTTTTTGAAAAATTGACATTTTAGTCATTGTGTGTTGGAACAAATGGGAGAGTTCTCCGCCGCGACATCACGGTGACATTTTCACATTACCGTTTCGGCCAATTTAAAATTTCTGTTTGTATAGGGATTACAACTTTCATATTGCTTGTCCGATTTCGTTCAAACTTTTTTTTAACAATCTACTTCTCTGATTTTTCTGCTTTCTTAACCATATTAACCATTATTTTTGCCTATTGATGCTTTATGCCAAAATGCAAAATTATCAGATGCAAATTACATTTCAACGCTTATGCAGTATTTTCTATTTGATGGAAATCTTGGAAATCAAATTCCCCATTATCTTAAAGTTTCAGCATTATAAGATGTACCTTTACTTTTGTTTCACTGTGTCTCAACCAAATACACCATGGTATTTCGCTTATGTCTATTATAGGCAAAAAAGTTCCAACATCCATGACTTTCTACCTATAAGATATAAGCTTCAAGACACAGCAAACTTAATGCAAATAACCACATCTTGAAACAAACCATTTGTTATTTTTAATATTATACGGCCATCTTAATGAGAGGAAGTAACCCTACACAAGAGGTATTCTGCTTATAAAACATACTACATGTACCTTGCCAATATTTATACTTTAAAGCCCAAACTCAAGGTTATATGCATATTCAAACACACCGCCGTGTTGAACCCTCTTGTGAGGGAAAGAATTGTTTTTGATGGGCCATCAATGGGCTCATGTGATTCCTAAAGTGGGATTTTTATATGACCTTGATTTCAAAATTAATGTCTACCATTTAAAATTTAAACCAAATATTTTTTTTTTAAATCTTATTTTGCAGATAAATTATTTGGGCATTTATGGGCCCTTTTTGGTTACTGGGCACCTGAGGCACCTATGTTGCTGATTTCAAAAACGTAATGTTGACTGATCACAATTAGAAGCATTTTACTTATATTCAACATATCAGTGACTTTATAATATTTTGATACATGTATATGTGACCCATCACGTCAAAATGAGACAGAAGTCGTATTTTTTCAAATTTAATTTTATTTTGATTATTATTCTCCATTTCATGAGCGTTAATTTGATATAAAGGTCAACTCTAGAGAGTGAGTATTAGTGGAGATAATGGCTTTTGAAACTCGAGAATAGTAGGGCTCTGGAAAAGTATTTCTTCCAGAAAGAAAGAAGTTTGACTTCCGTTTTGTCTTCAAAGTCCGTATTATTATTTATTATTATTTTATTCGGCAAATCAAAGTACATACATGTAATATTACAAGGAAGAACAAAACACAAAGCAGGAAGGTTAAAAAATAATATAATTGATCCCCCAAGTGTACTTGGCAGGCAGGCAGGCAAACGGAATCACCGAAACCCTAAGGGTCCCCCATTCCAGACTTGCAATACTCCTGGGGGATCAATAAATACAAATATAACAGTATCAAATAGAATAACATGTAGAAAAGAAGGAGTAACACAATATAATGGTATAAAATATCAGCAGAATAGAATGTTGTTTTATACAAAATCATCAACGAAGACTGTATTAAATATATACATTTTTTTTAATGGACACGAAATAAGGAACTTCAAATATCTTCGCATTGGATAAGGATCAAACCGAGAAAAAACATCAAGAAGAAAGGAGGTAAACATAACCTTGCACACATTATGAGACAGGGTAAGTAAAATGAAGATAATATTGAAGAGAAATTCCTATTAAGCAATGCAAACCCTTAAGAAACACGATAAGCTCAGTCAATTTATATATACAGTATATATATATATATATATATATATATATATATATTAATTAATTAACATGATCATGACTACGAGGCATACAGCAAGCGTAGTAACCATTTATCAATTTGATCTCTTCTCATGAAAAAATAAGTTTTAATTCATATAAGTCATGATTTCTAACGCTTTAATGGGTAGGTAAGTAAGTAGTTTCAAGCCACTGAAAAGGCTTCTCGCATCGACTTATTCCGTCTTTACCGTGCTATTTGTTATGATTTTTTTTATGCTGGTATAAAGTCGATTTGACATTTTAAGACATTTTAAGAACCTAGAAAAGTTCTTTTCGTTGAAGTTTTTTCTTTATACAGATCCGTGATTGTGGTCTTCGAACAGTTTCAGCTTTTTTGCCGAAAAAGCAATTTTGGGTAATTTGCATAATTAGCATAAATTCATGGAAAATTGGCAAAATTATTAAGCAATCCAAGCCAATTTTCCATGAAGTTCTACTTTCATTCAACAAGGAAATTGTAGGTCCATGTTCTAACTGTAAGAAATACACTTCCAGGTGTTCAAGCATAATTAAGTTGGTATTTACATGAACTTTACGTGATATTTAATTGAGAAAAAAATAACATTAACATATTATTGTGTATTTCTTACAATTAGAACATGGACCTACAATTTTCTGGTTAAATGAAAGTAGACCTTTCATGGAAAATTGGTTTGGATTGCTTAATAATTATGCCAATTTTCCATGAAAGGTCTACTGTCATTCAACCAGGAAATTGTAGGTCCATGTTCTAACTGTAAGAAATACACTTTCATTTGTGTTCAAGTACAATTAAGTTGGTATTTACATGAACTTTAAGTGATATTTAATTGGAAAAAAAAGCAACATTAAAATATAATTGTGTAGGCCTATTTCTTACAATTAGAACAAGGAATTACAATTTCATGGTAGAATGAAAGTAGATCTTTCATGGAAATTTCGCATAATTATACCAGCAGCGTTTTAAATGGCTATTATTGAATCTCCCCTGGCGTGTAAACAATTGCTCTCATTCACTGTCCGCAAATTCTAACCATTTGACCGAGGGAGAAAAAACACTTCCAGAAAAAAACTTATTTTTCTACGTCTTCCAATAATATTTATTACTAGAAATTTTTACAGGGTATGCATGAAACATTGGAGATTCATATACATCAAGAATAACAATTTCCCAAAATTTGGTATTTTACACGATTTTCCCCTTTTTCTCGAGTTCGAGCCCAGCGACTTCTATGTGACGGGTCACATAAAGGATGGCCCTTTATTTGAAAAATGGGCACCTAAAACATTTGTCTGATTTAAGAAGCCGGGAAATACTACATGATATTTCATTATATCAAACTACATTTGATTACATCAACTTTGAAGGGAAAAGACCCTGAGAGGGCCATTAAAAAAAAATGGGCACAACGGGCCCCAGGGCCTGAATTTTTGTTGGCCCCATATCCAGAATTATTTGGCATAAAAAAATCTACCTACATGCCAAATTTCATGCTTTTATGAAAAAGTGCACAATTCCATCGATTTTCTGCACCAATCTGGTGGACTAGTGGTATTTTGTCCACCCGTGTAGTGCCTCGCACCGTTAAGGGTTCAATGTACCAAATTGGCAGTTTCCCAACAAGCAAAGCCTTAAAAGCCCTTAAATATTTGATTAGTTCACAAGGATATAAATTTTCAACAAAAAAATAGATAAATAAATAAGTAAATAGGTATTAAGTTTTCCGATTTGCCAACAAGGCTCGGGGAATTGTACATTTTTATGGGGAAGGATGTGTGACCCTATAGTGACTCTCTGCCTATGAGTTAGAAAAGGATATTCTATTAGCAACTTGAAAGGACTTTGTGACCAGTGGCGTAGCCAGGATTTTTCAGTAGGGGAGGCCAGACGTGAAGGATCCAACTGCGTAGCCATGGTAATCAGGATTGCATCTTAGGGGGGCGGGGGCGGTTGTGAGCACGTAAAGCGTGCTCCCCAGGGGTGGGTGCAGGGAGGGGAGGAGTTTCCCCCCTCCCGCGAGAAGCGCGAAAGCTCTGAAGTTTTGTAGGAAATTTGAGAGAAAGATAAAGGCCCGTAGCACCTTTTTTTAGGCGGAAAGCTCGACGCCCGGACTGCTTTTCAATTATTTGGACGCAATACTTCACTGTATGTAACAGGGGTGGGTGCTGGGAGGGGGAGATTTCCCCTCCCGCGCATAGCCTCTGACGTTTTAGCAAATTTTTAGAGAAAGATAATGGCTAGTAGCGCCTTTTTAGGCTTTTTTCTCTAACTTCCCCCGCTTTTTCGCCCTCGATTTTTTTTTTAAGGGGCTGAATAGGGGGGGGGGGGCATATGGCCCCCTTGTGCCTCCCTGTCTACACCAGTGTTTGTGACGTTTTAAGAGATTGGGGTTTTTAGAAAATGTAATGCATATTAAAATTTTCACATCATTCATAGCTACATCGGGAGCACACCGACTGCTGAAAGCCTTATCATCCTTCCAGAAACTCGGGTAAAGTAATGCTAAAGGAAAGCTTTCGGTAAGATAATGTAGAGAGAAAAAAGGGCTATTGATGTTTTCTTTCGTCAAAATAACCCGCTCAAATAGCTTTTAGAAAAAGGGGAAATAAAAACACAAAGGTGATAGTGAAATAAAGTAAAACTTTTAAAACTTTCATGTCTGAACTTTGGGGTTTTATATTTGGTGTTTGTGCACATAAGATAAGGTGAAATGGAAAAAGAGGGGGAAAAGAGTGATCAAAATAGAGAAAATTTGTGAGCAGGTATAACAAGTTTTGAAGAATTACAGGTTCGGTAAAAAATTCTTGTTTTTCTTAAAGAAGAACTGAAGAATGTTTTGAACTGTATTCTTTAAATATACTCCTTTTATTGTGCCCTTGCCTCCTGAGAGCGCCCCCTCTAAAATGAGGGCAATATGGCATAGCTATACAGGGACACAGGGGAACGCGCCCATATCAAAATAATGCCCATAATCAAAATAAAGCAGAGAGGAAGGGGGGGGGGGGCGGGCAAGGGATAGGGAAAGATCTAAAATTAATCTAAAAGTTACCCGCCACCCCCTGTTTGTTAATAATACTACCCCTTCTTCCCCATACTACACCCTATATTAGGGGATAACGACCTCCCCCCCCCCCCCCCCCCAACTAGGGGGATAGTTGTCCAAAGGGGTGATTGTCCGGCATTGGAGTAGATCATGGGGATGATTAGGGGTATATTCTCCAGCTTTTTTTTTGGGGGGGGGGATGGCAAGTTCCTTCAGTTGATTTTAAAAAAAAAATGTTTAGGAATTTTTTCAAAATAATTATTGAGATCATGTTGATCATGAAGTACAGTAATATCGAATCGATACAGCCATTAATGGCTTTTTTCTATCCTGACAGGCCTTTGGGTGCAATCATCCCCCATTGCTGAGAACAAAACTACAACCTTGTTGTCAATCCGGGATGGTAAAGTCTAAGGAGTAGTAACCCTAGAATCGTTATATTATACTATTAATACATGGTTGGGAGTGCGTTAGTGCGATCTGGCAACACAAAGGTTTTTATCGTGGTGTACTAATGCACGAGGCGTAGCCGAGTGTGTTAGACACCACGATAAAAACCTGCTTGTTGCTGGATCGCACTAACGCACGAACTCACAACCATGTATTAATAGTTTTATAAAACGGGTCTACTATCTTAGTGTTTTCTTACAATCTTAGTGTTTGATCCGGATTAGCCGTGCGTTAGTCCCCTCGCCGTGCGTTAGTACTTTTTTTTGCCCGGTCACGTGATGTTATTTGACCAATCAGGATGGCTACATTCTTGCACCCGTTTTATAAAGAGTGATATCAAATGTCTACTGTTCAATGCCATGAAAGTTATTCTGGGAGCCAACAAAGGAAATAATTATAGCAGCAAGGATGCCATTGAAACAATAGCTTTCTGATCATGAAATACTTCATACTTCACATTCAAAAAGCAACTTTTGAAATTATAATTTTGTTAATAAAACAACCCACGCCATTTGGTCGACTTTACCAAATAGCACTTTGGCGCATTTTTTTTTGGGGGGGGGGTGGTGGCGGTCTCACAACCATTGAAAAATGGATGTTTTCTGTTTAAATCTAATGATATGGTACGGTACAGCGATTCTTTTTCCTGACAGAGTTTGGTCCTTACATGCCCCCTCCCCCCTCCCCCCTCCCCCCCCCCCCCTCCCCCCCCCCCCCCCCCCACCTGCCAGTCCAGTCTCTTTAGTGCTAGTGACTTGGTTGTCCAGGAAGTGGTACTTGTCTTGGTGGTAATCGTTGTAGGTTGGAAAAATGAGTTCTTGGCTGGAGATGACAAAAGAAAGTATATGAAGGGAAATGAAACATAACGATGGAAGCAATAAAGGGGAGAGAGAGTAACAGAATTCTGAGCTGGGTAGGGGAGAGAGAGAGAGAGAAAGGAAAGTGAGGGAGAGAGAGATACACAGTATGAAGATTAGGAGAGGGAAAGAAGGAGACCGAGTAGAAACAGAAAGCGAGAAATAAATAACGAGGAATCAAAAGAGAGGAGGAAGAGAATACTAGTGAAGAGAATGAAAGCATCGCCTTAAGTGAAAGCACTCCGCATTCCTCGTGTTTCGGTCATAGAGATCCGATGTTCTTATTATAGGGCTCACATAAGTAATTCACAGCCCCATTCACTTACGTGTTATAACGAAGGTCGTCTAAAAATCATATTTTGAAAACCCCTAGGTAGAAATCGTTTAAATTCGTTAAAAATCTCCCAAATGAATTACCTCATTTGGGCACTTTCCCAGCGATTAAAAAAGATATTTAGGCTGAAACAAGGCTAGCCGAAATTTCTGCCCATTCGCACATTGAAACAGTAGAAGTGCACCAGTGATAAAATAAATCCTTTAAAATAATAAAAGGCTAGCCAACTTCAGCTAAGGTATCAAATAGGAAAGAGTATGTTTAGTAAACACCATTTACGCTTGTTAAATTTACTGAGAACAATGAATCGATTTTATATGAATATTTCAAATCATCTTTGCTCCGCCTCACCGGCATGCATTACGAGAGGATGAATTAGTTATGTGTGCCCTATAGGATCTCTATTGTTTCGGTCTAGTGAGCCCTCAACGTCAATCTGTTCAACTATCAGAAAAGTTTGTCAGATATCCACTGAACTGGTGCAGATATTTCGTGAACACTCCAAATAAATAGAGTACCGAAGTGCTGACGTCATATTCGCTCGTCGTCCAGGATACTGGTTCCAAACAACAGGAGCGCCCGTATGAGGTTCACCGCAAAATCATTCAAGCAGCGGGCTGGAGCAGGGCAAGTTCTGTGTTTGGCACTGGTGTGATCACCAGGCCATTGTTTCTCACAAAATTGTTTGGAACCAGCAACCTTGACAACTTGACCAGTATGACGCCACACTCCGGCACTCTATGTAGATCCAGAAACAGGGTACTGAGCAACACAAAAGTGCTCTTCGAAGTTCATCCATGAGAGAAACATTCCTATTTCTTTGTGTTTCACATGTCTGGACTTATTTTGGTTAATACAAGTTTTGTTTGCTAGTGGCCGACATACAAAACGCTTGAGATTTAGAATGCTGATTTTTGTTTTTAATCTAAAAAAAAAAAAAAATTATTTCATGTACTTTTAATAAAGTTAGGGAATAAACAATTCATTTGTATTCTGTTGTATGAGAAGTATTGGGGACTTTCAAATGCTTGCTCCTTGTTTTGTTTCTATTTCTTTCTTTTTTTGTTGTTGTTTTGTTTTCAGTGACCTCCTCTCTCAATGAATGGAACAGTACCAATTGGTTGTTTGTGGGCAAGTCAAAGGAAGGTACTATCCACAACAAACGAATTAAAAGTTAACCTGACTTCAAGATTGCATCACATTATTACTGATCATTTGTCTCATCACAATATATATATCACACAAACAGGCAGAGTTCCATAAAGCCCAGTAATTACAAACATCCCCCCCCCCAACAGCTCCAGTACAAAATCTGAAGGGTTCTTAGTTTTGTTGTTGCTGTTGAATGGTTTACTTGAAAATCCCATGCATCTTTCATGGTTGTTACTAGATAGTGACATTTTTCCTTGCCCTCCATTCACCCCACCCCCATCCCAGTAAAGTTCTGGTGCCACCACTGATCACGTCACACCACTCGACACACTGCAGTCAAACCATAACTCATCACACATAATGACATTCCTCCAGTTTAATCCTCATGAAAGGGGAAGCCAAGACCTGTTCTACTTTTTTTCCCTTACAGTCACGCAAACTAATTTTCATTTTCTCTACTGTAACATTTTATAGTTAGGTGGTTATTTGCATTCAATTTTATGAAGTTTAAGGCAAATATTTGCAGGAAGGGGCTGATGATGTAGCAGCTACGTACTGCTTGAAACTCTTTGTCGCAGTACTAAGCACACCGGTTTTGATTACAGAGGTGTGAGAGCATCTGTGAGAAAAAGTCAGAGATGTCTAAAAAGATGTGCTTTTCAATGCAGTCAAACTGCACTAAAAGTCTGAAAAGTTGATTTTGTGAAGAGCAAAAAAGTCTGAAATCAGATTAAAATCTGAACTCTTACATCCCTGTGATTATGATAGGATGAACAACCAGTGCGCATCACCATCAATAATAATTGTTTTCAAATCACATGCTATCAAGACCTATAAATGTAGACGAGCTGCATAACTGCTACATCATCAGGCTTTTCCCCATTACATATTTGCACAAAACTAGAAATATGTATCTAGACAACAGCACAGCTATTTTGGAGTAAAAATTCTTGACTTCCCCTTTAAAGGATCTCTATTGGGAAACTCTTCTATAATTTTTCTTCTTGTATAAAAGAAATATGTGTTCCTTCCTGATTGTCGTCTTTGAGAACAAAGATGCAATTTGGACTTTGGGGCAATTTTCTGATGAGTATTTTAAAGTCATAGATGAAGGTGAAGATGAAAAACAAAATGCACAAAATGATCATTCAGCTGATCCATGCACCAATCGCTCCTTGAACATCCTGTGTCATTATTCAGATAATCAAAATTTCTTGAGTTTGTACTAAACCAAAATTTTGGGAATGTTCTTCTGTAAATTTGTATTTTGGAGGATTTTGTGATATTAGAGGCAGTGCCTTTGACTTACATAGGTTTTCCAGTTGCATTTAAATTTCATCTACCTATCAGCTGATATTTGAAAAAGCAGAAAATATCTTTTCTTTTCACACATCATTAAGATAATAAGGGCCTTGTCTTACAAGAGTTGCAATTTATTCAAATTGATTGCAACTTTAACCAAGTTTGTACATAATAAATGATTTATTGAAGGGCTTGTGATCAATCTGATTCAATCATAACTCTTTATAAAGGCCACCGCACACCTTACGATCGGTCTGCGATCCAATTTGTGAAATAAATCGCCATAGCATTAAATGTTGGCATTTTAACAAATTAACTCTACCCTATTCAGGTTCTGAAAAGTAATGTGAATACTAAGCATAGGGTTTTGGTGAGCTGTCAGCTTTCTCCAGGGAATAAGGGCAAAATTAGTTTCAAATCGTAGGCAGTCGTACGATTTTTGTGACGTCACTACGACTGAGAGCCGATTTGGACATTCCACCGACTAGAAAACTCGGAAAAGGCTATATTATCGATTTTACTATCCGTGTGACTATTCAGACACTCAATCAAAAATATTTTTCATTTTTAAATGATTTGTCAAATGATATAACATTTTCTTCTGAAATCGGACCGCAGACCGATCGTAAGGTGTGCGGTGGCCTTAAGACTGGGCCCACATGTGCCAGTTCTCCATTTACATTCCAAGAAATCTTTTTCTACCTTTATTTTCAAATCACCAAAATTAGCCCTTTGAAAGCCAGAAAGTTCATATTGCTGTTCTAAAACATGTTCTTACACACTATTGCAAAGACTTTATTTTAAAAAGAAATCAACGCACAAGCAATTTCAATACCCTATTCCATCGTCTATCAAAATCATATTCAGATTGTGTCACATGTCTTTATAATGTACACTTTAATAGGGGATGCACAATGCTACAGATATTGCCTTAAGTTGATTTCTTGAAAGCCTTTGCAATCTTGTTCTTTTGTATTGAATGCACATAACTCAGTTTCTGCAGAAGAAATGAGACACTAATTTTTGTTCATTCAACCTCAGTTTGCCAATCTCAATAAGAAAACTAGAGATAAAGAAAGACAGTCAATCTTTGTATTTGTTGCTGGTGTGATGTTTTATTCACCAATCATCCTCACAAAATGCAATGTTCAAAATGCAATGCAACTGTAAGCTGTACAAATGCAGAGTCTTTTGTGATAAAGTCTCCATCCAATTGAAACCGTGCTGTTGGTGTATGATGTGAGTGCCTACTGTCAGGAGCTGGGTGTGTTGGTCTAGGAGCGTCCAGCTCCACCTCCGCCGCCACCGCCGCCACCGCCGCCGCCACCACCTCCACCACCTCCTCCTCCTTGCCTGTTCTGACCAGGAGCCTGGAGAAAGAAGAAAACAAATAAAAAAATTGAAATTGAGGGTATCATTAACATTTCATCACAATCAGTGGCATAAGACTTGCATCAGTGATTCAAACATACAAATAATGAAAAAGTTAGCTTAAAAATTATAAATAAAGCTATCATAAATGTATAACATGAATAATTAGAAAATTACATGTAAGGAATAGAGCAAAATAAAAATCCTCTCATTAGATTAGCATAATTTGCAAATGATTTAGATGCAGGCGATAGAAAAGAAATAGAAACTTTTTCTATACTGCATACCACTTTCAATTCTTTAGACTGATACTGACCACGATACAGAGGAACCTTATAAAAAAAACTCCTTGGGACCAAGGAAATTAACTTGTTATTTAACCTTGTTGTTGAAGTGCTAAAAAAACAATAGAAGTGTGACCAGCAAATTTACTTTGATATACTAAAAAGGTTCTTCATACAGTACAGCAGGTTAGAGTAGTATGACTTTCTGTTATCATTATTGTAGGACTGCTATATGCTGACAAAGGCTAACCTGGAGGGTGTTTCATAAAGCTGTTCGTAAATTTACGCAAGACTTTACGAACGACTTCAATATGACAAGCTAAATGGGATGCTCAATCATTTTTAAGTGCATCAACCAAAGTTGAACTGTGCAGATGTAGATTAACATTCTTATCATAACAAACATTTTTTAATGCAAAGTATATTTTTTGCCATAATTTAATTGAGGTTATTGGAAATACAGTCACACTTTGTTAAATCATCAGGAAAAAACTTTGGGCATCTTATCTGGCATTTCATATTCAAAAACACCCCCCAGGTCAATGAAAGATTCCCCCTCCCCCCTTCTAAGGTTTGGTACTTTGGAGGGACCCCCTTGTCCACTTCACATCATTACATTTCTTATTTGTCTTGATCACCTTCAGCAAACGGCTATGACCATCTGAAAGCAGGAATATTTATTTTATTGTGCAACACATTGTGGGCGACTTGGTCATGTTTGTACGTCTGCAAATAGTTTTCATCACCAAGCTGCATGCTCTGTAGGCAGGGCTTGAAACAACAGGCGCTCAGGACACATAGGCACCCAAAATCTGTGTCCAGACCCCCAAAATTTCAAAATTTTTACATAAGGCTCATGCATACAGACCATAAATATTTCATTCCAGACCCCCAACAAAAAAGGTTAGTGTAGAGCCCTGCTATAGGGCGAGCATATTGCAATTCTTTTAATATCTTGGCCAACTAAAATGACACGTTTTCAGATCATAGGCTGACAAAGAAAGGTTTTTATAAGAAACAGGAACACACAACAGAAAAAATGTCTGCATTCGGAATGCTTTTCTCTATCCACTTCTCAAAAGAAGCACAAGTGGGTCTACCAGTAGAGAAATATCCATTTAGAACAAGGTTAAGAATCAAGATAAGCTGTCCAATTTATCAAAGAGGGCAGCGCAAGAGTGTTATTACTACTCACCATTCCTGGGCGGAATCTTGGGGGTGGGGTTCTATCACGACGTGCTTCCCGGGAGCGGTTACGTACCACCTTGGAATGGATGGCACAGCTCACGCAGTAGTGGAGCTTAGCATAGAGCTTGGGCAGAGCATACACTGAAGGTAAATAATACAAAGGATGTCAAAAAAAAAATGTATATACATTCTGAGCTGTACTGAGTGAGTATAATTGGGTTTTTAACAGACACGTTTCAATTAAATATGAAAAATTACGTCTGGGACGGACCCATCCAAAAAACACAACTCAGTTTCGACCTGGGGTCTGTTAGAGTCAACTTGTAGGAGAAGACAGTGAGCCGACAGTTCATTAGACAAGCTCACATCTCCCTGAACTACAATACCATCAATTATTATTTGCATGAAGGGTTTTTAGCCAACCAGAAAAATTGGAGTATCTCATGGTTTGCGCATAAGTACCCAGATGACCGTGCAATTTTAAAACAGTATCTCATGGTTTGTGAAAAAGTACCAGGATGACTGTGCAATATATCTCCTTATCTCATGGTTTAGGGTGCGTGAGACGCTTAAAAAAGTGAATACGAGTTTAAATGCGCAAAAGTTAAGACAACTGATGTATGCGCACAGCCCTTTGCAAGATGCTTGAGTAAGGACGGAATGTTTTTCCATCTGTTTAATGTTGAAGTTAATACAAATACATAAAGGACATGCTTTGAGGCTTCAAATTTCACATTACATACACTTTGGAACTAAAATCAACTATCCGATGTTTTTCCACATAAAATACTGTGTATGCATAGTACATATTGGTGAGCACATCAGTACCAGGTACAAGGTATTACATGTAGGTACAAGTGTGGTCCTTCGATCGTGAATCAAAGTAGTGTTTGCGGAGAACAGCCGTGCGAGAGGGGAGAGCGGCGGTATGAAATTTGCGTGTTTGCCACCTGAAAATTGTGGAGACGTTAGCACTCGAGTGCAGGACATGCACTGCCAGACTTACGCCGCAATAAAATATAGAAAAAATAACAATCCATATTTTTTGGAGGGGTTTCCGTAATACCGTATTCACCTTCACATTCCATACTAAATGCGGAAAATCTTTACTAGTTGGCAGCTCTGCGTATCCCACTCAAGGCCATTCAATATTATATAAATCTTTCAATACCATTATAACTACTGGTTTTTCTTTGAGTCTATGCACAATGTATGCATGCCCATTATAGAGAATGACACCTTGCCATCCAAGAACAAATGTCAAAAATCATCCCAGTGTGTGAGGAAAAAAAAAGAATGATGATTATAAGATCAAAGTTACTGCTTAAATGAAAAACACTGATACAAATCGGGATACACAACTTGGCAATGGCACCTCGAATCCTACCCTATTCTCATCACCTGTGTTATTAGGATTCATCAAAAATATTTCATGCTTGCCCAACCAGGCAACAATATTGAACTTGACAACTGATATACAATTGATTTCCCTCCGGTCGGGCAAAAAAAAAAAGGTAAGAAAAGATAGAACTTAAATATTTATAGGTTTGGAACACTTTTGCCTCATATACGATTTCACTGATGAATTGATTTCTATATGATGAACAGAGGCTCTCTGATCAGCCCACTACAAATGACAGAGGCTCCCTGTTGACTTACCTTCATAGACGCTAGCATCCTGGATATCACGGATGGCTGCAGCCTCCACAATGTTCCTGATGACAAACTTCTTGATGGCCTTGTCCTTAGGCACACAGCGGGCACAGTTGGTGCAGCGGACAGGCCTTACGTGGCCTCGCCCCTTCTTGCTGCGTCCGTTGTTTCGACGCTTTTGAGTCTGTGAAAAGTAGAGTGTAAATAGTCACTGTACAAAAATTTCTTCATAATATCAAAATATAGATTGAAATGAAATGCATGTGTTCTTTCATTCACAGCAATATTTGAACTGACTGACACTCTTAGAGTTCCATCAAGACAGTAACAACTGACCACAATTTTGTATTCAGAACAGAACAGTCTTGGTACAGTGTTACTCAAAACTCTCAAGACTAGAGGGTCAGTAATCCAATCTAAAGTATGCCAGTGTAAAATCGCATTTTATCATAGGAGTTCTGTTTGGATTTGCTTTAGTACTATTGACAAATAAACAAATAAAGTGTGCAACAAACATACACACGCTTTCTTACTTAACAATTAGGAAAAAAAAGAAAAAGAGAGAAGTTCTTTTACAGCTTTCTAAAGGTAAATAGATCACCCCTTTCATGAAGTTTTCCACTTAACTGTGGAGAGCCGATGGATTGTTTAAGCCATCAACATTCATCTAATAAAAACCAAGTTTGAAGTTCATACCTCAAATGGTTCTTGAGTTATTGTGAGAAAGAGAAAGCGGGACGGATGGACAACTCGAAAACATAATGCCTCCGGAACCATGTTCGGTGGGCGGAGGCATAAAAAATTATTTGCCGTTTTATTTCCCACAAACCTAGATTTAAAATAAAATGTGGGTGTAAGTACAGTGCAACATTAGTTAACAGCAAATGCAGACCATCAATGTCCCCGGTGGTCTCTTTGTGCTTGAGTACAGTGGTCTACGTTTGTTTTTCCGATTTGGCAACAGAAACTTCAGTTTACGCAGTAGCTCACAATTAGCTTTTTCTTTTAAAGTGATCTTGAAAAAAAAAAAAAAATCCTGAAAAAATTAAGAATTTACATGGCAATATTTATTTTCATTTTCATTGTCTTGGAGGGAGTTTTCGAAATAGCAAGTGAGTTTTTGGCGGCATGTACAAAGTATGTAAGTAAGAAAAGGTACAGGTGAACAACACAATTCAGAATCTGCAAATGGCAGAAAACGTACTTTCACATTTCATAAGGCATAACTCCCTAATAGATTGTGAGATTTAAATAATTCTTTCCCTGTTGTATTTCTCTCACCAAGAGCTTTATTTCAGTATATAGTTTGTTCCTGATTTCTTTAAATAGATCACAGATATATATGGTGGTGTGACCATATTTCGCGTGTGACATAAGTTCGGGCAATATCTCAAAAGTAGAAAAGATTTAGAAAATCTGATAGCACCATTGGATAAAAGAAGCTAAAATTACTTAGGAACTATACTTTCCTTATAATTGGGAGAGAGATTATGAAGATATTGACAAAAGATCAGCAAATTTTGCTACTTTTTGCGTTAGTTTCCGAACAAATATGAGGTTACAGACAAGGGTCTAGAAATCCTCATTTTGAGAGAAGATGTCATCAAACTTCTAAGTAAAACGTGATACCAAATGATTGTATGATATTTTGCCTTGCAAATCATGCAATTTTCTTACTTCCTGACAGGCTTCTTCATTAAAAAAAAATCAAAGTTTAAAAAACAACTATGATTTTATGTTGCATCAATACATATTTGGCCTTGGAATATAAAAAAAAAATTGCTTAATTTTAGGTGAAAATTCAACTTGAAAGGGCCTCTGGATGTTAATTTTCTGCCATAGACTTTTCTGGCTCACTCGATCACTTCCTGGTTATAATCTATTCTGAACATTTGCGTACGCACTCTTTCTACTCTGGTCGGCTTTTGTGTCTTTGGGATCTGATGAATTTTAATAAATGCACTCCACAGGGTATTTAGTCATTTTGCAATGTGTACAGGAAAATGGGGTCTTGTCTGGGTAACTCGGCAGTAGGACGAACCTGGGGCACACTCGGTGATTAGGTTTACAAGATTTAAAGTACAAATCTATACAATGTACTCACAGAACCTCTCTAAATTGCCCTAAATTTCATGTTTTGTAGAATTTGAATTGAATTGAATTGAATTGAATTTCATCACTTTCTGACCGGGCATCTTCAGCACTGTATGCCGAAGACGCCCGGTCAGAATGCGTGCGAGGCCCACTCGTAGCGGTCTTTGCCTAAAGTATGGTAAATCTCGTGAGTGACTGTAGGTCGATGACATATCCCAGAAATTATGGGACACTTCCGGGTCTACGAGCGCAACAAAGGTTTTTTCGGGGATTTCAGACAATAATGAACCTACCATTTGACATCAAAATTAATCTTTCGCATTTTGTTTTCGATATTTATTAATTCTAAACAATGGGGTTCTAATACTCTAAAGCTATGGTGAAAAGGAGATGAGAGAAGCTGGCTCACGGCAAAGGTGATTTTCAAGAGGTCCTTTAGATTTTAAAATGGCTACTATGTTGCTCAGATAGATAATAACACGGCACTAATGCACTTTCGTATCCATGAGCATTATCTCCAGTGCTGTGCCGGCTGCCATGGCCATGCTGTACAGCGCTGGACACAAACACCAACGGGCAAGTCCTGGCAGGTTTATGTTTCTATGGCTATGTACCGGCTGTACGTCATGTCCATGGCAGCCGGCACAGCACTGGAGATATCAGTAGAGGCGCACAGTGAATATTGGAGACTGTTTCCTATTTGGGAAACCATCTCTATTATCAGAGACTTATGTCAACATTTTTGATGGCCTATTTGGGAGACAGTCTCCCATTTAGGAGACCAATTTTCTTTCATTTACGGCAAGGCAGTGTATACAGCCACATGCGTGTGTCTCTACCATACGGCCACACGCATGTGGCTGTATCCATCGCCAGGCCTGAGGGTACAGCCACACGCATCTACTTTAACTCTGCCCAGCGGCGCGGCATGTAGCAAGTGCATAGCAGGAGCGATGACATATGTCAGTGAATTTCAAGGGATAAAACTTTCATGATCAAGTTTTGCAACATGCACCGTTGCATAAATAGAGTCTAAACACATCGCTCGTGCTATGCACTTGCTATGTGCTGGTGCGCTGCGCAGAGTCTAAGTATCGCAGAGACTTTTAGACACGTGTGGCTGTATCCTCCGCCCGGGCAGTGGATACAATCACACACTCGTGTGGCCGTATGGTAGAGACACATGTCTGTGGCTGTATACGCTGCCTTGCAGCAAAGGGATTACCTTGTCCTTGGCTCAAAATAAAAATGTGATAAGCAGATTCCTCATTAAAAAGTACCCCTTTTGACCATCTACTTTAAGAATCCACCGTCTACTTCTGTTTTCATAACATTTTTTTGTTATGATCCACACAAAACAAATGGGCTTCTGATTTCTGAGAGGAAAAAATTTGGACGAGAAAAAGTGCCTTGTTGTTGGTGGTGTTTCTATTGCCCTCTTGTTAGGAAAGTCTCCAATATCAGAGACTGTCTCCCAAATCGGCCGTGCGCCTCTACTGGATATGCGCATGGATATGAAAGTGCATTAGCGCCTAAAAACACCAGGCTCTATAAAGAGTAGCGTCAGCTTTTTTTTTGGTTTTTACTCTTCAAAGAGCCTTCCAGGCTAACATTAGGCCCAGGCCTTTAGAGGACCCCTTCCCTTGCCATATTATGGTAGGGGATCCTATTTCTGAACACTTTTCAGAAAATCAACGATAGCAAATAAAATATCCAACGAATATCTGTCAAACTTACATAATGAATGCTTAAAGTAGGCTACAGCAAAAAAAAGTTGGTGGAATTTGAAAAAGACAACGTAGATTTAATACGATATTCCCTTCCGAGCGAACCCCTTCCTAACGACGCGGCGTTTTGGTCCCTTGAAAAAGGTATTGTATTACCGAACATGTGTCACCTATGGGAAAAAGACACAACCTACCCTGATTTGGGGCCAACGGGATGAAGACTGGGGGTGACGAGAGAGCAGGTTATAAGATATTAATGTTTTTTGCCTCATTTTAAGATCTTCTGCCCTGTGTGTCAAATAGTGTGGAGAATGTACACGTGGTCCCACATGCATGAAAGCCATTTTAGGCACTTAGCTGTACGCGTTCGGTAATACAATGATGTTCGGAAATACAATCCATGACTATATAGGATCAAGGATTGTATTTCTGAACAGCATGGTATTACTGAATGTGTACAGTTAAGCTCATAAAATGACTTTCATACGTGTGGGATTACGCGTATGTTCTCCACACTATTGAAACAGAACACGGTACTAGATCATAAAACGAGGCAAAAAAACATAATATCTTAGGAACTGCTCTCTGGTCACCCCCAGTCGTCACCCCGTTGGCCCCAAATCGGGGTAGGTTGTGTCTTTTTCCCATACTATAGGTTTCACATGTTCGGAAATACAATACCTTTTTCAAGGGACCAAAACGCTGCGTCGTTAGGAAGGGGTTCGCTTTGAAGGAATATCGTATTACTTAGATCTACGTTGTCTTTTTCAAATTCCACCAACTTCTTTTTCTGTAGGCAGTAGAGGCGCAAGGCCGATATCGGAGACTCTCTCCCATTTGGGAGACTGTCTCTCATATTGGAGACTTGGCTTACAAAAGGTTAAAAGAAACAACACCAACAACAAGGCAGTTTATCCCAGCCAAATTTTGCCTGAGGTCAGAAACCCATTTGTTTTGTGTGTGGGTCATAACAAAAAATGTTATGAAAACAAAAGTAGACGGTGAATCTTTGTAGACAGTCAAAAGGGGTGATTTTTCATGAGGAATTTGCTTATCACATTTTCATTTTGCGCCAAGGTAATCCCTTTGCCGCAAATGTAAACAAAGAAAATCGATCTCCAAAAAGGGAGACTGTCTGCCACATCGGCTACCAAAAATATTTATAGTCTCTGATATTGATAACACTAACAGAGACAATCTCCCAAATGGGAGAGAGTCTCTGTGCGCCTCTACTGGTAGGACTTTAAGCTTTCATTATCTAAGTTTGAGAGATATTCGTTTGATATTTCATTTGCTATCATTGATTTTCTGAAAAGTGTTCGGAAACAGGATTCACTACCACACTTGTCAAATTGTGGATATCGAATGCATGATCCAACAGTTAACTTTTAAGTTTTAGTGAGGTAAAAGATTTTTCTTAATATTTAAGTACAAATTTTCATCTTTCCTTTTTCTGCTTTGAAAAAAAACACAACCATACTAATGCAGATTCTGAATAAGTAAAGTTAGACTTATAGATTTGTATGATGGGGTGACCATATTTCGCGCACATTTTAAAAATTTCTAGGAATGTGAAATTCCATCTGTAATTTCTCATATTCTACAGTAATTTATTCAAAACGATTCATACCAAAAGGAAAGCTAAATATTAGTCTGCAAATGTGTCCAAGAAGGAAGCTGATCGACTAAGAATTTCGGAGATATCCCGATTTCAAAATTCGATGTCGAATCGCTACACGCATGGAACTGAAAATGGGTCATGAAAACAGCGAGACCTTATTTCACGCACGCGAGTTTGCATCTACTTAATCCAACATAACAATCCATCAAAGGTAAGTTATTTACATCATTTGCAAGGCAATTTTATCATACAATCATTTGGTATCATGCTTTACTTACAAGTTTGATGACATCTTCTCTCAAAATGACGATTTCTAGACCCTTGTCGGTACTTCATATTTTCGGAAACGGACGCAAAAAAGTAGCAAATTTTGCCGATTTTTCGTCAATATCTTCAAAACTTCTCACCCAATTTGAAAGAAAATTTTGTCTCTAGGTAATTTTAGGTTCCTCTATCGATTGGTGCTATCAGATTTTCGAAATTCTTTCTAGTTTTTGAGATATTACCCTGTGCGCGAACTTAGGACACGCGCGAAATATGGTCACACCACCATACCTGGAGCGCCACCGCCTTCGCTCCTGGATGGAGTTACAATCTCACATATACACGTATGCTACAGTCAACAGCCATACAAATCATACAACATGCACGTTTCAGTGTTGCGCGCGGGACAGTCATCAACGATCGGGATTTCTCCACATAATTTCAGGCTTATCATGTCATTCTGTCATGACTTATTCATTCTATACGAAACTTAAACTGCTAGAAATCAATCATGTATTGGTATCAAAGCCCAAAATTTATTTTCATACATCATATTTGTCATTTTCGTAACAGTTCTTAGCTTCATAAAATTACCATGTTGGATGTCGAGTAAAGAGACCGACCTTCCGGTTTGGGTCATAGTTCATCAATTATTATTTGCCTCCCTCATGCGACAAAATCCAAGAAAGGGCCAATTCACCAGTGCAGTGGAATGAAAAGTACCATTACCCTATTTTTTCTTTGAATGAAAAATGAGAAAGCACAGTATTATCCGGGGTATTATCAGTCTTAGTTCATGAGGAATATGTAGCAGTTATTGATATTTATGATAACAGTTAAATTATATTGTTCTTTCGTCATCCTTGGAAATATTGTTCATCAGTTTGATCCCCGATCTCATATCGCAAATTAGTGGAGGCAGTACAAAGAAGGGCTGTCAAATTTGTAAAGAATGACTACGACAGGCAGAGTAGTGTTACTTCCATGATAAAAGAACTTGGTTGGAGTATACTTGCTAAAAGGAGAAAAATAGCTAGACTCAACACCTTCTTCAAAGCCCATGAGGTCACCCGTTTACCATAAACCAAATGACTGCTTCCCCTGAAGCTTTCCCGTCTGATATCACGTATTACTACCACAATCTTATTCCATTCCTCCAGTAGGCCTACCCAATAATTGGATGATTAAAAAAAAAAAAAAAGAAGAAGAAAAAAAAATCTTCACCTCCCTTAACGCTTACATACCTGTACTGGGGCTATTTCAAGCTCTTCTCTGAAGGGGCCGGGGGGGGGGGGGGGGCTCTGAGGCCCCCCTCCCTGATCTCGGCCGCGTCATGACCGATCGCCGCGAAATTGTGCATGGACCTCGAGAATAGCATAAAAAACACAAATCCATTTTTGTTTTTATGTAAATCTATATTTTTTTCAATTAATATTAGGCCTATAATTTGTGCAAATTATATATGCATACATATACATTTCGATTGATAATCAAGTAATCCCTATTTTAGCTTACAGGAGGGCTCGAGGTGATATGACTGAAATGTACAAGACTTTTAATAAATACGATTCTGATGTAACACCAAAGCTTGTATTACAATCCAGAGATCAGACAAGAGGGCATAGTAAGAAATTGTTTATTCCTAGGACCAAAACTCAGAGATACAAAAATTCTTTTTATGTACGAATACGTAAACCATGGAATAATCTCTCCAACGACACCATTACTGCCCCGAGTGTGCACAGTTCTGAAGTAGCATTGGATAGGTGCTGGAAAAGTGAGCCGATTAAGTACGACTATGAGCATGAGTCGCCTGCACCAGGAAATGATCCAGCCATCTTAAAAAGGAAGAAGAACTTGGAACTGAATACAGAGGCCTAGTGCCTGCGTTCAGTATCTTCCCTAGATATCCCTAGGTATGTATTTCCTTGTTTTCAACTTTAACCTTTTTAATGCTTTTTTTTTTTTAGTTTGCGTTTTCAGAGTGTTATATGAACCACTATTCAGTTAGAAAAAAATTATAATTACAGCTTAAAGAAGAAATTATAGGTGATAAAGGAGGAACATGATGAAATGCAGTTTCCCATTCATTTTGTACACAAAACTCAGAAATTCTCCATTTTCGGGCTGACATGAGGTCATGAAAGGTCACGTGCCTCGGTAACCGGAATACGGGATGACCGATTTTTGTAAACTTGGTGTCAAAAGATGCGCAAGACTTGAAAAAAAAATAGTCAGAAAGTTGCGAGGCGTGAATTGCATGCGGTTCAAAATGCCAGGTTGAAAAATAATTCAAATTTTAAAAGATTACAGCCACTGGCGTAGCAGACTTTTTGAAAGGGGGGGGGGCGGCTTAAAAAACATCGGAACCATTGGTGATCCAGAAAAAAATATCTTTTTACAGGTCCTAATTTGCGTCAGAAGGGTTGGGTGGGTAGGACGTCTGATGCCTCCTTTCCCCCATTTATTCATAATATTTAAGTAATCATAGGCGTATAGGCATGTTTTTGCGCCGAGGTCTGACACATTTTGCCCGATTATCAAGTGGGAGGAAGTGACAAAATAAGAAACAGCCTAAAGAGAACTGTTGAATGAAGCGAGAGAAAAGAGAGAGAGAGAGAGAGAGAAAAAAAAAAAGAAAGAAAAAAAGAAAGAAAGAAAGAAAAGAAGAGGCAAATATACAAAAGTACACTAATGAAGAGAATAAATTATTATTACAGTTTTTATTTGAACCAAAAGGAATTATCATTGAATAAGAAGAAATGCTCGTATCTTTCTCCCGCCTCTACTTGGTCTTTGCCCATGCACCCTCTCTCTCCTCCTCTCCCCCTCTTGATTTCTCTTTCTTTTCTTGATCTATAATGTAACGCATCACGCACCCCCTCTCCCTCTCTCTCTCTCTCTCTCTCTCTCTCACACACACACACACACCCACACTCTCGTGATTTCTTTTCCTGATCTCATTCAAGGGAAGTGGATTTTCATTAAGATTTATAGGCCATGAACCTGTCCCCAAAATATAGTCACCCCATTTTACATATGAGATTTGACCCCTTAAAGTTACTTCGACCATCCATGTCATTCACAGAAAGCTTGTCAGCTCGAACGAAGCCGCCGGGTCTGGCCCCCAGAGCCCCCCAAAAGGGCCCCAAAGTCGGGTCGATTTCAACCCATCTAACATATGCGCCAAATTTTGTCAGAAGTAAGGTGTATGACTATACATTACCTAAACACAAAAACTGACAAAATTTTCCGTCGGAATGGATTGTCAGACCGCCCCTAAAAATTGGGGAAATTTTTTCCCCCTTAAGGCCCATGGACCAAATTTTGTCAGGTGCAGATGGACAGTGGGTGTGTTTACATAATCCTCACAATATCATTTGACTGCTTTTCAGAAAGCAATACAATTTTCACAATTTAATGAATTATTATTGAAATGATCATTTGATACCAAATTGCACCGCAAGAAAGTTACAATACTCAGGATTTGAACTATATGTAAATTTGATCTGAATTGAATTACACACAGTGGATTTATTATATTAAGGTTATAATGCAAAAAGAAAAGGGGGTTTTCAACAATTTATTATTGTTGTTGTTGTAGATTTTGATTTTCCTACCTAATTTGTGGCCTCAAAATCTTACCCCCGCCCCCCCCCCCCCGGCCCCGAATGTTTGTCTTGAATGTTAAACGTTATGAGAGTAAAGAGAAATTCTTCAACTTTTACCTCACGTATGCCATTGTTTATCTAAAATGTCATATAAAACTCTCCAAGACAATCAAAGTTAAAAACAATTTTTATCCAACTTGATTTTACTTTCGATTCAACACTGTGCGGAAAACAGCGAATATGCCGGTTTGAGCCCTGATTTCAATTTAAAACAGTAAGACCCAGACAAAAAGTTTCGGCATGTGACATATATGAGAGTAAAGAGCAACTATTCAGCTTTAAATTCATATTGGTCATTATTTAGTTAAAATGTCATACGATAGTTTTAAAACGTTTCAAAGTTTGAAACATCATTTGTTCATTTTTGGGGTGACTGTGCGGATAAGACCTGATTTCAATTTAAAACAGTATAAACCCAGACAAAAGTTTCGGCATGTGACATATAATTATGTCGCCAGTTTCGAGGAGCGGGAATGCCAATTTAAAGAGTGCACAGATCGCTTTATACACTTAAAAACGCCGTGTATGTTGGAGTTGTGTGTGCAGTGAACCAGAATTGTACATTCAATGGCATTCAATGGTCAACGAAAATTCTTATTGTATAAATTATAGGATTTTTAAAACAACGCCTGAGATTTATCTGAAAAAGCTATCTCTGTCACAGAGAATTAAGTTATAGCGAAATTTAGGGAATCACCGATTGCCTATCGTAACTGGTAGGTATTCTTGAAATACAAAACCGTATGTCATTTCTGTAATGAAGGAAAAATTTGCGATGAATTTCATTATCTCTTTGAATGTCAAGTGTTCAATAATGAGAGAAATTTATTATTTAAAAAGGTCGTACAGAGTAAGGCCTAATACATTAATGATGCATATCTCTTTAATTCAACCAGCAGTGTCCAGCACCGACGAGTTTGTTAGGTGAGTATAAGGATTTTGTAAGAAAATTATGATTCGTTTTCGAAGCCGTTTGTAATTAGCAGATGTAAATATCGAATGATTTATATTCGTTTCAAAAATGTAAACTTTTAGTAATTTACAACATAATTCAATTTTGATTCGCATATTTCTCTTTTTTTTAAATTTCAGCAAAATAATTTTTGTTTCATTTTACTATTTCTTTGCGAGTCAGAGTCAGATTCAGTTTTCACTCACTTTTCAGTGCAAAAATTTATGAAAAAAATCATGCAAATTAAAAACAAATGTCGAGATAAGAAATCAGAATGTATCGATGAAAAGAGAGCGACCGGTAAGAGTTATAAATACTTTGTGCGATTTAAGAGAAGAAAGTGTTTTGCTGACTTACACACTATTATAAGAAATTTGAAAAGTAAAAATCCCAAAGATTACTGGAATATTATTAATAGAAATGACAAGGGATCCAAGGCTTCTTCCCACATATTAATAGATGATTTCTAGGAGCACTTCAAAAATTTGAATAATCAGTTTTCTTGTGAAACTGATCAGCATGATGTTTTTAATTTTAATTGTAACATTGGTATATGAACAAGGAGTTATAACTCCTTGGTATGAACGATGAATTGAATCGACGAATTGAAGAATCTGAATTGATACAGCAAAAAATGTCTTAAAAATAACAAGGCTCCTGGAGACGATATGAAATGAATTGTTAAAGAATAGTTCTAAATCTCTCTTGAAAATAGTTACTAAATTGTTTAATATAGTGTTAGATACAGGTATTATACCCTCTAGTTGGGTGATAGGCTTGATTAAACCCTTATTCAAAGATAAAGGCTCCCCCGATTCTGCGGATAATTACAGAGGTATCACCATCTTAAGTTGTTTTGGAAAGCTATTACTGCTATTCTGCATGAACGCATTACTTTGTTCATCGAATCTTATGATCTATTAGGTGAAGTACAGGCTGGTTTCCGATCAGGTTATTATACGATGGATCATAATTATCTTCTCATTGCATGCAATCACTGATAGGTAATTAAAGAAAAAGAAAAAAAAAATACTGTGCATTTGTGGATTACAAAAAAGCATTTGACTTAGTTGATCGAAGTTCGCTTTGGATTAGGTTACTTAACCATGGGATTAATGGTAAATATTATTGTTGCGTGTAATAATTCAGACGTATGAAAATGCTAAATCTTGCATAATTTTTTTTTATCATATGATGGTCAGAAATTTGATTCTGAGGGGAAAATTTCTCTCCCATTCTATTTGCACTGTACCTAAATGACTTTGAATCTTTTTTAGGAGGGAGATATCATGGCTTGAGCTCTCTTTCTTTGTCAATCCATGATGATGATTGTTTGTATGAGAAGGAAATCGAAGTATATCAGAACTTATTTACTCTTGCTGAAAGTGCGAATGGGCTCCAAATATGACTTAATGCTTTTTTTGTGTCCCGTTTCATAAAACTTGTTACTAATAACAACTGCGGTAGATCTATGATAAATTTGTTCTTAGCCAATCATATTCAGTGATTTCAGTAGCTTTATAACAACTATCGTAACTTGTCATTGATAACAACACTCTTAAAAATCCCGGGTCAGATTGACCCGGAAATCAGTCCGTTGGGGCCACACTCCGTTCCAGATCTGACCCAGAAATGGTCACATCGGACCTTATTCCGGGTCATTTTTGACCCGGAACGGAATGTGGCCCCAACGGACTGATTTCCGGGTCAAATCTGACCCGGGATTTTTTAGAGTGAAGTTTTATGAAACGAGACCCTGGTTATTGCCAAAAGTGGCATCTTACTGTAAATACTTCGCAGACGAAAGTTGTTATTTTTCTCGAGGAAAAGTCAGGAACATTCCTAATTTTTATTCTGATAATGAATCAGTAAGTGTTTGTGATGAGTATGTCTATCTATAGGAACAACTTTTAATAACAGCTTCAAAAAAGCTATTAACAATTAACCCAAGCCCGAAGAGCTACGCATTCTACGAAGAGCAAAATTGTATCTCTTTGTCTACCAATAGACATTCAACCCGAACGGTCTGAAACTGCAAGATAACTACAAGTTAACTTTAAAGTTTAGCTCCCATCGTGTGAACCTAATTTCGAACTTCAAACTTGTTGTTTTGACAATAATTTCGGGCTATGCTCTACATCCTGTGACAGATTTATTATCTTATACACTGGCACCAGACCCTTCATGTAAATAAACGAGATATTTAATCTTAGCTTAAAGCGAGTTACAATTATATTCCATTGTACCTTTGTAACGGTGTTTACTGGTTTATGTAAACGTCTGTTAATTGTCTTGTATTCCATATTCACTTTGTTTCTCTTAGCCCCCCCCCCCCTCTCTCTACTTCCTCTTCTATTTCCTCTTCCGTGCACCCTCTCTCTGCCTATCATTGTCTCTCTCTCTCTCTCTCTCTCTCTCTCTCTCTCTCTCTCTCTCTCATTCCCAAACAAAGTGCAATTTATCCTTCTTTCTCCTTCTTGAATATATATGCATATTTTTTTTTGGAACCAGTAGGGCCTATGTTTCACAAGCGTATAACTTTTTTTAAGGTCCTTCCACATGCAAACATTTTATTTTGTTGTATATTACAAAACATAGACTTTTATATGTACACAGCCTTGTCAATATGCCTATGCATTGGACGTTTTTGTATTGTATTATGTATTGTGTATAATTATCATGTATACGTTATGTATTATTCATTTGTATTTTTGCTTGATGTGGAATAAACTGAACTGAACTGAACTGAACTGAACTAAGTGCATTTTTTGTACTGAAGTATCCTTTCCATGCAGAAGAAGCCTTATAGGCGAAATATTGAACTTTTTGTGTCTAATGGTGTGATTTATTCTGTGTGTGTGTGTGTGTGTGTGTGTGTCTCTCTCTCTCTCTCTCTCTCTCTCTATATATATACATTCCTACATTTCTTTTTGACCAACCTGCCCTCGGACCACAAATCGACCGGCCCTGAAACCAAAATAACATGCGGCCCATGTAATGTTTGTAAAGAATGATCAAAATATACCCAAATTTGGTCGAAGAAAAAAATTACTCCATCTTTGGCATTATTTTACCCAGTAACCTAATATTTCTAACAATGTTGAAAAGAGTCTACATTTAGGCAAAGCGTTGATTGATAAATATTTCAATATATTCGCAATTCGCTCATCGATAATAATAATGCGGGCGGGAAATCACAATACACGTTGCTAACAATACAAGATAATTACCATTTCTTGAGTGTTTTAATGTTGCTAAAATAAAAATACATTAATTATACGGTGGCGATATGACCATGTCTGCAAAACTTCAAATATATACATAGTCTATACAGATTAAATCTTGAATTAAAATTTTTAAAAGGCGTACAGTCGTATCAGTAAAAAAAGGGGACATCCTATTCTACCGACAGCCCATAAGACCAAAGAAACCCATAAGGTAAGAGAAGAAGAAGAGGAAAGGGGGAAAAGGAATAAATACAGAATAAAAGAATTTGAAAAAAGGAAAAAATATAGACATATATAACGAACTACAAACCCAAAACAAAGAGAAAATATGACAAACAAAGAATTACACAAAAGTATAGAAATAGAAAAGAAAATGAAAGAAGATGTATAACAAAGAAATGGGTAAGAAAAGAAAGAGAAGAGAATGTCACAGGGAAGGATAAAAATTACGTTGTCGGTCTCATGGGCCATCGGTCTCGTGTGTTGTAGCCCCCACGGACAACTGACCTCTTGCAAAACTAAACTTAGGACAATTATGTCCAGACAACTATACCCCAGACAACTACTCCCTTCTTTTGACTACCCTCCTTCTCGGTGATAATATTGTCTGGGTTAATAGTTGTTCAGTTATACATGTAATAATCCTAGGGGCTATAGTTGTCCTAGCGGTTGTTATGCGAGGCGTATAGTAGTCCGTGGGTAGTTATACGCGGTTATACGTGGATGGAAGGGGGTGTTTCATAAAGCTGTTCGTAAAGTTACGCATGACTTTACGAATGACTTAAATATGGCAAGCCAAATGGGATGCTCAATCATTTTAACTGCATCAACTGAAGTTGAGCTGTGCAGATGTAGATTAACATTTTTATTATAACAAACATTTTTAATGCAAAGTATATTTCTTACCATAATTTAATTGAAGTTATTGGAAATACAGTCACACTTTGTTAAAACATCAGGAAAAACTTTGGGCATCCGATCTGGCACTTCATATTCAAGTCGTTCGTAAAGTCATGCGTAACTTTACGAACAGCTTTATGAAACACACCCCTGGCGTTGCTTGTCCTGTAGTCGAATACTACAGCATTTTAATAAATTTCGCACTTTCTCGTATCTGGGGAGGGGGGGGGGGGGGGGGGGGGGGGGGTGGTTACCCACATATACTGATCATGCAATGTCAGTCCTAAAGTTTGGACGCATTTTGAATGATTCATTAAAGGAAAGACGTTGAAGTCTAACCATATTCAATGTCAGTATCTTCTGATTGTAATCCAATAGTTGGTGTCTCTATACGAAAATCATCGTTTATTATCCCGCATTCCTGACTACTAAATCCAGAATCATTCCGAAATCCTCTATTGATCTCCCCAGTGGAATCTTTTGGAACATCAGCAACCGCAGCAGATATGGACACGATGTTGAGGTTGATTCCTACCTCGCAGAAGTGCTGCTTGATGGACTTCTTGTCATTTTCCATGCCGGCAAAGATGGACTGCGATCCGCGATTGATAACCCCTTGCCCGCAAAGTTCTTGGAGGGCCATTCGAAACATATGGTTTCGAGCAGCGTAAATGATGGGGTTGACGCAAGAGTTGGCGAAGGCTACGATGACTATGCAGCGGTAGATCGGGGTCTCAAAGACTGACGGGTCTAGGAATCCTAAGTTGAATGTCAGAAAGAAAAACTGGTCAGGTGTCCAGCAAATGATGAAAGTGACGATGACAATTAGGAGCATCTCCATGACACGACGTCGAGCCCTCAAGAGCTTTAGTGCCCTCTTCTGTTCTTCGCTGCCCCATGCCACAGACTGATTCTTCACTCGAAGAGCGCGTATTGTCAAGGTATGCACAGACACCAGAAAGAACACCGGTAGGAAATACTCTACCACGAACACAGATACACCGATGAACCGCTGGAAAGCTAACGATGGATAAGCAAAGAGACAGTTTCCTTGGTCAATGTGGTAAAGGTAGAGGGTGAAGGAGTTGAGGACCATAGAAAAGATCCAGATACTCGTTAAGACCTTGATACTGAATTTCCACGTGAAGACGCGGTGGAACATAAGAGGATGGCGAATGGCCATCATCCTCTCAATGGCGATGGTGAGTAGGATAAAGCTAGACGAGCAGATGCAGGTCCAAGTTAAATAATTGGACGCAACGAAGCGACAGAATAGTTCCCCAAATATTGTTTGCGATACGGTTTTTAACTTGGGGTAGGGGATAAGGCAAACTGACGCTAAACAATCGGCAACGGCCAAGCCGGCGATCAGGGTATCAGTAGAGTAGCGTTTTCGTCGAGGTCGGAAGAGAACCAACATCACCAATGAATTACCGATGATTCCAATCAGAGAGAAGATAAGCTGAAGGATGTTAGACCAATGCCAGGAGAAAGGTTCCCACGTCCACTGGAAAGCAGATTCAGATACATTGGTCTCTCCTCCCGAATAAACAATGCTCATGTTATCTCGATTATAGGGATCAGGCGTTGCCATCGATGGAAGAATGACAGTTACCTGCACACGATGGTGGATGGTGCTCTCAGGTACCCGAGTGCTGTAGTTGGTCTTCTTGTACCACTTAACGCTGCCTTGTGTCCTCTGCCAAGTGAAAAGAAGTGTGTTGAAAAACATGTTACAACAATATTAACTTTTAATTTCTGATTCAGCACAACGGCATTGCACCCACTTTTCTTCATCAGCTTTTTCTACCAAGTTTAATGAACCATATAAGCCCGTTGCATGTGAGGCGTCAATTTCGTGATAGAGGAAGGCGTCAGTGACTGTTGCAGCCTTACACGCGTCATGTGAAATTGATATTACAAGTGAATGCAAAATGAAAAGTGCAAACAATGCCTTGACAGGCTCGATTAGCACAGGTAAGAACGCAGTCGAAATAACGCCACGTGTGTATCGGGTAATAGGCATATGGGCACAGGTTCGTCAAGGGACTGACGTCGCTTGCCCGAATAATGATTCTCTGTTAAAGTGAAAATAACCTGTAGTACTACCAATCTTGAATATTAGTAGGTAAGCTTTCATCCACTCATGAGGATTTTCTCGGGCTGATGAAGACTGGCTTAATTGTCTGCTGCCTCGAGATCACTGGAGCAAAGATAGTGAGTAGCCAGAATAACTATTCAGTGAAGGAGTAATCTCTTTAATTCAGATAGATTCTTTCACCTTTCCTAAACAGAAATGGTTTCAAAGTCAATTATGAGCACATCCTATCCGTAGCTTTCTGCAACTGCTGAAAGAGATGGATGATTCAATGTGAGGGTTCGTTTATGTTCTTTCCGTTTGTTCAGTGTTCTCTCTGTTTCTTCATCATAGAAAGTGTCACAATCAGTACAAGCTATCTTAAACAATATCCGTTCTTTCTACGGGCGATTTCATCGCTGATGGCGTTGCTATAGAAAACACGTTTCAATTGTTACGCTAATGTGTTGACAAAAGGAAAAAACACTCTTTGATTATATTCTTTCTTTTCTTTAAGGGGCCCTGGAGCTTCTTCTGTCATTTGCTATTTCATAGTTCATGCTGGATATCCACTTGATGTTAGCACTTGTGTTTAAGTTTAATTTGCAAAGCACCATTGTTAGATGTCACATTGTGTGCTCTATAAGAGTTAGCTGGCAACTCCTATCTTTGTGCTGAGGGGTGCTCCGATTCAAACCCCAAGACCTAATCTTAGTAGAACTGATAGTAGAACGGTTTATAGTTTGGCCACAGACAAACTTCTTATTACAATGATTATTGTAGTTTAAGCTTCTACCAACCTTAAATTTTGTAAGCAAGCTTTCGTCCACTCCTGTGGACTTTCTCAAGCCAGCCGCGTAGCCAGGATTTCATTTTTTTTTTTTTTTTTTTTTTGGGGGGGGGGGCGTGGTTGTGAGCGAAATGGCTGATGAGCACGCGAAGCATGCTCCCCAGGGGGTGGGTGCAGGAAGGGGGGAATTTTCTCCCTCCCGCGCGAAGCGTGAAAGCTTTGACGTTTGAGCAAATTCGAGAGAAAGATAACGGCTGGTAGCACCTTGTTTAGGCGAAAAATTAGTTCGATACCCTGACTGATTTTCAATTATTTGGGTGCAATACTGCACTGTATGTAACAGGGGTGGCGCAGGGATCGAGGGGGGGGGGGGGGAAGGGGTTTCTTCCTTCCCGCGCGAAGCGCGAAAGCTGTGACGTTCTGGCAAATTTGAGAGAAATTATGACGGCTCGTGTAGCACCCTTTTTTCAGGCGAAAAGTTAGTTCGATGCCCTGACTGCTTGTCAATTATTTGGACGCATTACTGCACTGTATTTAACAGCGGTGGGCGAGCAGGGAGGGGGAAGTTTCCCCCTTTCGCGAAGCGCGAAAGCTTTGGGGCAATTCCATGGTAACGGAATTACAAATGAGGGGTATTTTGCTCACATTTTTGTGAGCAAAATTTAGGACTTTCGTCCCCTTCTCACTAATTCGTAATCTGCATATGTACTCATTCTTTCACCTGAACTCGTTCATACCCAAAAGTGACCACTTACATTGATTATATTGAGGTATATAACTTTGGTAACAGAATTACCAGAAAATTGTTGCATTTTTGAAGTTGTCATATCCATGAATCAATCATGCATTCTGCGAATCCTGATTGAGATGTGTTTTTTCAGATTCTTGTGATTTAAGGATTTGCCTATTTGGGACTATTAAACTGATTTTCTTTAGTAAAAATCTGAGATTAAATTTTGTTGTTGTTGTTTTTCCCATGTGAAATTGCCCTTTGACATTCTGGCAAATTTGAGAGAAAGATAAAGGGGAGTTTCCCCTTCCCGCGCGAAGCGCGAAAACTTTGCCGCTTTAGCAAGTTTGGAGCGAAAGATGACGGCTCGTAGCAACATTTTAGGCTTTTTTTCTCTCACTTCCCCCCGCTTTTTCGCTCTCGCTCTCGGTGCAAAGTAATATTCATAAAGTACTTTGCATAATGGTAAGATAATCAGTGAGCCTTGACAAATCATTTAAAATATCATGGTTAATGGAAAAAATATCTGCCAATGCCTTATCCTTCTTCCCGCCACTTTCCCCTCTAAAGTTTAACTTAAAACAATACCTACAAGTATTATTGGTACAAGGAAGCAATTCAGGCCATCAGTGAAATAACATGGGACCTGTATTCACGTGATAGACAATATTTTCACTCTAAAACATGTAGTTACTTTTTTTGTTTTAAGTACTTGGTGGTGGGGTTCAAAATTTGATATCAAACAGTCTGTAACATCAATCCAAGTCTGGTTGACCCCCAAAACTGGGTCACTTCTAACATTTCCAAGCACTTTCAGTATTAAAGCAAGCATAGTCTTACGAGGTGGGGAGGGGTGGGGGCTAGGGGCTGAAAGTAAAGTTTACATTCAGGCAAGAGGCGTCAGCCCCCCCCCCCCCCCCGCTCAGTTGTAGACAAAGTTCATCGGTTGGTCTCAATCAGTGCAATTCACGCCTTTCTAGATTTTGACTTTCTTCATTTCAGCATTGCAAAAATCTTTTGCCACGAAAGATCCTGCTAAACTTAGGTGACGTTTTGAGACTGTTTCTGTTATGAGTAAAAAGGGGTTTAACACAATATTTCTTGCTACCACTGTTTATCTTATTTTTAAAAAATTGTCTTATGTCAGCTTTACTATCTACCTCAAATAGCAGAACTGAAAGCACCCCCCCAAAAAAACAAAAAAACAATACAAAACAAAACAAAACAAACAAAAAAATGTGACCTTTCGATATTTTTTCTCTGTTTTTGTACAAAGTGGTTAAAACGCAATATTTCTTATTCTATTTGTATATCTTTATTTCTCCTTATTTATGTTTTTAAGCTTTACTATTTACCTTAAAAAGCAGAACTGAAAGTAAATAAAGTTGAAAAACAATATGGCATGTAGGAAATGAGCATTTTAAAGGCAGTGAGCCATCTGTGCTGTCATGGCGTGATCCTACATGTATACAATTAACAATGTAATAGATTAGCCTAATTGGAGTACCCTAAAACGTCTTTGGGCCAAGTAAAGTATGTAATAATTTGTTGTACTGTAAAATACATTTATTTAGTTTGCATATGCTGGTCGACTTATTAGGACAGGAACTGTCTCTAACAATACAGATAAAGAACTGCACTTGGTATTTAATTCAGGGGATGGGGTGGGGGGGGGGGGGGCGGATTGATCAGTGATGATAGTCGATGGGAAAGTTCGTAGACTGAAAAACAAAAGTCGTTATAAGTGACTTTATTTCATGTGTATTCAATTGTATTTCAACCATATTTATTAATTTATTTCAGGGTTGGGCGGTAAATACCGGTGGCGGTAATTACCGGCGGTAAATACCGGTAAATACCGTCCGGTAAATATGATGGGTGTCCGGTAAATATGTAAAAACGGGAAATATGATTTTAATTTTTTATTTATTAATAATTTTACTTGTTTTTAGCCTCAACAACTGAAAATATTGTTCTGAAATAATTAGCAGCACAACACTCATAGCAGAAACACACAAACAAATTTATTAAATCCACACTGCATATATATATACATGTACACACCCAAACACACATACATGTACAACACACATACACAAACTCAAATTCATTTCTCCAGGGGTTAAACTTTTTACATGTATCTCATTACAATATGATTTTTGTTTTCAATTGTGAATAAAGCTCAGAATATGAATTATATTATACATACAGTGCATGCTCTTGAGTTGAATATACCGTAATATGTGAATCAACAGCTTTAGAATTTCTAAGTGCATTATATATTCTTTATCTATGGATGCACATTTTACGGTATAATTTGACGAAAATGATCATGTACTATGCATTATAGAAAATGGGAAACTGCTTGTGGGATCGGAACTCACGAAACTCTACATTGCAACATTCATTGATAAAGTGCAACGAACTCCGTATTATCGATTAATTTGTATCGTTATTGATCTCTGTCTATGGGAGTTTGTACACAAAATATACACACACAAAAACACACACACACACACACAAATAGAACACACCAGAGCGGGAAATATAACACGTTATATTGCACGGTCGTGACATATAACGAATTACGCACTGACAAGACCCACATCTTACCAATCAGAAACCTTGTTTCATACAACCCATCTTATATTCTACTGTATGTAATTGGTTTTTGTAACAATAGTGTATCAATGATTTTGTATACATGTGTACTAGTGATTGCTGGTTTTGAACTTTTGATAAAATGTTTACAGAAAAAAATAAAAATCTTTTTATAGCCAAAATAACAGACATAGACATACACTTTTTTTGTTTTTCAAAATATTTTATTAGAGATTTCATTCAAAATAGATAATTACATAAAATAAATGTAAATAATTTCAAACAAATACAAATCTTCATTTCGTTTTCATACCATAGTGTTAAATTATTCACAAGACAAGCATGGAAGAATGTTGGAATGAAATCACTAAGTAAATAATATATTGACAAACACTAACGTACGCCCTATACCCCCTCCCTATGTCCCACAATGTATAATATTCAATGCAAATGATCTTTCATTCAAAATATGTTAATGTTCTTTTCTTTTTTGTTATTTTCCTAGTTCATATAAAGATCTCCTTTAAATGAATAAAGGGGTAAACAAAAGTGTATAATTACGGTATAATTAAATGAAATACAATTCTTCATGTTATATTTATATCATAAATAATAAGATGTGCATTTAACAATTTACCCAAGAGAAGGGGAAAATGATCATTCATGAAAAGTAACATAATGCATATTTTTTATATAAACC